>QRFJ01000427.1:894993-1141566 GCA_006176705.1 Cocos nucifera
GAGAGAGATTGAGAAATTTGTCCAGAATGATGAGAATCAGACCCCTGATTGGAATATGATTTGGATCCATGATGAGCCTTCACAGATCTTCCTATTTTCCTTTAGGCAACATTCATTCTGTTAACCTTCAAGTAGTTAGTCTAAGCTGATATAGTAGGGTTCCTATATGAGACCGTTCACACACCGATGAGATATGCATGCATGAATGAAATCAGCATTCGAGTCATCCAGAATTTGGATTATCGCGCTCATTGTCAATAAGAAATTCAACAAGTGGACAAGTTAGAGTTTAGTCTTCAACGAGCTGATTCATAAAGATATCCTAAAGAGTCATTAGGTACTATTTTTACATTCACAAGACACAATGTGATGTGAGTCGACATGCCCATCTTTCTTGAAAATAGTTATTAAGATAGTGGCATGGGACAAGCAGATTAAGCTTGATGAGAAAGTCCCACAAGAATAATGAGCTAAGAATCAATTGGAACCAAATCAGGTTGAGCCAATAAGAACACTACCTCCACCTCGTAGATCGGAAAGAGTTTTTCGTCTTCCTGAAAGATACTTAGGTATTATTTCAGAGAAAGTAGAGAAAATATCCTCGTAGGTAATGGTGCTCATGGTGATGATCCCAAAACCTATAACGAGGCAATATCAGATATTGACTCCAAGAAATGGCTAGAGGCAATGCAGTCAGAAATTGACTCGATGTACTCAAACCAAGTCTAGATCTTGGTAGATCTACCAGAAGGTATAGTACCTATTGGGTGTAAAATGGATCTTCAAAAAAAAGATTGGTGCAGATGGAAATAGGAGACATTCAAGGCTAGACTAGTGACAAAAGATTATAGTCAATGCGAAGGCATTGACTATCATCAGTGATACCTTTTCACCCAATGGCTTTGCTAAAGATCCATGCCGCACATTATTGGCCATTTGCAGCCATATTTGATTATGAATTGGCAAATGGATGTGAAAATGGCGTTTTAATAGATATCTTGAGGAGAGATATCTATATGGAAAGTCGCTAGGTTTTACATCAGCGATACTGATCAATAAGGTTTGTAAGCTGCAAAGTGTCCATATATGGACTTAAGCAAGCATCCTGGAGCTGGAAGCACTCATGTTCAATGGATGTGATCCAAAAATATTTGGTTCAATCAAAAATGATGAAGAAACGTTGTTTTCAAAAAGGTCAGTGGGAGCACTGTTGTCTTCCTCGTATTGTACGTGGATGACATCCTTGCTTATTGGGAATGATGTTCTCTATGATGACGACAGTCAAATTATGGTTGTCAAAAAAATCTCCATGAAAGACCTAGGTGAAGCATCCTTTATTCTAGAATTAAGGTTATAGTGATAGACCGAATAGGATGCTAGAACTTCACACAGAAGTGTACATAGAGGAAGTACTAAAGAGGTTTAGTATGGAAAACTCTAAAAGAGGATTAATACCCTTCAGACATGGTATTCATCTTTCCAAGAAGATGTGCCCTAGCACACTTGAGAAAATAGAATGCATGAGCAATATCCCTTATGTCTTCTACAATAGGGAGCCTCATGTATGCCATGCTATGTACACGACCTGATATAGCCCATGTTGTGAGTGTCACAAGTAGATATCAGTCAAATCTAGATGAAGAATACTAGACTTCTGTGAAATGTATCCTTAAGTACTTGAGAAGAACTAAGAATATGATGTTGGTCTTTGGTAACGAAGAACTCCATGTCTAGGGATACACAGACTCGGATTTCATGTCTGATATAGATGATCGAAAGTCGACATCTGGGAGTCTGTTTGTGTATAATGGTGGTGCTGTCAGCTGAAAGAATTCCAAGCAAATCGTGATAGCAGATTCCACCATGGAAGCAGAATATATCGCTGCATCAGAGGCTGCGAAGGAAGCATTCTGGTACAAGAAGTTTGCGATAGAAATTAGAGTAATGCCATCAGATGCCATTCCTCTGTACTGTGACAATAATAGCGTCATAGCCCTTGCTAAGGAGCCGAGGTCTTACCAGAAGTCTAAGCACATTGAGCAGCGATACCACCTCATCCGTGATTACCTTGAAAAGGGTTACGTCGAGGTCAAGAGAGTCGACTCCACAGATAATGTGGTAGACTCACTTACAAAGCCATTGGGATAATAAAAATTTGAAGCCCACCTTGAGAAGATGGGACTTAGACTTATAGTCAATTGGCTTTAGGATAAGTGGGAGATTGTTAGATATATGTGACCTAAAAGCCAGAATTGGCTGACACTTGTAATACACTTCTAGGGGTAAAATTATAATTATGACTATAATCAATAAAATGGATTATTTTCTATCACATATGTATATTTAGTGTCTGTGATACATCCTTTGAGTTAATAGTAATGATAATTTATATTTTCAAGAGTTGAAAATTTAAGACATGAATAATCATTATTAACTCATAAAATGCTTCCGACCATAGGATCATCATGAGGATGGTGATTGATTCGAAAGGTTGATGTACAATCACTTCTCTTTAGTAGATGAGTCTTAAGTCTACGATATGGAGACACCAGAGTGAGAGTACAGATACTCGTTAGAGAACAAGGGCACTGAGCGTGATCACCTCGAGTAGTCATTAGGAAGTCTACCTTCTTGTCAATGACTGACTCGATGCTACAGTAGTTTGTCTGATTCTTTGACCTAAGGTGCATCAATAGTTCACCTTGAGGGTATTATAGTTTGACTACACCATTACTCGATCTTCTAGCCACATGGAACCCTGAGGTATATGTTGGCTATGACATGTTCATTGTAGAAACTGGATTGCATCAAGATGGAATCTATCTACCTCGATGGTAGAGGAGTAGCCCTATGATGATCATGAGAATCAAGTCCAGAAGTCCATGGCCATGGCAGAGTGAAAAAATAGAAAGAGTTTCTATTTAGGTTTTTACATCGGACTTGAATCGAATGATGACATCATATGACAGAAACTAGGGTTTGATGAGTTCACCTTAACCCTAATCTGATCGGGGCTCAAGATAGAAGAACTTAATCACCCGGATAGCTACACCAAGAGGTTTGCATTCAGCTCTGATGGGTTGCCATCATATACTGCTAGGTGTCATTGGTGGATTTTGAAAATAATTAGAATGATTTAGATGATCCATCATTCTAGCTGTTCGAATCAGAAGAGTTCTGATCCATTGAAAGGAGTTTCGATGATGTCGATGATAGAGATCATGACATATCCTATTACCATACAGAACTGAACCTAACTAAGTCATATAAATAAGAATTTAAATCTGGTGATCATCAATTAAATTGATCTAGTTCAATTAATCTGAATGAGATTCAATTAGGTTTAAGAAAATCGTGCTAGCATTCGATTGAACCTAACGTTCTTCTTTTACTATCATAAATAGTTATCCTAACTGAGCCAAAAGAGTTTATGCTCATTCAGAGGCCTTCACCTGATCTGACTGGAGTTAGTCCAGATCAGAAAAGGGTTGTCTTATTTTGTAAGACAATACCTGCCATTTTTGGTCACCTGCCATTTCTCGTCCTTTGATTTTGGTCAAAAGTTGATCTTTGATTGGTCAAATATTGACCATTGATACTTTGACTTCTGTCCACAAGTCATGCACCTATTGGAGAGCTGGTGGGGGCCTGTCCCCCTGCCAGAACCTGGCAAGGAGGATGGCACACGCCACCCTTGGCGTGTGCCCAAGTTGGAGGCACCCAAGAGTCCCTATTGGACAGGGACTCCATCTCCTTTTTGGATTTCGATTAGAGTTTTTCTAAGAACCAACTTTGACTGGTCTTAGGTGCCATCTAAGGAGGAATCTAGGGGACTCTATTCCCAACAATCAAATTTAGATCTGATTTCATAAAGGGTTGTGATTGGTTGAAAAAAAGAGGAGTTGGATCACAGATAGTCTATAAATAAGACTCTGCACCCAACTCAAAGTAGGATCTGAACTAGAGAATCCCATGCCCTAAGGCCTCCTATCCCCTCTTCCTCCATGCCAAATCCACCTTCTCCCTCTCCTCTCCACGTCCAAAGAGGTTTGGATTCTTGGTTGGTGCAATCCAGATGAGAGAAAGGTGACTGAAAGCTAGAAGGTTGCGCTGCTGCAAAGGACGACTGCTGATCTTCGAAAGATATTTTGGAGATCCTCCATATCAGATCTAGATCTAATTTTCGGAGACGTGATAGAGAAGAAGAGGATCTCTAGATCCAATTTGAGTGGATACTGGTAGAGGTCAGGCACTTGCATGGCTAGATCTAGAATCTTCCACTGCTTATAGGATCATCAACGGATAATAGGATTACCCAACATCAAAGTAAATTTAATTTAATTTAATTTATTTAGATTTTATTTTAATTATTAGAATAATAAGAATTAGATCTAAAATATTTTAGATTTGATTAGGATCAAAAAGAAAAATTTTTGAAATATATCTCTTGATCCAATCAGATCTGAATGAACCTGGTCCGGAAAATTAGGATTTTCCTTCACTCCTTGCCCTAGTACATATAGATGTGTGTGGCCCATTCGATGTGCTGACTAGAGGCAACTTTATCTACTTTATTACTTTTATCAATGATTTATCTCGATATGGAAATGTGTACCTGATGCGACACAAGTCTGAAGCTTTTAAAAAATTTAAGAAATTCAGACATAAAGTAGAAAAGTAAATCAAAAGGTCCATTAAGATTCTTCGATCAGATCGAGAAGATGAATATCTTAGTAAAATTTTTTTGAACTATCTCAAGGATAATGGCATAGTCTCATAATGGACTCTGCTTGGAATGCCTTAATTCAATGAGATTTTAGAACAAGAAAATCAGATCCTATTAGATATGATCTGATCCATGATGAGCTTCACAGATCTTTTTGAATTTCTTTGGAA
Organism: Cocos nucifera; assembly: GCA_006176705.1. NCBI lineage: Eukaryota > Viridiplantae > Streptophyta > Magnoliopsida > Arecales > Arecaceae > Cocos > Cocos nucifera. Next base: position 899,890 of record QRFJ01000427.1, read on the forward strand.
ACGTAGTTTAATGATAGTAATTTATTTATTGAATAGGGTTTCATCTAAAACCATTCCTACCACATCATATAAGATATGTTATGGTAAGAAGCCTAGTCTGAGTCATCTCAGAATTTGGGATTATCCAGCTCATGTCAAGAGATAGTAGATGGATAAGTTAGAATCTAGGCCTCTTAGAGCTCGATTCATCGAATATCCTAAAGAGTAAGGATATTACTTCTACCTTTCAGAAGATCATAATATGATTGTGAGTCAATATGCCATATTTCTTAAAAAATAATTTATTCAAGATGGTGGTCTTGAAAGACAGATTAGGCTCGAGGAGAAAATCTCCAAAGAACAATGAGCCAAGAAACCTGAGGAATCCGATCAGCCTGAGTCGATCTACACACTATCTCCTCCACCTTGTAGGTCAAGTAAGGTTTTTCGTCCTCATGAGAGGTACTTGGATATTATTTTTGAGGATATAGAGAAAATGTTTCTCATGAAAATGGGGTTCATGATGATGATCCAAAAATCTATGATGAGATGATATCAGATGTCAACTCTAAAAAATGGTGAGAGGCAATAAAGTCAGAAATTGACTCGATGCACTTGAATTAAATTTGGATCTTGGTAGATCCACCCAAAGGTATAGTACCTGTTAGTGCAGAAAATAATAGACATTGGAAAGAGCTGGAGTTGGATGAGACAAGATCGCCATCGAAACCTACAAAACAGTCCAAACCAGGGTTAGAGTGGCTCCGACAGGACCCTCCGATGGTCAAGTCAGTTTTTTGGTTAACAAGAATGGAGCACTCGGAAGAAATGTAGCAGGGTTTAGAGCTTAGGAAGAAGAGCATATCTGAAGGATCCTTTATATTGATGGAGCTTCTAATAGAATGACAACGACTGCTGTAACTGAATGTTGGTAGGCTATTTGGGGCCATGTGGCATTTATTACAGGAGATGGGTTGTCGTTTGTCGTGACTTGTAGGTGGTTGGACTCCACTTGCCAAAGTTTGAATGAAAGATTGAGAACTTCAGTTCTAAGCCATGAATTACTTATGCTGGATATGTCGAGCCCATGGTTGGACTTAGCCGAACTTGGGAGGTTGGCTTTCAGATAATGAATGATAAACCTATAACGAGTCAGAATACTACAGAGTTGCTTTTGATAGCTTTCTAAAGTCTATCCACTTTCAAGATCGACCAAGCACAGATGATGCAGATGTTCAAAATCGAGATTAATGAAGAAGCAGTTGGCTTCGTGGTTGGGGTGTGGTTCAGGGCTCCTCAAAGGAGTTCAGATAGGTCAGTAGGAATTAGGGGTTGCCTGGGAGCTGGGATAGGTGAACACAGAATTAGAGCATTTTGGTATGAGTCTTAACTACTCCCTTGAAGTTCAGCTACTTTCAAGATCGTCCATAAGTGAATAACTGCTCTAAATCGAGTGGTTGAAAAAAAGACTATGAGTTCACTAATTAGGACTGCAGGTAGGTTCTCTGGAGAAGTTCAGACTTACGTGGATGACGAGGTTCTTTCATTGGCTCTGGCTTGCACACTTAAGATTCTTGATGTAGGAATGTCAAGATTTGCCACTCACAGTAAGGTATAGGTCATCTGAGGATAAGTTTTGCTAGTCCGAGATCCTTGATGCGAGATCCAATTGTAATGGAGAGATTTAGTTTGAAGGAAATCTGGTTGGAGAGGAGTTCGGCCATCTTCGAGATCGACCGGGTTGGACTACGTTGGAACCAAATACTTAGTCTCGTGGTCTATCAGAAGGAAACCACTTTCACTATTCAAGCTCGTTCGAATGAGGTACAGGATGCCTTACTTTCTGTAGTTAACTAAAAGAGTTAATAATCACAATCGAGATGGTCATCCGGCACACATGGGTTTGAGGTTGGTCTTCTCAGAATGAACTAGAGCAGGAATACATATTGGTTGAAGTTTGGTCATGGTTGCCACCCCTTGATGAGGTCACACCGAGATTGGACTTCTTAACGAATTTTGATAGGAGTGACTTTATCACCAACATTACTGCTGCTATACTGGGGGTCCAAAATTTGGACCAATCTATTACCATGATCGCACTAAAGGATGGTCTTCAAAAGAATGATCTTCTTTTTTTTTTTGGAGAAGAAGTACCCTAGAAACTTCATTGATATACTAGCTTGGGCTAATTGTTATTTTTGAGCGGAGGAGGCCTTCAAAATAAAAGATGATGAGGCCATGGAGAGCGATAGGCAGATGGGTCTAGCAAGCCCGCAATTGTAGAGAAGTCGAGTGAAGCTTAGCCATGCTCAAGAATTTCTCCCGAGCGCAGACGAGCCCGAACTCCTCCCCAAGCTCGTCGACCAAAGAGCCCCGATCAGAGGGCATGGCAGAACTCTCCACTAGAAGGTTCCACAACTACTCCCCCCTCAATGCTTCAAAAATATAAGTGCTGATGAAAATCAAGGAGCAACTACCGAGAGCAGACAAGATGCGGTCTCACCCCAATAAGAGCAACCTCAATAAGTACTACCTCTACCATTATTACCATGGTCACGATACTAAAGAATGTATCCAGCTCTAAGATGAGATTGAGAAGCTCATCAGGCAAGACCGGCTGGTCGATTTCTATGATGTCGGTCTGAAGGAAGAAAAGATCGATCGAGGGCACTACCGCAGTCAGAACCACCTAGGAGGAAAGAGCAGCAAGGAGATTGGCCACCACTCAGGATTATCAATACCATTGCTAGGGGACTTCAATGAGGGGAGGCCAGTGGATCAGCAGAGTTGGCAAAGAGGCAGAGGATTGAAGAATCCATCGCTTTCACTGAAGAAGATGCACAAGGGGTTCAATTCCTGCATAATGATGCAGTTGTAGTTTCTTTAAATATTGCTGACTATGATGTACGTGGTGGTTTAATTGATAATAGAAGCTATACTGATGTCTTATTTTATGATGCTTTCTCTAAGATGTTTATAGCTAGTAATCGCCTGGGACCAATGAACTCTCCATTGGTAGGCTTCACTGGTGATGCGGTGCCGATTGAAGGAATAATAATATTACCTATAGTGGTAGGACGGTATCCAAGGTAGTCCAAGGAATAGGTTGATTTTCTAGTAATAAGGGCTCCTTCCACCTATAATGCAATCCTTGGCCGATCTGATTTGAATGCACTTCAAGCAATGGTATCAACTTATTATTTAAAAATGAAGTTTTCAACAAATTATAATATCGAAGAAGTTAGAGGAGATCAAGCTCTGGCAAGACACTGTTACACAATTGCGTAGCAAGGGGGAGGGCAACCAGATCCTTATCCGATGGATGGACTTGACACCCATGATGATCTAACTAAAGAGTGGGTTGAGTCTATGGAAGACCTTATTGCAATTTCTTTGAATGATGGAAATAAGGAACATACTGTTCAGATTGGCTCCAGCCTGAGAGAAGAAGTTAGAAAGCAGCTCGTTGCCTTCTTACAGAGAAATATGGATGTTTTGCTTAGGTTCCCATAGATATGCCTGGGATTGATGCTAAAGTCATAGAGCACCATCTGACTGTTGATCCCAAGCATCGGCCTGTAAAAGAAAAGATGCGCGGCTATGCACCAAAGCGGTAGAAGGCAATTATGGAAGAAGTCGATAAACTTCTCAAAATTGGGTTCATTTAGAAAGTGTCTTATCCAAACTGGATCTCTAATGTGGTCCTTGTTAAGAAGACGAATGATAAGTGGAGGATGTGTATAGACTTCAAAAAATTAAATAAGGCCTGCTCAAAAGATAGCTACCCCCTATCTAAAATTGATCAATTGATGGATGCAACTTTGGGCCATGAGCTCCTCACTTTGATGGGTGCCTTCTCCAGCTATAACCAATCCAGATAGCACCAGAAGGTGAGGAGAAAACTACTTTTATTACTGATCGTGGTTTATAGGATCATGCCCTTTGAGCTCAAAAAAGCAGGTGCAACCTATTCATGCCTGGTGAATAAAATTTTCAAGAAGCGGATTAGTCATAACATGGAGGTTTATGTAGATGACATACTTATTAAGAGCCGATCTTCAACAAATTATATTGCCGATCTTGAAGAGACCTTCAGTATACTTCAAAAGTATAAGATGAAGCTAAATCCGACCAAATATGCTTTCGGAGTAACTTTAGAAAAGTTCTTGGGGTTTATAGTATCAAAGCATAAAATTAAAATAAATTCAGAGAAAATTCGAGCCATTCAAGAAATGGCTGCACCAAAGATAATAAAAATGTTCAGCACCTAACAGAGAAGGTAGCAGCTCTAAATCGCTTCATTTTGAGGTTAGTCAAATGTTGCATACCCTTCTTTCAGGTCCTCAAGTAGCCAAAGAATTTCTACTAGACTCTTGAATGCCAAAAGATATTTGAGGAGTTGAAAAGCTACCTCGGGTTGCCCCCTTTATTGGCCAAGATCAAACCTAGAGAGAAATTATTTTTGTATTTGGTGGTCTTCCCTGCAGCTCTTGCAGTAATCCTAGTCAAGAAAGTGGCAAAAGTGCAGAGGTCGGTCTACTATATAAGCCAAGTTTTGAGGGATGCTGAAATCAAGTATACCAAGTTGGAAAAACTAACTTATGCTCTGTTGATTGCAGTCCAAAAGCTTCGATCTTATTTTTAGGGGTATACCATGACACTTCTCACTGATCAACCCATCAAGATAATTCTTCATCGGACTGATGCCTTTGGAAGAATAGCAAAGTGGGCAATTGAGCTCATGGAGTTCGACATTAATTTTCAACCTCGATCATCAATCAAAGCTCAAATATTGACCAACTTTATAGTAGAATGCATCATTCCAAATGAAGCCGAACTTAAGCAGCATGAGGTCAGTGTTCTATTGCTACAGCCGAACTCCCCTAAAGAAAGAACGGATCTTCCTGAAGGCTTTTGGGCCCTATATATGGATGACTCATCCAATGCTTCCAGAGTAGGCGTGACTTTGATTTTGATCAACCCAGAGAAAATTATTGCTGAATACATGCTGCGCTTTGAGTTTCCTGCAATAAATAATGGAGCAAAGTATGAAGCTCTAATTGTAGGACTGAGAATAGCTAGGGAACTAGAGGTAGATTGGCTAAAAGTCTATAGCAACTTCTAGTTGGTAGTGGGGCAAGTAAGTGGTAATTATGAAGCTCAGGAGGAAAGCATGAAGAAGTTCCTAAAAAAAGTAAGGAGTCTGATTTTGGCATTTAATAGTTTTGACATTTAGCAGATCCCAAGAATGAAAAATACTAGGGCTAACCTCTCCAAGTTTGCTACACTGGCCCCAAATGAATTACTGAAAGAGGTCTTCTTCAAAGTTCTGAAACACCCAAGTTTTGAGAAATCCCAGACTATAATGCAGGTCGACCATGAGCCCAGTTGGATCGACTAGCTTGTTGCATACTTTAAAGATGGCATTCTTCCTCGAGATCCAAAGAAAGCTAGAAAATTAAGAAATCAAGTTTTTCATTATGTTTTGTATGAGAATAAACTGTATAAAAGATCCTACTCTTTGCTACTCCTAAAATGCCTCCGACCTTCCAAAGCTGACTATACACTATGGGAGGTGCACGAAGGAATGTGTGAAAACCATTTGGAAGCCAAGTCTCTATCTCACAAGCTCCTTCGATAAGAATACTATTGGCTGATTATGCATTAGGATGTTGTGGAATATATGAGAAAATGTGATCGGTGTCAAAGAAATGACAATATTTAAAGATAATTGACTGCTCAACTAACACCTTTAAGCATCCCATGGCTATTTGCACAGTGGGGGATGGACATACTCAGATCCTTTTCCATGGCATCTGGAGAGCAAAAGTTTCTCTTAGTGGCCATTGACTACTTTATTAAATGGATCGAGATCGAACCTCTAGCAAAAATTACTAAAGCTAAAGGATAGGACTTTGTTTGGAAGTCGATAGTTTGCATATTTGGTCTACCTCAAACTTTGATTACTGATAATGGGCACCAATTTGTAGGAACGAAGATTGCTGAGTTCTGTGAAGATCTGAATATCTTTCATAACTTTATATCAGTAGCTCATCCACAGGCAAATGATAAGGCCGAGGTGACTAACAAGACCCTATTACAAGGCATAAAAGCGAGACTTGAAAGAGTAAATGAAACTTGGATGGACGAACTCCATCATATGCTCTAGGCTTATAGAGCTATCCAAAGATTGCCAACTAGGAAAACTCCATTTGCTCTAGCTTTCGAAATGAAAGTGATCATCCCAATAGAACTTAAACTTCCTTCAGCGCGAGTCAAAGTATCCAACGAATAGAGAAACTTGCAAGATCTTAGAGCTAACCTTAACTTGTTAGAAGAAAAGCAAGAAGAGGCCCAAATTAGGATGGCAGCTTACAAGCAGAAATTAGCCCGTTACTACAATTCTAGAGTCAGAAGTAAAGCTTTCAGGGTAGGAGATCTGGTACTTCGGCCAGCAGATATCTCACAACCTTAGAATCAAGGAAAGCTTGCTCCGAATTAGAAAAGTCCTTATGAGATCATTGAAGTCGTTCGATCTAGAACTTACTACTTGAAGGAGCTTGGAGGGGCTGCACTGCCATGACCTTGGAACTCAAAAAATCTATGGATGTATTATCAATAACTATATTTCAATAAAATTTTTTTACTTTAACATCCTTATCTTTGGAGCAAAACTATGCAATGGTAGGAAATTATTCGACTAAATAAAATTGAAGGCGTCTGGTTCTTAAATAGGAGGTTAACTTCATCTTAACGAGGATGAAGGCCTCTGGTTTTCAAATAGAAGGTAACGGAGAGAGATCCTCTCAATGATCTTTTTTGTCTCGATAATTTTATTAGGAACAGGAGGAAAATCTCATTCTAACAAATGAAATAACTAACTGCATCAAGAACAGAAGGAGAACCTCATCCTGATGCAGAATTGAAAGCCTCCAGTTCTTAAATAAGAGATTAATCTCATCTTAACTAGGATAAAGGCCTTCGATTCTTAAATAGGAGGTAACGGGAGAGACCCTCTCAATGGCTCTTTTTGTGCCCTAGCAACTTCATTAGGAATAGGAGGAAAATCTCATCCTAATGAAGGAAACAACCAACATATCAGGAATAGGAGTAGAAACTTGTCTTGACGTGGAATTGAAGGCCTTCAGTTCTTAAATAAAAGGTTAACCTCATTTTAATGAGGGTGAAGGCCTTCAGTTTTTAAACAGGAGGTAATGGAGAGAGGCCCTCTCAATGACCCTTTTTCTGCCCTGGCAACTTCATTAGAAACAAGAGAAAAATCTTGTCCTAATGAAGGAAACAACCAACCACATCAGGAATAGGAGGAGAATTTTGTTCTAATGCAAAATTGAAGGCCTCTGATTCTTAAACAGAAGGTTAATCTCATCTTAACGAGGTTGAAGACCTTCAATTCTTAAATAGGAGGTAATGGAGAGAGGCCTTCTCAACGATTTTTTTTTGTGGCCCGACAACTTCATTAGGAATAGAAGAAAAACCTCGTCCTAATGAAGAAAATAGCCAACCACATCAAGAACAGGAGGAGAATCTTGTTCTGACATGGAATTGAAGGACTCCTCAATGATCTTTAATGAAGGTAATGGGGAGAGGCCCCCTCAATGGCTCTTTTATGCCCTGGCAACCTCGTCAGAGACAAGAGGAGAACCCTATCCAGATGCAAATAAAGGCCCTCATAAGGGACATGGAGACTCCAATTGCTAGATTGGAGAGTGAGGTAACTTTCAAACCAAATTGAGAGGCTCTGTTCATTAGAGGGAGACAAACAAATGATAGATTAACGGCTACACCCCCAAACAACAAAAACATTAGAAAATGCAAAGAGTTTAACATAATTCAATAAGACAACATCAGAGAAATGAAGGGTTGCTATTTCATTAAAATGCAATACTGTTACAAATGAAGGTCTACAAGACCATTTACAAAGAAAAAAGAGCAAAGTCAATGTCCTAAGAAGAAGGGCCCCAACCCTAAGACTTTGGGCTACCAACCCTAGTCATCACTAGGGACTACTTCAAGTCATTGTTTTTTTTTTCTCAAGCTCCTTCCTTGCTAGCAAACTCTCGTGAAATAACTTCTGAGCCCTTCGACAGTCATCTTCTGATTCTTGCAATCTCTTTCTCAAAACTATCGATTTAGCCTTTGCATCTTTAATAGCTTTTTGCTCGTAGGTCAGCTGAATCTTCAATTGCTGCACTTCGGCCGTCACCTTCCCGTAAGATTCAGAGAGATTACCCAAGGTCATCCTTAAAGAGATAATCTCCTCTGACTCCTTCCTTGTACTAGCTTGGTAGTTGTTGGCTAGTTGCTTCTGAAGTCAAATTACCTCACCATCAACAGCATGAAGTCTTTGCTCAAGTCTGGAAATCTTTTCACTCCAACCAAATCTGTAGGTGTGGTATGTAAGTTTGGCATCACGTAGCTCCTTCTGAAGGTCAGAGAATTTCTTCGACCAATCCCAGCCATACCGCTCCCGATCAGTGGACCAAGACAAGCTCCCCTTCAAAAGTCGGACCTTCTCTTTTGCCACATTGAGCTCGACTTCAAGGGAGCTAATCTTTGCAGTCAACATCATGGATTTTTCACTAGCATGCTTCTTGATCTCCTTGAGTTCTATCTCAAAATTACTTTTCTTTCTGATATAGTCTATGGAGTCCTTTTTATGTGCTTGACGAAGGTGGGTGATCTAGATCGTGACCTCTAAACAGTTTTTCTTATCTTTTGAAGCTCATCTTCTATCTTCTTCAATTTCTTTTTAGTCTGATGAATTTCCTTCTTCAAGTTTCTGATGATGGACTTGAGGGGAATGGCTTAAGGTAATGGCGTGGCCTCAGTAGGTGATGATGAGTCATGGCTTTGTTCACTACGAGGATTCTGAATGACAAATGCAACATAGCATAAATATAAGAAAGAGAAATCCGCTTTCATTGCTCAAAATATTTCAAGTACATGGAAGGAAGAAAAAGGAAAAAATATAACTTTTTAAAGTTTTCAACCTCTGAAGGTAGGTTAGCATGCAAGGTCGGTGCATTCTTGGCAACCTCTAGAGGCAGAGCAACAGACGAGGTCGGAGCATCTTCGATAACCTCAGGCTCCAGAACAAGCTTAGGAACCGCGGTGGCAGGTTTGGAGGTTTTGGCGCCAGGTTCAACAATTGGAGAAGCGGCACTAGCGTGGGAGGGTCCTGCTTCATCACTTGGCCCTTCTATCAAAAAGTTGAGCTTCATGTCCGGGAATCTCTCCATGATCCTCTTCATGCAGACCTCGAATCCTTTGAGAAAGGCCTCTTGGGTGAAGGCAATTTTGATATCCTCCATTGCCTTATAGGACTTGAAGACCTCGACAGCCCGCTTCCTCTCCATGCTGACCTCCTCTTCAATTTTTCTCCTCTTGTCCTCCTCCAGGGTCAAGGCAGCTGTTGCTTCAAGAATTGATTTTAATGATTACAAAACATTTGAGGGGATACTAATAATTTTGGCTTGGAAAAAGATTAATTGTATGTCAGGTTCAATAAGAAATTTCAAGTTTACTAAAGAAAGATGATGAGGAGTAAAATCATAAATTTTATAAAGTTGGAATAAATATGTTTCGAAAGTCTCAACAACAAGTCTAGAAGATTTTTGATCTATTGGAGGTAGTTTTATAAATTTTGGATGCATAATTTGGAAGAAAATCAGAAAAAAAGATGATGAGGAGCAAAATCATAAATTTTATAAAGTTAGAGAAAATCTATTTTAGAAGCCTCAAGAATAAGTCTAGAAGATTTCTGATCTATTGGAGGTAGTTTCATGAATTTTGGATGCATATTTTGGGAGAAAATCAATTTTTTTAAAAAAAGGATCAACCTCTAGATCTTTCCTTGCTGAAATGGGTTGTTTGGCATGCTGTCCTATACTAGGGGTTGACCTCTGCTATTTTGAAGGCCAAAAAATATAGAAAATGAATTTTTTGGATTTTTGTCTAATAGGTCGATCTCGAGGTCGACTCCTGTGATAGAGGTCGACCCTAGGATCGACCCCTATGATGGAAAACTCTGCAATGGCTATTTTTTGGTCCATTTTGGCCGCATTTAATGCACTTTTAAAGCTCTCCAATGGCTCTAAACCTATTCGGATTTCTCTCTAACACTTATTGAAGATATAAAGGCCCAAAAAGGAGGAAAGAAAATGAGAGATTCAATCATTTATTTCAGCCCTAAGCAAAAAGTCCTCTTCAAGCAAAAAAACTTTCATTTCAAGTTCACCAACCCCTTAAAAGCTCGTTCAAGTCTTCAACAACTTTGAGAAAAATTAGAAAAGCTTCTTCCTTAATTGTGTAAAGTATTTTTAACATTTTATTTGCTTATTAAAGGGGCTAACTTTGTATTTTATTATTATTAACACTCATACTCTATTTTATTATTTTGATTTACGTTTTGGGGGTTTCAAAATTTAGAAAAATTGATTTGAACCTTGAATTGGATTATATTGTTAGGTTGGCTTGTACCTAAAAAATAAGTGTTCTAGTTTGGGATAGCTAGAATTGAAGGTACCGATGTTGTATTCTTGTTGAATACGTTTAGTGAATTTGAATTTTCAAGTAGGAGCTTGGGGAGTGGATGTAGGTACAAGATTAGCATCGAACTACTATAAATCTTATTTGTTTGTGGTGTACTTGCTCTCTTTTTATTTTTATTTTATTAAATATTTGCTCTCTTACTATTTATCTTTTCATCTTACTTAAATCATCCACCTTACATAAATTGCATATCATCACATTGACTTTGTTATTCTAATTTAGCTTTAAAATTTTAAAAATTCAATTCATCTCCTTTTCTTGGGTTGCATAGTCGGACAATAAGTGGTATCAGAGTAGGTGCTCTATTATTAATTATTGATTTAACCATCAAGAGCTAAAGATCTTAGCAACCCAAAATGAAATCTTTTTTTAATGATGGACATTTTATAGATAGACTCCCATTGTTTGATGGCTCAAATTATACTTATTAAAAATCTAGGATAAAAATATTCATTCAAGCACATGACTATAATTTATGAAAAATTATAATCATTGGTCTACACACACCCAATGCATCAATTCATGATAAAGAAATGATTCAAATGAATGCTAAAGTAATGAATTTACTTTATTGTTCATTAGACATAAATATTTTTAATGCAATTTCTTCATGTAATTTAGCAAATCAGGTATGAAAAAAATTAGAAACTACTTTTGAGGAAGCAAATCAAAGAGAAACATCAAGCTCTCAAGAAGAAAAGAAAACACACCTCAACTCATGCCTCATGGCACATGAGGATGAAAAGAAGAAGAAAAGAAAGAAACAAAAGAAAAAAAAAATATTGATTTAGAGGAAGTAAAGCAAAGAAGAGAAGAATGAGAAAGAGCAGGAATGTATAGAAAGTTATTGCCTCATGGTTCAAAATGATGAGATATATCATGAATACTCTAAATTTATTTTTTAATGAATTATATGAAGCCTTCAATGAGTCAATGGATAAACACAAAAGATAAGACTATAGAATAATGAACTTAAAAAATCTAATCTATCTTTGGTTGAAGAGAAAAATAAAATTTTGAATGAAAAAGAAGATCTATTAAAAAATATAAAAAACATGGTCAAAGTAAAAAAAAGATTTTTTGAAACAAAAATTAATTCCTCAACTAAAGAAAAGAAAGAATTGATTAAATCTAAAAAATTATTAGTTGAAGAAAATGCCGAGCTTAAGAAAAAAATGATATTTTAAAATTCTTTCTAAAAGAAAATAAAAATCTTTTAAGTGAAAAGAAAGAGCTCTTAAGAAAAAATAAAAAATTAAGAAGAGAAGTTGAGATTTTGAAATCTATAGCTGAAAAGTTTATAATTAGCTTTCAAAATTTTCAATCTTTGGCAAAAACCAATGGGGCTATTTTCAATAAAGTAGAAATCGATTTTAATACTTCAAGAAAATAGCAAAATACTAAAAATATTTTCATAAAAGCTTTAATTAAAGATCATACTATTAAGTATTTTAAGTGTAATCAAATTGACCATAAAATTTTGAACCATAATTTTAAAAGAATTAGCCAAATCTTGATTAAATAAATTTGGATTTTAAAGGAAATCTTGTATATTAACTCCTATGGATCCAAGATGACTTGGGTACTAAAAATTATTAAGTGATTTTGTAGGTGCACCAAGGATCTGAATAAAATGAAAGAAAAAAAAATTTTATGGATGCCTTGAAAATGAAAAGAGATGGATATTGATGCATGGTATAATCTAAACATTTTCTCATATCATACAATCAAGGATTGTTAAAATTATTTTGATTAAATCTATTGACTTTAATATGATTTCATATTATGTTTACTTGCTTGAAATTCTTTTCATATATTAGTAAGATTAGTATGATTGAATGATTTTGATGATTTGAACACTTTAATTTTAAAGATCAATATGCTTTCCTCTAAATATTATGTTATGATATGAATTAAAATTATCTTAAAATTTAACATGATATAATAGCTTTCCCATATAAATTTTGTAATTGGTAAAATTAAATTAAAAGATGCTTAATTGGATATGAATATTTTTAAGTTACTGAACATATAAGTAAAACTATGTTTGACATTATCTCATAAAATGCTAAATTATTAAACTTTTAAAAAAAAAATTGTATGAAATATAGTACTTGAAGATAAGACATTCAATCACAAAAATTACGTGCTTGATATGTTGAATAACATTATATATTAGCTTATCCCTAAGGATTTAAAATTTTATAGTTCAACCAAAACTCATAGAGCCTATATCTAGATTTTCTTTTACATGAGTCCCTTGACTTGATAATCATGCCCCCATGATTGATTAATTCTTGATCCCCCAATTTAACTTAAATATCTTTCTTGATTATTAATTTGAGTGCCTATTAATTCTTATTCAACTTGATTAAATTTTCTGAAATCAAAAACTACTTGAACTATTTTCTGCTTCAAGGAGCTGACTCTTGATTTAGTAGGAGTCAATCTCTTTTTTGGGATTAGTTCTCCTATTTGAAAATATCCAAGGCTCTATCATTCAATTATCAATCTTCTCGAGCCGTAATTTCTTTCAAACCCCTCTTCTACTAAAATTGGATCTTTTCTCTCTATTTCTATTCTAATCTTACAGTCCTTATTCTCCAATGGCACCCCAAAAGTGTTTTGCCCAAAGAAAGAGAAAGTCTAGTTTCCAAAATGAAAGGTATGTAGATTGAGATAAATGTTGATAGCATTGGACGCATGCTACACATATATAAACCGGTAGGAGCACCTTAGATTATCTCAAGCAGCTACACATTTAAGATTTGTATTTGATCGAGATGATGATTGAGGATATTGAGGATATCAGCTCTCATGCTATAGTAGATGATGATAATGAGACACGTATGGTAGAGTCTATTACAGTACATATCAGGATAAGAAGCCAGTAAAGCAGCATGAACAAATAGAGATGACTTCACTTTCATAGACCAACCATCCAGATACTAGCTCATGATTATCTGATAGATTAGATGAGGATGCATTTATTGAGAGACCATCAAGATTGTAGTGTAAGTCTGTGTCGAACTTTAGATGTACATATCAGAGGCACACCAGACGAGATGAGATCAGTTGGAGGTATTATCATTGGTCAGAGATGAGTTAGAAAGATTGATTCAGACACTCACCGCAGCGAGGAAGGATGTTCACTACCGGATCTAGTCATTTGGAGATATTAGACTACACTCTCCTTCTACCTAGCCTAAATCTACATCTTAGGATTATCCTGATATATACTTGCTTAAGATGCTAGGATTTCTTTCCATAGCTTTAGTAACCCTTTCAATCTATTTTTGGCATCTATATAGGATATAGCTCTCACACATTTGATTTGCATACTTTCATGATTTTATCTTTGTAATCACCATTGGCTAATCAATAAAAATTTCATCTTTTATGGAAATTCAATGTGTTTGAATTTATTTGTTTGACTCAATATGCATTTTGCCTGCAAAACAAAGGAGAAGAAATGATTACTTATTTAAATTAATTAAATATACCTAATTTGAAAGAAATAGGGAGAGAATTAAGAAAAGTTAATTTTTTGACATAAGGGGAGAGTTAAGAAAATCAAGTTTTCTAGCATTTATTATGAAAAATAAGAAAAAATAATTTTAAACTGAATAAGAGAAAATATTATTGAAATATTAAAAGTAAAATTATTTTGATATATTGATGCACTCTTGTTGTTCTAGTTATTTGATTTGCTTTAGAGAAATCATTTCTATTTTACCTTTTATTCAATCATACTTTGCATGGTTTGATCCTATTATGATTTTTTAATAATTAATTGGTATCAAGCTAAATTTTGAAAAATATTTTACTCTAAATGAAAATCCTAGATAAATATTTTTTGAATCTCATGAAAAATCATTAATAGGTATTTATTTGTTTCTTGACTTATTGGTTCACTTATACTTGAGCTTTCTTGTGATCTTGTTTATTCATGTTTTGCATTGGTATCAAAGAATTCATTCTTAAGTGAAGTTTCATAATTGGTATCAAATAGATTTTTTCTACCTTGCACTCCATTGCCTTCTTTCGATAAAAAAAAGAATATTTTATTTTGAATCTGATTTTGCATAGCTTATATGATATTTTTTGAGATAAATTCAGAGAATTTCATATCTTTTTTGAACTAAATTGAGTAATATTTCTTAAGAAAAGAAAGATTTAAATTTAAATAATAAATCTCTCTATGATTTGTTTGCATAGTCTATTGGTATCAATTTAAAATGATTTATCAAAATAATCTGATCTAAACTTAATGGATCCATCTTTTTTGATAAAAAAACTAAAACAATTGGTATTAGATTTTATCGCCTTATACTCCATCTTTTGAAAAAAAAAGGAAGAAAGAAAAAAATGCTTTATCTAAAATCTAAGTTTGCACAACTATATTTTAATATGATATTATTTGAGATAAATTATAAATATTTACTATCTTTTCTGAACTTAATCTATAATATTTTTTGAGAAAAAAATATTTTTTTAAAAATAATTATTATTATTAAAAAAATAAATAAATCTCTTTGTGATAATATATCTAAATTTTTAATTTTAAAAGAATCTATTTATATTAGATTTTTAAAGCTTAAAGTTATTCCCTAGCCAAATTTGAAAAGTATTTCTTTTTAAATCTATAATTTTGAGAAAAAAAATTTTGTATTAAAATTATACTTTTTAAATGAGGAAGAAATATTTCTTAAACTAAATCTTATTCTATTTTTGATTGAGTTGTGCCGAAAAAAATAATTTTTTTTTGAACTTGAAAAGAAATTACTTATATTGCTTGATTTGTTCATCTTTGATTTAAGCATTTATATATTTTTTGACTTATCGATTCATACTTTAATTGATTTGATTATGTCATCATATGTTAATGATCAATGAATATTTCAAAAATACTTTACATCAATTAATCATTTTGATGTTGTTATGATTGAAGACATCCTGCTATAAATATTTTATTTTAAAATCAATGATAGCAAAATTTTCATAAAAAAAATTTACTATATCATGATTTGATTATTTGATTGATAGTTGATTATTTGAAACTCAATATGCTTACTTTAAATATGTGCAATAAAAAAAATACTAAAAAAAATAATTTGATCTTAAAAATTATTTAATTAAAAATGACTTTATTTGCAAAAGTAAGGAGAAGAATTAATTTAAGATGAATTAGTTACTAAATTGGTATCAATCAAATTTAAAAATCTGAGCTTAAAAGTCAAATTAGTATTAGTTAAAGATTAATGTGGTATCAATTAATGGTGCTTAACTTAAAAAAGAAGGAGAATAAATTTAAAAATATCATATGATGAATTTTATGGTATTCACTTTTGAAAATAGAAGGAGAGATATTTGCTGCAAATTGATATTAAAAATATTGATATTAATCTCAAATTCTTAATTATTTATTTTATAATTCTTTCAAATTTGTACTTTATTTTAATTGATTTCAAACTCTCAATCAAATATCTTATAGTCTTTTCAATTTGTACTTTCATATATTTATTTAATTTGATTTACTTGATTTAAAGTGCTATTAATTTAAGATAGTATCAGACAAATAAATTATTCTCAAATATTAAAACTTGTTTAAAGTGGTATCATTTATATGTTAATTTTATAATTTAATTTATTTGAATATTCTTGACATTCTTGGAGTTAAATTAAATTAAAAACTTTTCTTACTTCTAGAAATAAATTTATAAAATTTTTGATGTACAATGTAAGATCTTTATAAAGTTATTTTCAGCTTTGATACTATCTTTCATAATCTTTTGATATATACATTTTTAAAGTTTAGTTGACTAAAATTTCTTGAGAAAAGTAAAGAATAAATGTTAAGATTGGTGTCAATTTTTTTTTCATATTATACTTATTTTATTTGAAAATTTCTATTTTCTTTTGAAATTGAATTGAAAATCTAAATTGATGGTATCAAATAGAAATTTAACATCGAACATACTTTTCTTGATATCAAATATGCTGAAATATCTTGAAAAGCTCTATCCCTCAATATTGACTTAAAAAATCTGAATTAAATTTTTTTAGAAAGAAAAAGAGTGATATCAATATAAATTTAATATCAAACATACTTATTTTTATATTAAGTATCCCATGAAATTCAAATTTAATATCCTCTTAAAATTAAATCAAAATTTTCTAAATTTGATAAATATATTTTGAATTTCAATTAATTTTGATAATATATTTTAATGATTTGTTTGATGTATTAAAAAAAAATGTGTTATGCTTGATTTCTTTGTTCAAAACTTTAAAAAGCTTTGTTCCTCTTAAAGCTTAAAAAATATATATTTAAAAATCTGATTATAAAAGTTATAATCATTTAATAAGAGGAGAGCATTTGATATTTGAATTCAAGCAAATTTCTAAAAGAAAAGCGATGTTTTAAATCCAAAGATAAGTTTTCAAAAGGAAGATGATTTATTTAACTTTATTTTTGAATTTGATACATCTCTTATTTGATACACTCCTATATCTTGTTGATTTTGATGATTTTCTTAATCCTTTCTATAAGTTTTTTAATAATTATCAAAAATGGGAAAAGAAATGTTGAGTATATGGTTAATGAATTGATGCTTGAAATCTTAATACTCATTGATTTGAATTGAGATATTATAGTGTAATGAGTATATAAAAAATATGTAATGAACTAAAGTTAAATTAAGAATATTCATGAAGTATGCATTCATATATTTAAATTAATTAATTCATGATATGTTAGCCAATTTTGATTGTATATGGTGCTTATTTTGTATGGCTAACTATTTATACTTCTGATATATAATGTAAAATTCATATCATATCTTTATGTATTTTGGCTAAAACTATTTACTTAATGTGTGACTCTTATGTATTTTGAATATTGACATCTTATTTTATCATGAATATGGAATGTATTTTTCACATATAATATCAATTATATTATGAATCATTTTTTAAGGAGCAGGCTCTTCCTTCTTATTAGAAAGAGGGAGTAAATTTTATTCAAAACAAGAAAAAAATAGTTTTTTCTTAATTGATGATGTCAAAAAGGAGAGTAGAGAAATAGAAATGGATAATAAGCAAAATTATGAAAAATTATCAAAGGCAATTGGGCAATAAGCAAATGTGTCAAGAAAAATTATCAAAAGAAAAAATTGTCAAAGAAAATAATCTTATAAGCAATCTTCAAACTTCAAACTACTCTTGATGCACTTTATTCAAATAATTGATTTTAATGTTCAAGTGATATATTTATGTAAATTTAAAAATTTTAATCAATGCTTCATATATGTTATATTTTTGCTTATGCTCAAGTATTTTGTCATTATAAAAAAAAAGGAGAGATTGTTGATCCAAGAATTGATTTTGATGATTATAAAATATTTAAGGAAATACTAATAATTTTGGCTTAGAAAAAGATCAATTGTGTTTCAAGTTCAATAAGAAATTTCAAGTTTACTAAAAAAAGATGATGAGGGGCAAAATCATAAATTTTATAAAGTTGGAGAAAATATATTTTGAAAGCCTCAACAACAAGCCTAAAAGATTTTTGATCTATTGAAGATAGTTTTATAAATTTTAGAAGCATGATTTGAAAGAAAATTAGGAAAAAAGATGATGAGGGGCAAAATCATAATTTTTATAAAGTTGAAAAAAATCTATTTTAGAAATTTCAAGAATAAGCCTAAAAGATTTTTGATCTATTGGAGGTAGTTTCATGAATTTTGGATGCATATTTTGAAAAAAAATCAGTTTTGAAGAAAACAGTCAATTCTTAGGTCTTTCCTTACTGAAACGGGCTATTTGGCATGCAGTTCCTATGCTAGGAGTTGATCCCAGGGTCGACCTTTGCTGTTCTGAAGGCCAAAAAATATAGAAAATGAGATTTTTGGGTTTTTATCTCAAAGGTCGACCCTAGGGTTGACCCCTGCGATGGAAAACTTCACAATGACTATTTTTTGATCCATTTTGATCATATTTAATGCACTTTTAAGGCTCTCCAATGGCTCTAAACTTGTTCAGATTTTTCTCTAATACTTATTAAAGATATAAAGGCCCAAAAATGAGGAAAGAAAATAAGAGATTCAAGCATTTATTTTAGCCCTAAACAAAAAACCCTCTTCAAGTAAAGAAGCTTTCATTTCAAGTTCACCAACCCCTCAAAAGCTCATTCAAATCTTCAACAATTTTGAGAAAAATTAGAAAAGCTTCTTTCTTAATTATGTAAAGTGTTTTTAACATTTTATTTGCTTATTAAAGGGGCTAACTTTGTATTTCATTATTGTTAATACTTATACTCTGTTTTATTGTTTTGATTTAAGTTTTGGGGATTTCAAAACTTGGGAAGGTTGATCCGAACCTTGAATCGAATTATATTGGATTGGTTTGTATCCAAAAAATAAGTATTCTAGCTTGGGATATCTAGGGTCAGAGGTATTGATGTTGTATTCTTATTGAATACATTTAGTGTATTTGAATTCCCAAGTAGGAGCTTGGAAAATGGATGTAGGTGCAAGATTGGCACCGAACCATCATAAATCTTGCTTGTTTATGATGTGCTTGCTCTATTTTCATCCTTATTTTGTTAAATACTTGCTCTTTTACTATTTATCTTTTTATCTCACTTAAATCACCCATCTCATATAAATTACATATCATCACATTGACTGTGTTATTCTAATTTAGTTTTAAAATTTTAAAAATCTAATTCACCCCTCCCTCTTGGATTGCATAGTCGAGCAACAGCAGCCTTCAATCCTATGGATACTTGTTCTTCCCTCTACAGCACTTTCTGAAGGCATTCGACCTCATCAAACTGAGCTTCCAAAGCCTCCTTCAAATGGCCGACCTCGGCCCGAGCATTCTTGACCTCCGCCTGGGCCTCCGGATGGACTCTCAAAGCCTCGACTTGATGAAGATCTGCTGCCTTTGAATGGGCATATAGGTAGTGCCTAGCTGCGGATAACAAAGTGTAAGTCATGGTTTTGAAGTGCATCAATATTCAATTAGGCTAAAGAGAGATCGGTTACCTCAAGGAAGGCTACAAAGGATTCCTTAAACCTCTCCAACCATCTTCTCGATAATATAAGGGAGGATTCTTCCTTCCATTAGGAATTGGATGACCTCCCAATCATCCAAGGAACCCTGCTCCTGACTGGAGCCACCGGACCCTCTGACGTTCCTCTTGACTCTCTTGGTGGTAGCCTTCTTCTTTTTTTCTCCACTACTTTTTCCTGCTCAAGAGGTGGGGAGGTAGCAGTTTCATTAGGCAAGGTTGGGCTCAGTGCAACTGTAATGATTTCTAGGGTAGGTGTAGCCTAGGTCGGCACGGTCGAGCTTGTTTCTTCAACCCTCATCCTTTTGGATGATGTTGATCCCATGATTGAATTTGATGATTGTCAAACTTTGAGTGTTTAAGTATTTAACCATGTATTTCAAGAATGCATGTAAGTCTTTTCAGATTTTCAAGTTAAAACTATAATTTTATCAAGTTGGAGATAAAAAAAAGTGGCAAGGGATAAAATCATAATTTTATAAGTTGAAGAAAATCTATTTTGGAAGCTTCAAGAACAAGCTTAGAAAATTTTTGATCTTTTGGAGGTAGTCCCATAATTTTTGGATGCATAAATTAGAAGAAAATCAAGTTATAGCAAAAGGATCAACCCAAGGGATGACCCCTAGGTCATCCCCTTTCGAAATGGGCTGCTCAGCATGCTTAGCATGCAAATAAGACCGATCCAGTTTAAGACTGAGCCAACCTAGTCTTAGTGAAAGCAAAAGATAGAAAGTGCAGAAAGCTAGTTTCCAAGACCCAGGGGACTGAGCCGACCTAGCTATAAACTAAGCCGATCCAGTCAAAAACTGAGCCGACCCAATGATCGTAATGGTTAGTTTTCTATAGCTTTTTCAAATGATCGTTTCTCCACTCCAACGACTATTTCAAAACTTTCAATGGCTAGAACTGATCCTCAAGCTATCACAAAGAGTATAAAAGGCTAGAGAAATATTTGGAAAGAAAGTTAGGTGAATTGAAAGTAGAAATCATTCAAATTATGAAGTTCATTGAATATCTAAAAAAAAAGAGAGAAAAGAGAGGATTTCATGCATTAAATTCAGAAAGCTTTTAAGTGTGATCATCTTCATTCATTCAAGTTTTCTCTCAGCCTTCAAAGAAGAGAATACAAAGCTTCAAGAGCCATCTTTCAGCCTCTCCATCAAACTTCAAAAAGAATTCTTTTTTCTTTTTATTTTTATGCTGAATTTTTATACTTATATTTTCATTTCTTTACAAGTTTCTTTAAGAAAAAGAAACTTGGAGTGTAGGTTGGTCCAAGCCAAAAATTGAATAGTGCAAAGGTTGTGGTTGGTGCTCCTAGGTTAAAATCAATCAGGTTGATAGTGAACCCGAGTAAAGTATTGGTGTAGGATTGTAGTTGGTGAGTCCGACAAAATTAACTAAATTTATTTATGATCCTGAATTAAAATAAATGCACTATAATTTAAGGATTATAGTGAAATTCCTAAAGAGTGCTTGGGAAGTGGACGTAGGTGCGGGATTGCATCGAACTAATATAAAATTTATGTGTTTATATTGTAGTTTTACTTTCCTTACTTTCTTTATTTACTTTATATATTTGCATTATCTAGTTGCTTTTAATTCCACTGCTCCACCTTGCTTATTCACCACAAGCATTCAAATTTTTTAATTAGAAGCACATATTTACATTAGAGTATAAATTAGCCAAAATTTTTTAGAAACCCAATTTATCCCTTCTCTTGGGTAGCCATACCTGGGCAACAAGTGGTATCAGAGCAGGTGCTCTATTATTAGTTATTGATCTAACCATCAAGAGCTAAAGATCTAGGTGATCCAAATGGATTCTTTATTTAGTGAAGGCTATTCTATTAATAGACCCCCAATGCTTGATGAATCAAATTATAGTTATTAGAAAGCATGCATGCATATTTTCATACAAGCATACGATTATAACTTATGAAAGATTATAATCGATGGCTCACACACCCTCAAAGCATTGCTTGAGTATGATAAAAAAATGAACCAACTAAATGCTAAAGCAGTAAATTTACTTTATTGTTCAATAGACATAAATATTTTTAATATAATTTCTTCATGTATTTCAGCAAATCAAATATGGAAGAAATTAAAAACTACTGTTGCCCAGCTATGCAACCCAAGAGGGGGGGGAGGGGGGGTGAATTAGGTTTTTAAAATTTTAAAGCTAATTTAAAGATATCAAGATTGAATGATGATATGCAAGACGTGTGTGTGAAGTGATTTAGGTTAGAGAAAAAAATATAAAAGATTAGAGAGCAAGAATTTAACAAATGAAGAAAAGAAAGATAGCAAGCACACCACAAACAAGCAAGATTTATAGTGGTTCGATGCTTTTCTTGTACCTACATCCACTTTCCAAGCTCTTACTTGAAAATTAAAATCCACTAACCGTATTCAAACTGAATACACCATTGAAAACCTCCAACTCTAGCTATCCCAAGCTAGAATACTTATTTTTTGGGTACAAGCCAACTCGATACAATCTTATTCAAGCTTAGGATCAACCTTCCCAAGTTTTAGAATCCCTCCAAAACTTGAATCAAAACAGTAAAGCAGAGTAAAAGATTTAATGACAATCAAATACAAGTTTAGCTCCCTTTATAAGCAAATAAAATCTTAAAAGTGTTTTTCACAATAATGGAGAAAGCTTCTCTGATTTTTCTCAAGATTGTTGGAGATTTGAAAGAGCTCTTAAGAGGTAGGTGAACTTGAAATGAAGGCTTCTTTGCTTGAAGATGACCTTTGCTTAGAACTGAAATTGAATCACCCAATCTCTTATGTTTTTTTCTATTTAAAACCTTTTAATCTTCAATAGATAGAGGAGAGAATCCTGGGCAAGATTTGTAGCCATTGAAAATATTAAAGAAACCATTAAAACATGCCAAAATAAGAAAAAAAATAGTCATTGCAGGGGTCGACTCATGGCACAGGGGTCGACCTCTGAGACAAAATCTAGAAAAATAATCATTCTATATTTTTAGCCTTCAGAGTAGTAGAGGTCGACCCTGGGGTCATCCCTAGGCATAGAGACAACGTGCCAAAGAGCCCTTTTCAGCAGGGGACAACATAGGGGTCGATCCTTTCACTTCAAACTTGATTTTCTTCCAAAATAAGCATCCAAAAATCATGGAATTGCCTCCAAAGAATTAAAAATCTTCTATACTTGCTCTTTAGGCTCTCAGATCAAAACTTGATAAAATTATGATTTTGCCCTTGAAATACAAAAAGTTCTTTTCTAAGCCAAATTCATTAGTAATCTCCTCAAATGTTTTATAATCATCAAAATCAATTCTTAGAGCAACAATCTCTCCTTTTTTAATGATGATAAAATATTTGAGCATAAGCAAAAATAAAGCATGTAGAAGCATTGATTGAGAATTTTAAAAATTTTGAAGAAACATGCTACATCACATACTAGGATATTATATTCAATTATTTGATCAATATGGCATCAAGAGCAGTTTGATGATTACTTATAGTCAGATATTTAAATGATTTATAAAAGTATTTGACTTACTTATTCCTTTTATTAATTTTATTTCTATTTTATTTTTTTATTAATTTTACTTTAATTTTGCTTATTGCCTAATTTTATTTACTCTACTCCCCATTTTTGACATCATCAAGTAAGATCTTAAAGAATTTTAAAATTCAAAAATAAAAAAGCCTCCTCCTTAAGTTGTTCCATATGTTTTTCTTTTAGAACAAGAGTTTATAACAAGACTTTCAATTTACAACATAATGATTATAATAAAATTTAGCCAATTCATAAAGGTTTCATTTCACATCATTCAAATGACATCATCACATATTTACATCCAAATGATTATCATAACATCAAGTCATCAAAATATATAAGTGCTAAATATACAAAATATAAAAGTATCAAAAATATTCATGAGAATTAGGCTATCAAAACATACAAAATTCATGAATACAACTATCCATGACCTAAATAGCCAATAGTACCAATGCCATAAGTTTGATCCAAAAAAAAAATATAACCAACTATGACTTGATCAATAACTCATAGAAATAACTAAGAGATACTAGATCATAACCTAATACAAAGATGATTAAACTAAATCTAGTAGAGATCATGGCTAGAAGCATCTGAATCAGCTGAGAAATCAGAGTTGTGATGGGGTGTGATAGGGTCAAATCTAGGAGCACATCCTCGATCACGTCTGCCTCAACCATGGGTGTAGATGCGGGCTCGAGCAGCTGGACGAGATGACTCAGGAGGCTGAGAGGAAGTAGGCTCAGCAAGAAGAGCAACAGTGTCTAAATGATCCAGTGCTCTCGACATGGACTGAGTGATGGTACCAATCTATGTAGATAGAGTCTCACTGGAATCTCTGAACTCTCTCCTTAGGAAGTCAAAACCATCCTTCAAAATACCTCGGAGTCTGGTTGCCTCAGCAATAAGATCTGATATCTCTAAAATATCCTCTCTCATCTAGGGATGAGCCAGATCCAAAACTTGTCTCTACAAATCTAAAACTTTGCTTGTCAATCTCAAAATACATCCCTCGAGGTCCTCGAGCCATGTAGACTAAGCAATAAGGAATTGGAAGATAGTAGATACATGTGGAATCACAGACTGATTAGAAGATGGGACGAAGTGAGTATTCTCCCCCGAGTGGTACTGGCTATCTGCTAAGATAAAAGACTTGCAATCCTTTGAGATAGAATATCGTCAATCAGCTAAATCAACTGGTCAATGATCCTTCTGATCGGATCATCAGTGAATCTAACATCTATGTCTCTGCTCCTCGATGGTGCCACATCTGCATCTTTCCTCACTGACTCTGAGGGACCAATCTCATGATCAGATACAAATTGAAAGTCAAGAGATCCTCTATGATCATGAGGAGGTGAAGATGGTCCCTCCTTAGCTCTCTCTACATCCTCAGCACCTTTGGATCAACCGACATCAATCTTTGAAAAATCCATGCGATGTAGTATGTGATGGTTGATGGTATCGGTGTGAGATAATCTGGCAACTGGCTTTCCTTTAAAACTAACTCCAAACCTCCT
Organism: Cocos nucifera; assembly: GCA_006176705.1. NCBI lineage: Eukaryota > Viridiplantae > Streptophyta > Magnoliopsida > Arecales > Arecaceae > Cocos > Cocos nucifera. The sequence continues at coordinate 924,578 of QRFJ01000427.1, forward strand.
AAACACTAATGAGAGGGCCATACCAATGGGTAGATGTACCTTAGACCTATTCAAGGTCTCTCTCATCATTTCTATCATCAAAATAGGGAGGTCTCTGTAATCACATGAAACATGATACATATGTCCCTACTAGATAATAAATCATGCCTGCCACTCCTAGGAATAAATAACTTGGTAACCATAGAGTGTAACACTCTCTTTTAGCAGAAAGAATCTTGCCCTCTAATTTATTCAAATTTTTTTCAAATTCTCTCCCCAAGATGGCTCTCAGTCTTTCTTTATGGGTTAGTTCCATTTTCTTGTAACCCTCACATGGTAATCTTAGAATTTCTCCCAGGTGAACTGGATCAAGAGTAATCTCAATACCTTTAACAATAGATTTTACTGTTCCATTGAAGTATACCAAATTTAGGTAAAACTCTCTAACCAAATCCACATATGTAGCTTCTTTCAACTTGTAAAAGTAATCCCATCCTTGTTTTTTAATTTTTAACACAAATGAAAATCCTTCTTTCTCAAAGAAACTAAAATCAACATTCTTTTTTAGTTCAACCTTTCTATCAGACAAAGAAACCTTACTTGGTGTAACAGAAGATCGTGAAGATCATCTGGAGGCAGAGGTTGGACCAGGAGAGGGCTCTAGTGCTATTCTTTTTCGATGGGCTTCTTCATCTAAGCAACAGTCAGATTTTTTTCTTTGCGGTAATTTCATCTTGGGTGCCATTCCAACCAATAGAAGCCTTAATCCCACTCAAGAGTATCAAGAAAAAGTGAAATGGAGAAGATTTGAGAAGAAGAGAAAGAGTTTTAAGAGAGATAGCCGATGATGGGTTTTAGGGTAAGGATTTGCTAGGATTCTTCAAACCGCCCAAATAGAAAGAAAGTAAGAAGAGATTTGACTCCTTAAGAAAAGATTTTAAGGAGGGGTTTAGGTAGGAAAGGAGATTTTTAGAGATTTGATCGATTGAAGAAGTTGAGAGGGAGAGAGCTTTTGTTCAATTGAATGAAAGAAAAAAAGGAAAGATAATAAGGTCATCCTTTTTGGCCAAAAGAAAATCCAAATAAGAAGCCGCTTGATGGGTTAAGTGCAACAAAGACCAAAATGCCCATGGCAAGCGGCTTAAGTGCAACAAAGACCAAAATGCCCATGAGTCGCCCTTTAGGTCGACCCATGGCACAAAAAAATATGAAAAAAAAGATGAAAAAATTTTGAAAAAATATAAGATTTTAAGGATTGAAATTTCATTCATGAGAATGATCAAAGAAGATTAGATTTGAGCTTTTTGAGATAGAAAATTTGAGATATAGACTCAAGATAAAGATTAATGTCATTTTTGATAGATTTAAGCTTGAAATCATAAAGATGTTTAGGCTAGGGGATCAAAAATTCTCAATTCTCTTCTAATCTCATAGAATTTATCTTCACTTAAGACTTTAGTAAAAATATCAGTCAGTTGATTTTCAGTACAAACATAATCAAGAATTATGTTATTATTTTGAATATGCTCTCCTATGAAATGATATCTTATTTCAATGTATTTTGATCTAGAGTGTTGGATTGGATTCTTAGTTAGATTTATGGCACAAGTATTATCACATCTTATGGGAGTTTTATTTAGTTTGATGCCAAAGTCCTCAAGTTGTTGCTTAATCTATAAGATTTGTGCACAGCAACTTTCGGCTGTAATGTATTCGATCTCGACCATAGACAATGCTACCAAATTTTGCTTCTTGTTAAACCAAGAGATTAAGTTAACTCCTAAAAATTGGCAAGTTCTACTAGTACTTTTTCTTTCTAATTTACATCCAACAAAGTCTACATCTGAATATCCAATTAAATCGATTGATGAATTCTTAGAGTACCATAAACCTATGGATTGAGTTTCTTTTAGGTATTTAAGTATTCTTTTTACAGCATTTAAATGTGATTCTTTTGGATTAGATTGAAATCGTGCATATAAACAAATACTAAACATGATATCTGATCTACTAGTAGTTAAATACAACAAAAAACCAATCATACCTCTATAAAGTTTTTGATCAATACTTTTACCTTCTTCATCCTTGTCAAGCTTACATGATGGACTCATGGGGGTACCAATTGCTTTAGAGTTCTCCATCCTAAATCTCTTGAGTAGTTCTCTTGTATACTTGCTTTGAGTGATAGAGATTCCTTCTTTTGTTTGTTTGATTTGAAGTCCGAGGAAGAATGTTAACTCATCCATCATGTCCATCTCGAACTCCTCCTGTATGAGCTTAGCAAAATCTTGACATAAAGTTTCATTAGTAGATCCAAATATAATGTCATCAACATATATTTGTATTACTAAGATGTCATCATGATCTCTTTTAATAAAAAGGATTATATCTATATTTTCTCTTGAAAATTCATTATTAAGCAAGAATTTACTTAGTCTTTCATACCAAGCCCTAGGTGCTTATTTTAAACCATATAATGCTTTGGTTAATCTAAAAACATAATTTGAAAAAGCATGATTTTCAAAACTGAAAGGTTGTTCTACATAAACTTCTTCGGTAATATATCCATTTAGAAAAGCACTTTTAACATCCAATTGAAATAGCTCAAAATTCATAAAGCATGCATAAGCGAGTAAAAGTCTAATTGCTTCTAGTCTAGCAACGGGTGCAAAGGTTTCATCAAAATCAATTCCTTCTTCTTGATTATAATCCTTTGCAACTAATCTTACTTTATTCCTAATTATATTTTTATTTTCATCCAATTTATTTTTATATACCTATTTTGTATCAATTATTGGATAATTTTTAGATCTTGATACAAAGATCCATACATTATTTCTTTTGAATTGATTAAGTTTCTCTTGCATTGCATTTATCCAATTATAATCTTTTCGACTTCATCAATGGTTTTGGGTTCAAAATGAGAAATAAATGCAAAATGATTGTATGCATCTCTAAGTGAAGAGCAAGTTCTTACCCCATGTGTAGGATCACCAATAATTAGTTCTTTGGGATGATTGTGAACATACCTCTATTCTTTTGGAAGATCATTTGTATCTTGAGATTGTTCTTATTGTCCTTCACCCACAATTTCTTGCTTGTTTTCATGATTCTCTTCATTTTGAATTATTGAATCCTTTAGAGTGATCTCCTTCAATCCTTCTATAAGAGGATCTGCATCATTAATACCCTCACTCTTTCTTGATGGAAGATTATTAGTCTCATAAAAACCAACATGTATTGACTTCTCTACTACTAAGGTTCTTTTGTTAAAAACTCTAAAAGCTTTACTAGAAGAGTAGTAACCAAGAAAAATATCTTCACATTTTGCATCAAATTTACCTAGTTTTTCTTTACCATTGTTCAAAACAAAACATTGACAACCAAAAATAAGAAAAATATGCAATATTAGGTTTTCTTCCTTTCCAAAGCTCATAAGATGTTTTCTTTAAAATTGGTTTGATTAGGATACGGTTTAAGATGTAACATGCTGTGTTAATTGCTTCCGTCCAAAAGTATCTTGGAATGTTGCTTTTCTGTAGCATAGTACGGGTCATTTCTTCTAGAGTTCTATTTTTTTTTCTACTACTCAATTTTGCTGGGATGTCCTAGGTGTTGAAAAATTATGGCTAATTTTTTTTCATCATAAAATTTTTTAAAGTCTTGATTTTTAAATTTGGTTCCATGATCACTTCGAATGCTTTGAATTGAAAACCCTTTTTTATTTATAACTTTTCGATAAAACTTTATAAAAATATGAAAAATTTCATCTTTGTGTGCCAAAAAAAAATCCATGTAAAATGTGAGTAGTCATCGATTATTATAAAACCATAATGTTTTTCACCTAAGCTTACTGTTCTTATAGGACCAAACAAATTCATGTGCAGAAGTTCTAATGGCTTAGAAGTTAAAACAATGTTCTTAGATTTGAATGAAACTCTTGTTTATTTACCTAGTTGGCATGCATCACAAATTTTATCTTTTTCAAAGTTCAATTTTGGTAAATCGATAACTAATTCCTTTTTGATAAGCTTTGAAAGTAAATGCATACTAATGTATGCAAGCCTACAATGCCAAAGCTAACTAGTCTCATTAATTTTGGCATTCATAGCTACTAAACATTGCATATTTATCATAGAAAGATCATTCAAATCTACCATATAAACATTACCATGCCTATGATCAATAAACTTAATGCTATCATCATTGGAACTAGTTACAATGCATAATGAAGATTCAAAAACAACTTTATAACCCTTGTCACAAAGTTGACTAATACTTAAGAGATTGTATTTTAAACTATCTACTAATAAAATATTTTCAATATACTTGGAGGAAGTGATACCAACATAACCTATACCAATAATCTTTTCTTTGCCATTATCTCCAAATATGATAATCCCTCCATTTTTAGCATCAAGCATGATGAATTGGGACTCATCATCAGTCATGTGTCTTGAGCATCCACTGTCAAAATACCATCTTCGATTTTCTTCTTTGGATGCAAGACACACCTACATGCAAAATCAAGTCCTTACTCTAGGTACCCAAGTTTTCTTGGGTCGTTTAAGGTTAGCACAATGGTTCCTTTAGGAACCCATATTTTTTTACATTTGAATTGTTAGAGAAGCATGTATAAGATTTGTGTCCTAGTTTACCATATTTAAAGCAAGTAACATTTAAAAATTTATTGCTTTGTGAATTTACAAAAATATTTTTCAAAAATTTTTGCTTTCTTAGGGGGTTATAGCCTAGAGAAGCCTTATCATAAATGGCCTTTTGATTTTCAAAAATCATATGAAGTTTATTTGAACTCAAAGTAAAATTTTTAACTATCAATTTTAAATTATCGATTTTATTTTTTAAATTTAGATTCTCTTGAGTTAAGACTAGTTTTTCACTTAGGATAGTTTCATTTTCTTTTAGCAAGACTTGATTTTTTTAATTTTAATTTTTTATTTTTAGTTCCTAACTTCTTTAAATCATCTATTAAATCATAGAAAGCTTCTTGAAGTTCTTCGAATGTAAATTCATTTGAGATTTTAGCACTTACCTCATTCTCATATGCCATAAGGCACAGGTTGGCTTATTTATGAGCTTTTTCCTCTTTGGAGCTTGAGTCGTCACTATCACTCCATGTTGCCACCATAGCTTTTTTCTTATATTTCTTTGAAACTTTTTTAAGCTGAGGACATTTAGACCTAAAGTGCCCCAGCTTCTTACATTCATAGCAAATAAGGGGCTGCTCTCTATCATTTTTCTTGCTATGCTCTCCTTTGGTAGGTAGCCTCTTCCTCTTCCCTTATTTTCTCTTCAAAAATCTCTTGAACTTTTTTATGATGAGGGCTATTTTTTCATCTTATTCTTCATCTTCTGTTTCATCAAATTCTTTATCTTGTTGAGTGGTAGATTTAAGGACTATTATCTTTTTTTTTTTTGACATCTTCTTCTTGATGTTGTTTCATGCTTAGCTCGTGCGTCATCAGTGATCCTAGAAGCTCCTCCAAGGATAAAACATTCAAATCTTTAGTTTCTTGGATTGCAGTCATTTTGGCCTTCTACATCCTTGGCAAAGATCTAAAAATCTTTCTTATAAGGTCACTGTTAGAATAAGACTTGCCAAGACTTTTAAGACCATTTATAATATCCATAAATCTAGTAAATATTACAGTTATTGACTCATCATGCTCCATTTTAAAAAATTTATATTTGTGTACAAGAATATTAATTTTTGACTCCTTAACTTGATTAGTGCCTTCATGAGTTACTTCTAATCTATCCCATATTTCTTTTGCTGACATGCATGTTGAAATACGATTAAATTCATTAGCATCTAGAGTACAATATAAAATATTCATGGCTCTTGCATTGAGTTGAGCCATTTTCTTATTAATCTCATCCCATTTTTTTTTGGATTTGATTGATTCCTCACCATCAATTATCTTAGTGGATGTATGTGATCCATTAACTATGATACTCCACATATCATAGTCAAGTGTTTGTATGAAAATTCTCATCCGAGCTTTCAATAGGTATAGTTTATCCCATTAAAAAATGAAGGTCGATTTGTGGACTGCCCCTCGGCTAGAGAAATACTAATTTAAGTTGTCATAGATCTTTGGCTCTTTGATAGTTAAATCAAAGTAGGGCTAGAGCACCGAACTCTGATACCACTTGTTGCCTAGCTATGCAACCTAAGAGGGGGGGGTGAATTAGGTTTTTAAAATTTTAAAGCTAATTTAAAGATATCAAGATTGAATGATGATATGCAAGACGTGTGTGTAAAGTAATTTAGGTTAGAAAAAAAATATAAAAGATTAGAGAGCAAGAATTTAACAAACTAAAGAAAGAAAGATGCAAGCACACCACAAACAAGTAAGATTTATAGTGGTTCGGTGCTTTTCTTGCACCTACATCTACTCCCCAAGCTCCTACTTGAGAATTAAAATCCACTAACCATATTCAAATTGAATACACCATTGAAAACCTCCAATTCTAGCTATCGCAAGCTAGAACACTTATTTTTTGGGTATAAGCTAATCCAATATAATTCTATTCAAGGTTAGGATCAACCTTTTCAAGTTTTGAAAGCCCTCAAAACTTGAATCAAAATAGTAAAGCAGAGTAAAAGATTTAATGACAATCAAATACAAGTTTAGCTTCTTTTGTGAGCAAATAAAATCTTAAGAATGCTTTTCACAATAATGGAGGAAGCTTCTCTAATTTTTCTTAAGGTTGTTGGAGATTTGAAAGAACTCTTAAGAGATAAGTGAACTTGAAATGAAGGCTTCTTTGCTTGAAGATTACTTTTGCTTAGGATTGAAATTGAATCATCCAATCTCTTATATTTTTTCCTATTTAAAGCCTTTTAAATCTTCAATAGGTGGAGAGAATCCTGGGCAAGATTTGTAGCCATTGGAGATATTAAAGAAATCATTAAAATCTATCAAAATAAGAAAAAAATAGTCATTGCAAAAAAAATTTCATTGCAGAGGTTGACTCATGGGTCGACTCATAGCACAGGGGTCGACTCATGGCACAGGGGTCGACCTCGAGGTCAACCTCTGAGCTAAAATCTAAAAAAATAGTTGTTCTATATTTTTAACTTTCGGAATAGTAGGGGTCGACCCTAGGGTCAATCCTTGGCACAGAGACAACATACCAAACAGCTCTTTTCAGTAGGGGATGACCTAGGGGTCGACCCTTTCGCTTCAAACTTATTTTTCTTCCAAAATAAGCATCCAAAAATCATGAGACTGCCTCTAAAAGATTAGAAATCTTCTATACTTATTCTTGAGGCTCTTAGATCAAAACTTGATAAAATTATGATTTTTCCCCTAAAATATAAAAAGTCTTTGTTTAAATCAAATTCATTAGTAATCCCCTCAAATGCTTTGTAATCATCAAAATCAATGTTTGGAGCAACAACTACTTTTGAGAAAGTAAATCAAAGAGAAACATCAAGCTCCCAAGAAGAAAAGGTAGCTCACCCCAACTCATGCCTTATGACGCATGAAGATGAAAAGAAGAAGAAAAGGAAGAAACAAAAGAAAAAGAAAACAATAATTAAGAGGGAGCAAGGCAAAGAAGAGAATGAGAAAGAGGAGAAAGGTATAGAAAGTTGTTGCCTCACGGTTTGAAAAGATGAGGTATATCATGAACACTCCTCTAAATTTTTTTTTAATGAATTATATGAAGCCTTTAATAACTTAATGGATGAACATAAAAAAAATAAGGCTACAAAATAAAGAGCGTAGAAAATTTAACTTATCATTGACTGAAAAGAAAAATAAAGTTTCAAGTGAAAAAAAAGATCTATTGAAAAATATAGAAAACATGGTCAAAGAAAAAAAATTTCTTAAAACAAATTGAAATTCTAACTAAGAAAAAAGAAAATATAGTTAAATCTAAAAATTTTTTAGTTAAAGAAAATATTGAGCTTGGAAAAAAAATGATACTTTAAAATTCTTTCTAAAAGAAAATGAAAATCTTTCAATTGAAAAGAAAGAGATCATGGAAGAAAATAAAAAATTAAGAAGAGAAGTTGAGATTTTGAAATCTATTGTAGAAAAGTTTATAATTAGCTCTCAAAATCTTCAATCTATGAAAAAAACTAATGGGACTATTTTCAATAAAGTAGAAATCGATTTTTATATTTCAAGAAAACAGCACAATAGTAAAAATATTTTCATAAAAAAATTAACTAAAGACCATTCTATTAAGTGCTTTAAATGTAATCAAATTAGCCACAAAATTTTAGAATATAATTTTAAAAGAATTGGCCAAACTTTGATTAAACAAATTTGGGTTCTAAAAGAAACCTTGTGCTCTAATCTCAATGGACCCAAGATGGCTTGGGTACCAAAAACTAGAAAGTAATTTTTGTAGGTACATCAAGCATTCAATGAAGTGAAAGGAGCAAAATTTTATGGATGGATGCTTTGAAAATAAAAGAAGATGGATGATGATGCTTGGTATAATCTAAATTTTTTTTACATCATACCATCAATGTCTATTTGATTGGTTGATTCTATTGCTTATTTGCTTGAAATAATTTTAGTATGATTGATTTTGATGTTTGAAATGAGATGAATATTTAGATTTTAAAAGTTCAATATGATCTCCTCTAAGTATCATGTTATGATATGAATTGAAATTATCTTAAAATTGAATATGATATAATAGCTTCTCCATATCAATTTTGTAATTGGTAAACTTAAAGTAAAGGATGCTTAATTGGATATGAATGTTTTTAAGTTGCTGAACATATAAGTAAAACTACGCTTAACATTCTCCCCATAAAATGCTAAATTATTAAATTTTTAATAAAAATTTTGTATGAAATAAAGTACTTGAAGATAAGATATTCAATCACAAAAATTACATGCTTGATATATTGAATAACATTACATATTAGCTTATCCCTAAGGATTTGAAATTTCATAGTTCAACCAAAACTCATAGAGCTTATATCTAGACTTTCTTTTACATGAGTCCCTTGACTTGATAATTTTGCCTCTATGATTGATTAATTCTTGATCCCCTAATTTGACTTAAATATCTTTCTTGATCATCGATTTAATTGTCTATTGATTCTTATTCAACTTGATTAAATTTTTTAGAATAAAAAACTACTTGAACTATTTTCTGCTTCGAGGAGCCAACTCCTAGTTTCATTAGAGTTGACCTCTCTTCAGGAGTCAACTCTTGATTTAGCAGGAGTTGTTCTTTTTTTTAGAATTAATTCTCCTATTTGAAAATATCCTAAGGCTCTATCATTCCATCGTCAATTTTCTCAAGCCATAATTTCTTTCAAACCCCTCTCCTACTAAAATCGAACCTTTTCTCTTCATTTCTATTCTAATCTTGTAGTCCTTGTTCTTCAATGGCACCTAGAAGTATTTTATCCAAAGAAAGAGAAAGTCTAGTTTTCAAAGTAAAAGATGTGTAGATTGAGATAAATGTTAATAGCATTGGACACACGCTACACATATACAAACTAGTAGAAGCACCTTGGATTATCTCAAGCAACTATACATTTAAGATTTATATTTGATCGAGATGACGATTGAGGATATTGAGGATATTAGCTCTCATACTAGAGCAGATGATGATGATGAGACTCCTATAGCAGGATCTACTACAGTAAATATCAGGATAAGAAGCTAGCAGAGCAGCATGAATAAATAGAGATCGCTTCACTTTCATGGACCAACCATCCAAATACTAGCTCATGATTATTTGATAGACTGGATGAGGATGAATTTGTTGAGAGACTCTCTATCAAGATTGTAGCATCAGTTCGTGCAGAGCTTTAAAGGTATATATCAGAGGCGCACCAGATGAGATGAGATCAGATGGAGGCATTATCATTGATTAGAGATAAGTTAGAGAGATTGATTTGAGCACTAACTACAACAAGAAAGATGTTCACTACCGGGCTCAGTCATTTGGAGATATTAGATTATACTCTCCTTCTACCTAGCCTAGACCTACATCTTAGGATTATCCTGATATATACTTACTTAAGATACTAGGATTTCTTTCTACAGCTTTAGTGATCCTTTCAATCTACTTTTGGTATCTATATAGGATATAGCTCTCATACATTTTGCATGCTTTCGTGATTTTATCTTTATAATCATCATTGACTAATCAATAAAAATTTTATCTTTTGTAAAAATTCAATGTATATAATATTATTTATTTGACTCAATATATGCTTTGCTTGCAAAACAAAAGAGAAGAAATAATTACTTGTTTAAATTAATTAAATATGCCTAATTTGAAAGAAATAGGGAGAGAATTAAGAAAAATTAATTTTTCAACATAAAGGGAGAGTTAAGAAAATCAAGTTTTCTAGTACTTGTTATAAAAATAAAAAAATAAACTAAATAAGAGAAAATATTATTAAAATATTAAAAGTAAAATTATTTTGATCTATTTATGCACTCATGTTATTCTAGTTATTTGATTTTTTTTAGAAAAATTATTTCTATTTTACTTTTTATTCAATCATACTTTGCATGGTTTGATCCTATCATAATTTTTAATAATTAATTGGTATCAAGCTTAATCTTGAAAAATATTTTATTTCAAATAAAAATTTTAGATAAATAATTTTTAAATCTCATGAAAAATTATTAATAGATATTTATTTGTCACTTGACTTGTTGGTTCACTTATACTTATACTTTCATGTGATCTTGTTTATTCATGTTTTGCATTGGTATCAAAGTAAAGTTTCATAATTGGTATCAAACAGATTTTTTTCTACCCTGCACTCCACTGCTTTCTTTCAATAAAAAGAAAAGAATATTTTATCTCGAATCTAATTTTGCATAGCTTATATGATGTCATTTGAGATAAAATCAAGAATTTTATATCTTTTTGAACTTGATTAAATGATATTTTCTAAGAAAAGAAAGATCTAAGTTTAAACAGAATATCTTTCTATGATTTATTTTGCATGATTTATGGATATCAATTCAAATGAACTTATCAAGATAATTTGATTTGAATTTAAATTGATTCATCTTTTTTGATAAAAAACTTTAACGATTGATATCAAATAAATCATTATCATCTTGTATTCTATTACTTTATCTTTGACAAAAAGAAGAAAATATTCTTGCGTATAATCTGGTCTATATGAATAAATTTTTGATATTATACCTTGAGATAAATTATAAGATTGATACATTTATGCTTCAAATTGATTGATACTACTTAAGAAGAGAAAGAAATATTTTCTGAAAAATTAAACAAATCTCTTTATGATTTGCTTTGAATGATATATCCAAAAATGAATTTGAAAAATGCACTTCTTAAATCTTTTGAAATTGATATCATGTAAAATATTTTAAGAAAGTTGGCATTTGCTTTTAAAGTCAAATTTTTAAAGAGAACTTTAGTTTTATTCATTTGAAATTAGACAGCTTATAATATATCTTATATTTTATTGATTTATCTTTTGATAAAAGAATAGTTGCTTTATCTCAAATATAAATTTTTATGGCATACTTTAAGATTTTTAATGGATTATGATCATTGTAAATATCTTTTGAAGTAAATAAAAAATAAATAAAAAAATAGTTTCAACATGAGTAAATTCTATATTTATTTGAATTGAATGCATAATTTAATACTTAATTCACTCAATTGATGCTTGTTCTCTTAAAATTTTATTTAATTTTAAAATATACTTGTTTTAAAATATAGAGAAAGAGAAAGTTGAAAAGTAAACTAATCCAACTATTAATATAAAAAATAAAAAAAATTTATTGATTTGATTTGATTAAAATATTGATGAATTTATGATCTTAAATTCTCTATCAATTATCTTATTTTGAGCCTTATTGATTTTAAACTTTTCATTAAATACTTTATAATGTTTTTAATTTGAGCTTTCATGTATTTATTCAATTTAACTTACTTGATTTAAAGTGCTATCAAATAAATAAATTATTCTTCAATATTAAAAATTATTTAAAATGGTATCATTAATATACTGATTTTATATTTTGATTTATGTGATTATTCTTGATAATTGATTGGAGTTAAACTAAATTGAAAACATATTCTTACTCTAAGAAATAAATTTTTAAATTTAATTTTGGAACTCATTGAAAATTCAAATTTGATACTAAATTTTTGATGTGCATTGCAAAATTCTTATGAATTATTTATATTAAAGCAATTTTTATTCAAAGTAATAAATTTAAAAATATGACTATTATTTATCTTGATACTTTTTATTTTACTTTACTCGATATATTTTTGATACATATTTTTTTCAAATTTAATTAACTAAAGTTTCTTAAGAAAAAAAAGATTGAATATTAAAGTACATATTATACTTGATTTCATAGTTAAATTTTTTGAAAAGCTCTATTCCTCTTAAAGCTTAAAACTATATATTAAAAAATCTAATTAAAAAATTATATTCATTTAAAAATGGGGAGAGTCTATAATATTTGAATTCAAGCTAATTTTGAAAAAAAATATTCATTCAAAAGGGAAGATGATTTTTTTGATTTGACTTTATAAATTTGATATATCTCTCAATTTAATGTCTTGATGTTGATTTTGATGAATTCTTTTTTCTATTCTTTTTCATGAGCCTTTTGATATTGTCAAAAAGAGAGAGAGAGGTATATTGAGTATATACTTAAAGAATTAATACTTAAAAAACTTAATGAATTTCATGCTTGGAACCTTAATATTTATTATTTTGAATTGAAATATTGTTTTGATATGAGTATATAAATTATGTGAAATATTAATTGAAGCTTTCATGAAATGTGCATTTATGTTTATATATATTATCACATCATAACTTATATTAGCCAATTTATTGAAACACATTAAATTATATTTTTATGCATATACTCAAAATTTTGTCATCATCAAAAAGAAAGAGATTGTTGATCCTATGATTGATTTTGATGATTATCAAACTTTGAATGTTTAAGTATTTAACCATGTGTTTCAAGAATGAATGTATGTCTTTTTAGATTTTTCAGTTAAAATTATAATTTTATCAAGTTGGAGATTAAGAAAAAATGATAATGGGCAAAATCATAATTTTATAAAATTGAAGAAAATCTATTTTGAAAGCCTCAAGAACAAACTTAGAAGATTTTTGATCTTTTGGAGATAGTCCATAATTTTTGGATGCATAAATTAGAAGAAAATCAAGTTATAGCAAAAGGGTCAACCCAAGGGATGACCCCTAGGTCATCCTCTTATGAAATAGGCTGCTCGACATGCTTGGTATGCAAACTGAGCCAACCCAGTCTGAGACTGAGTCGACCTTATCTCAGTGGAAGCAAAAGACAGAAAGTGTAGAAAGCTAATTTTTCAAGATCCAGAAAACTGAGCTGATCCAGCTATAAATTGAGCCAATCTAGTTAGGATTGAGCCGACCCAATCAAAAACTAAGCCAACCCAACGATCGTAATAGCTAATTTTCTATAGCTTTTTCAAACGATCATTTATTCACTCCAATGGCTATTTCAAGACTTCCAATAGTTAGAACTGATCCTCAAGCTATCATAAAGAATATAAAAGGCAAGAAAAATATTTGGAAAGAAAGTTAAGTGGATTGAAAATATAAATCATTCAAATTATGAGGTTCATTGAATATCTAAAGAAAAAAAGAGAAAAGAGAGGACTTCGTGCATCAAATTCAGAGAGCTTCCATGTGTGATCATCCTCATTCATTTAAGTTTTCTCTCAACCTTCAAAGAAGAGAATACAAAGCTTCAAGAGCCATCTTTCAGTCTCTCCATCAAACTTCAAAAAAAATTCTTTTTTCTTTTTGTTTTGTGCTGAATTTTTATATTTGTATTTTTGTTTCTTTACAAGTTTCTTTGGAGAAAAGAAACTTGGGATGTAGGTTGGTCCAAGCCAAAAATTAGATAGTGTAAAGATTGTAGTTGGTGCTCCTACGTTAAAACCAATCGAATTGATAGTGAATCCAAAAAAACTATCGATGTAGGGTTGTGGTTGATGAGCCCAACAAAACCAACTAGATTTGTTTATGATCCTAGGTTAAAACAAATGCACTATAATCTAGAGATTATAGTAAAATTTTCAAGGAATGCTTGGGGAGTGGATGTAGGTGCGGGATTACATCAAACCACTATAAAATCTATGTATTTGTATTATAGTTTTGCTTTCCTTGCTTTCTTTATTTGCTTTATATATTTGCATTATCTAATTGCTTTTAATTTCACTGCTCCACTTTGCTTATTCACTATAAGCATTCAAGTTCTTTTAATTAGAAGCACATATTTGCATTAGAGTATAAATTAGCCAAAATTTTTTAGAACTCAATTCACCCCTCCTCTTAGATAGCCATACCTGGGCAACAGACGACTCACCTATGGGACCACCCTTTCTTTTGAGGGCCTTGCTCTCTTTGGTTAGACAGTTCAGCTCTTTCGAAATCATTTCTACAATAGTAAAAATTAAGGTCAAAAGAAAGAACAAGGCATGATTAACAAGATGCGAAAGTCTACCTACCACATTAAGAAGTCTAAGGCTGAGGTTAAACAAGATCTAATTATCTAGCATGCTAGATATAAGAGGAGTTCGGTAGTCCCTTGGTCTACTAACCGAGTCTTGGTCCTCTCTTTCTAGCTCGGGAGCTCGTCGAACTGAGTCTCTCAAATCCCCCCAGGAAGGAAGCCCTAGTTCTAAAGAAGGACATGAGACGAAGAAGAATCTCCTCTTCTAGTTATGGATGAAAGAAGGAGTGCCCTTAAGCAACCCCTTCTTGTCGAACTGAGGAGATATGTACTACCAGTCCTTGATAGTAGGATGGTGTTTGAAAGTAAAGTAATTATGAAATAAAGAAATTGTAGATCTAACCTTGGCCATGATGTAGAGAGAGAAAAATCCTATAATGAACCTAAATGAGTTCGGCACCATGGAAGCGAAGGAGATGTTCAGAAATCTAAAGAGGGCTACGATGAAAGAAGGGATCAAAAGTCAGAATCCAGCATGGAGAGCCTCAGTGTACAAACAAAAATGACCCAGGAGAGGGAAGCAAGCTCAGCCACTTGGCCTGGGAAATTCAAGTTCGTATTCTGGGGGTATCCCATACTGAATCTTTATCAAAAAAAGATTTTCAGGATGAAGTGAACAAGGAATGGTGTCAGGGACAAAAGAGGGACAAAGTGCTTCTACGGGCTCAATTTTCTTAAGGCTTGGATCCATCAAGCTCGAGAGGGCCAGATTTTCAGAACAAGTCGATTAGGATTCTTCAGCGGACATATGGATCAAACTTAAACTTGAAAAAAGGCTCCAAAAATTAGAAAAAATAAGGAACGAAGTCTCTTGGAAGAAATCAAAGGGTTAGGAAATGAAATGCAACAAAATGATTGAAAGAAAGTTTGGAAACTAATCTAGATTGGTTGGAGATGGAAAGGTGATGATTGGCGAGATGGAAAACTGATAGAAAAGCATCTATGACTGGAGGAAATCCCGAAAGGAGTTGAAGCTCTTGGATGAGAAGAAGGCAGAAACTAAGTAGGAAGAAGAACACTCAAAGTCGAGATAAGGCATCGGAGGAAGAAGAGGAATTTAAATACCCAAGGAAGGCCTGAGGTAGTTATGATTGTAGGTTCTCTCCGCCCAATCTTCACCTAACACATGTCCCACTCATCATGACAGAACCAGGCAGCTAATAGGGCTTTAATGATGTCATACCTCGAGCACCACTTCGACGAGAATTTCAAGCGCCAGTCCCATTGGATTATTTGGTATCGAAAAAACTTCGGCGCCAAGATGAATAATGCCAAAACTCTTCACCTTTAGAGAGCGAAAAATAGAAAAAAACTTCAGCACTCGCATTTGTACTCTCTTCTTTCGAACTTCAAACTTGGGAGTAGAGGGACTACGTTGGTGATAAATTCGCTCCTACCAAAGTTTGGCAAGAAGTCCAATCTCGATGTGACCTCATCAAGGGGTGGCAATCATGACCGAACATCAACCAGTATGTATTCCTGCTCCAGTTCATTCTAGAAAGATTGACCTCCAACCCATATGTGCCAAACAACCTTCTCGACTGTGATTATTGACTCTTTCAGTTAACTATAGAAAGCAAGGCATCCTGGATATCATCTAGATGAGCTTGAACAGCGAAAGTGGTTGCCTTCCGATAGACCACGAGACTAAGTATTTGGTTCCAACATAGTCCAACCCGATCAATATCGAAGATGGCCGAACTTCTCTTTGATCGGATTTTCTTCAAACCAAATCTCTCCATTACAATTGGATCTCACATCAAGGATCTCAGACCAGCAGAACTTGTCCTCAGACGAACTCCTTTACCTTACTATGAGTGGGAAATCTTGACATTCCTGCATCGAGAATCTTGAGTGTACAAGCTAGAGCCAACGAAAGAACCTCATCATCAACGTAAGTATGAACTTCTCTAGAGAACCTACCTGCGGTCCTAATCAGTGAACCCACAGTCTTTTTTCAACCACTCAATCCAGAGCAATCATTCACTTATGGATGACCTTGAATGTAGCTGAACTTCAAGGGAGCGGTTAAGACTCCTACCAGAATGCTCTAATTCTGTGTTCACCTATCCCAGCTCCCAACCAACCCTCGATTCTTGTTGACCCAGTTAAAATCCTTTGAGGAGCCCTGAACCACACCCTAACTATGAAGCCAACTGCTCCTTCATTAATCTCGATTCTGAATGTCTACATCATCTATGCTTGGCCAATCTTGAAAGTGAATGGACTTTAGAAAGCTATCAAAAGCAACTCTAACATATTCTGACTCATTATAGGTCTATCATTCATTATCCAGAAGCCAACCTCCCAAGTTTGGCTAAGTCCAACCATGGGCTTGATATCTCCAGCATAAGTAATTCACCGCTTAGAACTGAAGTTCTCAATCTTTCATTCAAACTTTGGCAAGTGGAGTCCAACTGCCTACAAGTTGTGACAAACGACAACCCATCTTCCATAACAAACTCCACGTGGCTTCGAACGGCCTACCGGCATTCGATTATAGTAGTCGCTGTCATTCTGTTAGAAGCTCTGCCTATATGAAGAATCCTCCAGATATGCTTTTTTTCTAAGATCTAAACTCTGCTAAATTTCTCCTGAGTGCTCCATTCTTGTTGGTTAAAGAACTATTTTGCAGGTCTTGGTGGCGACCTTGTCTCCTCCAACTCTAGCTCTTTCTAGCATCTATTGTTTTCTGCATCAACAGTACCTATTGGGTGTAAATAGATCTTTAAGAGAAAGATAGGTACAGATGAGAATGTGGAGACATTCTAGACTAGACTAGTGGAGAAAGGATAGTCAGCGCGAAGGCATTGACTATCAGGATACCTTCTCGCCAGTGGCCATGCTTAAATTTATCTACAGAATGCTTACGATTGCAGCATATTTTAATTATGAAATATGGCAGATGGACATAAAAATGGTATTCCTAAATGGATATCTTGAGAAAGATATCTATATGGAACAACCACTTGATTTCACTTTTAGTGATGGTGATCATAAGGTCTGTAAGCTGCAAAGATCCATTTATGGACTCAAGCAAGCATCTTAGAGCTAGAATGCTTATTTTAATGATGTCATTAAATCATTTGATTTTATCAAAAATGAGGAGGAACCTTGTGTGTTCAAAAAGGTTAATGGAAGCGTGGTTGTCTTTCTCATATTATACATGGATGACATCCTCTTAATTGAAAGTGACATTCTCATGTTGACCTCGATCAAGGTGTGGTTATCTAAGGAGTTTTTTATGATAGACCTAGGAGAGGCATCCTTCATTTTGGAGATTAAGGTCTATAGAGATAGACCGAAGAGGATGCTGGATCTCTCACAGAAGATATACATAAAGGAGATGCTGAAGAGATTCATCATGGAGAACTCCAAGAGGAAACTAGTGTCCTTTAGACATCGCATTCATTTCTCCAAAAAGATGTGCCCAGCACACCTAAGGAGATTGAACGCATGAGCAAGATCCCTTATGCTTTAATAATAAGGAGCCCCATGTACGCTATGCTATGTACATGATCCTTCTTTGATGGCCGATCAAAAATTTTCTTCTTCAAAATTTGGATCTTCCAATAATCAGAGAAGATGTGGAGAAATTTGGAAGAGAAAATACTCTTCTAAAATCTCACAAAATAGAGAAAGAATAGATCTAAAAAACCATAGAGAAGAACCCTTTCTTCTCCCTTCTTTTTCTCTCACCAGGACACAATAGTTTGTGTCTCAAGGAAGCATCATGCCCAGACCCTCTTTGTGACCAAGCTTCCCACGCCCTAAACCTCTCTCTCAAATCTAAAATTTATAGAAATTTCATATCCTAACTTTCTTTAAATAGAGAGTTATGATAGAATCCTTATCTAGGTCAAAAACCTAAAAAGGCATGTCCAAATTGGGCAAGGATTGCGGTGCCCAACTCTTAGGTGCCCCCTCCTTATTCTTTTGTGTGGACTCCAAAGAATATGCAAACAAAAGTTTTCTATTTTTCATGAAAAAATCAGAGGGAAATCAGGTGGTTTGGTGCATCAAAAAAATAAGAGAAGATGATGTGTTAAACTCTATCCAATAGAGATCTAGGTCAAAACAACTTATTTGTTTTAACCTATTCCACAACTAATTTCCTTCTAAAAGGGTTGGAGACATAAAAAGAGTGTGGATACTCTCTAGAAATAAAATTTTCCATAAAAATTCCAAGAGAATTGGCATGGGATGGGGGAAATAGAAAGCAAGGTGGCGCAAGATGGAGAAATCCTAGTCACATTGGGACTTCTAATTTTGACTTGGTCCAACTTATTATTTGAATTCAATTAAATAAAAACTAATATAATTTAATTAGAGATGATCTTAGTCTAACTAAGAGTCTAATTAAATTAGATTAAATTAAATTTAAATCAAATTTAATTTTTAATCAAATTAGAAATTGGGTGTATACAAGTCCTAATTGAATGGGGATTTGTTCTTCTTTGCAATTGACTTATCTAATAAATCAATTAGACTTAATCCAATCAAGTCTAAACCAAATCTAATTAAATATTATTTAATTAAACTTAATCTTAACCCTTTGACTTAATCAAATTAAGCTAATTAGTAATCCTATTGCTAATCGATCCTCCTACAATACTTGCACTAGGTCAAACATCAATCTTATTGAATGTTTAACCTTAAAACAATTCTTAATCATCGATCAACCATCCAATAAAATTGAGACCTCTGATATGTGTGACCCTATAGGTTCAAACTTAAGTTGATAGTATAGGAATAAATTTCTATACCAATCAAAGTGACTATCTAGCAATGATACCCAACGACTAGATAGATCAAATATGTAAAGCGACACTCTTAGAACTCATGTGGATATAGTTTTCATATAATTCATCCCCTTGATCTTAATACTCATAGGATAACTCAGAGTTTAACTATCAACCCTAATTAGATTATCCATATTGTATTTCAAAATGCCAAATTCATCTCATGAACTATCCTGACCAAGGTTTCGCTAAATTAAAATATAGTGATGTATTTTCTCCAAACTCTTGGAGTGGTCAATCCTATCTTGATCACTCACTGACTTCACAAGTACTTGATTGTATCCAAAAATTTTTCAACACTGAAATAGAAACTTAGATAGTTTGGCACCAAAGCACAATGAGTTATTTGCAAGCCATCGTAGTAATATCAGGTCTAAGGGATACTTATACCCATATCTCATCAGAGCAATTCTCGACAGAAGAATGCTCTAAAGTTGATCACATTCAATGATGATGTATCCCTATATCTCATCTGTATGTCATACCAGTATCTCCATACTTCTTGGTTAAGAGAACAACCAACCTATATGACAAACAACAACCTACACTCGATAAATGTTATCGTCCTAGTTAACAACCTATATGGCATCCAATGCTATAAAGAAAGCTATGTGATTGCAAAAGTTCATTAGCAAACTTGGAGTGCAACCCTCCATTAATGGTCCAGTTCTACTCTATTACGATAGCTCTGGAGTCATTGCTCAAGTAAAAGAACTGAAGTCATATTACCGCACCAAACATATTCTGCATCTCTATCATCTTATTTCGGAGATCGGAGATCGAGGTGACATCGAGCTTCAAAAGATTGATGGAAAGAAAAATCTAGCCAATCCATTCACTAAAGCCCTCAAAGTCAAGAAGTTGGACGATCACATGTCGAAGATAAGTATATGATACTATACCAATTAGCTTTAGTTTAAGTGAGAGTTGTTGAAAAATGTATCCCAAAATCAATCATCTAAGTTATAGATAGTTATGTTCATAGTAAATGTATATGAATTATAAATGAATAAAAGTTATTTTAGCTTATTCGTCATATAATGTACATATTCTAATGATGTGATGAAGTTCATAGGACTATATTAAGTTGATAAAGAAAAATTTATCATTTAGTCCTTAAATATATTTGTGACCAAATGATATGCTATTACTTGGATGATAGCTATATCGAGTGTAGGTCATTGTATGCCATATAGGTTGGTTGTTCTCTTAACTAAGGAGTGTGGAGATACTGGTATGACATACAATGGCATATAGGAGAGATATAGAAGTACATCTACACTAAACATGACTATTTTGATGCACTCTGCTGTCAAGAATATTTTTTAGGATTATGGATATAAGTATTCCTCAGACCTAAGATCACCTTGATGACATGCAAGCAACTCACTGTACTTTGATGCCAGACTATCTAAATTTTTAATTCAGTAATAAAAGATTTCTGGATGCAGTTAAGTACTTATTAAGTCGATGCATGAATCAAGATGGGATTAACCACTTCAAGTAAAATTGGAGATAATCCATCGCTATATTTTAATTTAGCAAAACCTCGATCAGAATAATCCATATGATGGATATAAAAGATTAATTTATAATATGGATAACTCATTCATGGTTGATAGTTAAACCCTAACTCTTTCTGAGCACTTGAGATTAAAGGGATGAATTATATGGTAATCATATATCTTTAGATTTTTGGATGTTGGTTTGCATATATTTGATCTATCCAGACATCAGGTACTATTACTATATGGTTATTTTGATTAGAATAGAAAATTATTCCCATGCTATCGACTTAGGTTCGAATCTATGGGGTGACACTTAAAAAAAAATTTTGACTGATAATATGACTGATAAATGATTGAGAATCATTTAAGGGTTTAATCATTAATTTGATTGATAACTAATCTTGTGCAAAAATTATAATGAATTATAGGAGGATTAATTAGCAATTAGATTGTTGATTAGCTTAACTTGATTGAGCAATAAGGATTGGATCAAGTCTAATTAAATTGGATTCAATTAGGTTTGATCTGATTGGGTTATGAGATGACCTAATCGCTAAGAAAGTATGATTTCTAATTTGATCAAATCTTTGGCTTAATTAATTAGGATTAATTGAGGCTATAGAAATCAAATTAGATTAGGTTCACTATGATTTATTTGGATCTAATTGAACAAGATTTGGTTGAAACCAAATAATTAAAATCTAGAGTCTAATTGGGTTGGACTAACACCCTGCGCCACCTTTTCCTTGCACTAAATTTTCTCCATGCTAAAAAGTATTTTTGCATGAAGATTTCTCATGCCTAAACCCTATATGTCGCTCACTCTAAGAGTCCTTGGATAAGGATTGAATTGAATTCAGATCTAATTTGAATTCAATTTGAGATAAGGTTGAGTTGTAGTTTGAATTTGATTCAAACTAGCCCATGACTCATCAACCATATCTATTCTCCTTTATAATGGCCCTCTTGGACATGGAAAAGAAAAAATTCCTAAGGCTTTTGGCCGACCAAAGAGGGTTCTAGGGTTTTTGGGGTGTGATGCTTGGGTGGTTCTTCCCTTGGCATGAGATCTAGAGGAAACTAGTTCCTCTTAGGTGAGAGAGATCTAGATCTGATCTAGGTTTCGTTGTGAGAGAAATTAAAGAGAGAAGTGAGTTCTTCTCCCTCTTGTTCTTCCATCAAATCCTTCTAAAGGTTCTACTTCAGATTTGAAAGTGTTTAGAGGTTCTAAAAAAGAAAACAAATCAACCATCCAATAGCCTTTTGCATGAGCTAACACTTTCAGAAAGACGGATCAGATCGTGGCTTCGAGTGGATGATTTGTAGAGGCTAGATATACTATGTAGTTGCAAGCAACCATCAAGAACTTTAGATCTTCATGATCACCAATGGTGTTCGTTGACCCATGCAAAGGTAATGAGTTCTAAACTTATTAAATAGACTAGATTAGCTCTAATAGTTAGATCTAATCTAGGGCATCGATGTGATCAATGTAGGGTTTTTTAATTTTAGATCATAAATGCTTATTAAATCATGTTATAAATCCTTGGAATAGTAGTTTAGATTTGATCTTTTGCATATAATGTAGATTAAATTATTTAATCTATCCTATTCAGCATAAAATTTTAAAAATTGCGTGCATAAAGCTATCCATATTTTTCTTCAAGCCTGCAGCTGATTAGCAGGAAACCATTCGCAATCGATTTATTTTAATTGTAGTGGATACCAAAAGTAACACTACAATGTATGATTAGATGGTGAATCTGAGCCTCCTTTTTACTTTTATTTTCTTTATTTTTCTAATTTCTTGGTCTTTTGCATTGCATAGCACTATACATCAATCTTTTGATTAATGTACATATTCAATGGTATCTGTATATTTATATATTTTTATACAGATGAAAGAATTATATACATTAGTCAATTGACTATCCAGTTTGGATAGTTTGAAAATTATAATTAATTTCATACATAATTATAGTAAATTTATGGTATGTTAAGGGTTCAAGAGAAATTTTGGACATCATTTTTCTTTAGTTCTCCTCACACATCTTTAGCCATATGGAGAGAACTAAGAAAAAATACTGCCAAAATTTCTTTCGGCTTCTATTGTATATCGTTTGATTACTATAATTGACGTATAGAATTAATATAATTTTTGAATGGGATGGAACCTAACTTTACCTATTAGTTGATAATAGGATGCATTTATTACATATTTGAAAATGATATATAATGTATTTTTGTTTCTTTAAATATTTGTTTATAATACATACAATATTTGGTTATATAATGTCTTTCTCAACTTATCATAATTTGAAATAACATATTTTGTTTGCCTATATAATGATGTTATGAACTCTAAGAATTTGTATGCATGCACAAATTATGAGCAATTACTACCAAACTTAGAGTCGACCCCAATCACAAAACTGGCTGCAATGGCTAGTTTTTTGTACTTTTTCAACCGATTTTTTTTATTCAAAATGACTAGTTCAAGCCCTCCAACAGTCCAAACTTATTCTCCAACCATTGTGAAGACTATTTAAAGATGAAGAATCAAAAAAAAAGAAGGAAAGTGGATTGAAAGTAGAAATTATTCAAAGTTCAGTGAGCCATTTTAAATATCCAAGAGAAAGAGAAAAGAGAAAAATTTAACCTTCAAATTCAGAGAACTTTCAAGAAATATCTTTCACAACTTCTCAAGTAATCTTTCAAACTTTAAAGAAGAGTGTTCAAGCTTCAAAAGAGCCATTCATCCAACCTCTTCTTCGTGCATCAAAAATAATTCTTTTTGTTTTTGTTTTATGTTGAATTTGTTTACATTGCAATTTTTTTTCTTTACAAGTTAATTTTTTTTAAAAAAAAAATGGGGGTTTAAGCTAGTCCAAGGCCGTAGTTGGATGTTGTATAGGTTTTGATTGGTGAATGAAGAAAATCAACTAGATTATTAGTGAGCCTAAAAAAACTAACGTTGTATAGATTTTGATTGGTGAGCCTGGAAAGCCAACTAGATTGTTAGTAAGCCCAAAAAAACTAATGGTGTAAGATTTTGGTTGGTACTCCTATTAAAAATTAATTAAATTTATTTATAAATCTGGAAAAATAAATACACTATAATTAAGAAAGGGTTATCGTGAAAATCCTAAGAAAAACTTGGAAAGTAGACGTAGGTGTGGGTTGCACTAAACCACTATAAACTTTATGTATTTGTATTATGACTTTACCTCTTGCTTTCCTTGCTTTCTTTACTTTGCTTTTAATTTTTGATTTGTATTGTTTAGATTCTTGATTTGCATATAATATCTTACTTCCACTATAGCTTAAAGCCTTCACTTCATAAACTCTCTAATTTGCTTAAATTAAAGTACATATTTATTTAGCAATAAATTTGGTTAAGATTTTAAAATAACCCAATTCATCCTCCATTTTGGGTTGCTACCTCTGGGTAACATTCGTTGTATCCCGGATGTGAAAAGATAGCAAAGCTTAAGTTCTTAATCTAGTTGTATCATATGAAATGCTCCAATGGGTTCAGTGATAATGGAGTGAACTGTATACAAGAGCTTTTAGAAAACATTCTTCTAGATAATGCATAAATTTTGAAAAATAATTATGAGGCATCGAAGATTATTAAATAGTTGGGCTTTACTTACAACAAGATACATGCATGTCCTAATAATTGCATGCTCTATTGGGATGGTGATGCCAACCAAAATGAGTGCACCAGATGCGGTGTATCAAGATAAAAATAGAACAAAGATGGCACATCGATCCATATTTTTTAAAAGTTGATGTGACACTTTTCTTTGATATCGAGACTACAAAAGTTGTTTATATCAGCAAGGACATCAAAGGACATGAGATGGCATAAAGAAGAGTAAACAAAAGATAATGCATTGAGGCATCCGGCCAATAGAGAGGCATGGTAAAAGTTTAATGAAATACATCCCGACTTCGTACAAAAGATATACAATGTGAGGTTGAGCTTGTCATGCGATAGTTTCAACCCATTCAAGCACATGAATGCCAATCGCAATGTATGGCCAATGTTTACTTAAGTTTGCAACCTTCCACATGAATGCCAATCGCAATGTATGGCCAATGTTTACTTATGTTTGCAACCTTCCACCATGGATGTGTATGAAAAATCTCTTTGCTTTCATGATAGTGCTCATCCCTAGATCGATGGAGATAAGAAATAACATTGATGTCTATTTGCAGCCTCTTAGTGCCAAGCTGAAATAATTATGGAGCATTCAAGGTATTCCAACTTTTTATGCTTTGATGAATAAGTCATTCTTCATATATGTGGTGTTTATGTGGCAATAAATGACTTTCCAACTTATGCCCTAATGTCGGGTTGGAGCACGAAAGATAAGCTAGTATGCCCAATGTTTGGAAAATACATCCAATCTAAAAGGTTGATATATCAAAGGAGCTTTAATTTTATGGGGCATCAATACTTTCTCTATCGAAACTATCCATATAGAAGGGGTGCACGCTTCTTCAATGGCACTATTAAAGAAGGTGAGGCACCTAGCTAGATATCTAAGAGTGAAGTATTAAGAGAGTTAAATGATATCAATGTTAAATTTAGGAAAGATGATCCGATTAGTGGTAAGAAAAGGAAACATCAATCAAAGGCAGATGATATATACTTTAATTGAAGGAAAAAAAGCATATTCTTTAACTTGCCATATTATGAGACAAACTTATTGCGCCACTGCTCAGATATCATAGATATTGAAAAGAACATGTATTGACAATGATCTTAAACATTAAGGATAAGACCAAGGATGACTTGAATTCTCGATTTGACTGAAAAGAATAAGGTATTAGAACATCACTCCATCCAAAGTCTGTAGGAGGAGAATAGTGGAGGCTCCTTCATGCATGCTATGTTATGAATACCTCCAAACGGTCCATATTTCTTGGTGTGTTGGAGAATATAAAGATCTTAGATGGGTACTCAAGCAATATATCAAAGCATGTGAATAGTAAGAATGTGAGACTTGGTGGATTGAAGACTCATGATTACTATATGTTGATGCAGAAGTTAATCCCAATAGCTATTCACCGTGTGTTGTCAAAAAATGTGAGAATTACTATAATTCATCTTTGCAACTTTTATAGCGATATTTGTGCGAAGAGATTACCTAAGAAAGATGTGAAGAATATGAAGGCAAGGACGGTGACTATATTATGTAATCTAGAAAAAATATTTTCAGCAATATTTTTTATAGTTACGACATATCTCATTATGCACTTTACAGGAGAAGTTACACTTGAAGGTCTAGTATTCTACCGATGGATGTACCCTATCAAGAAGAATATTCAAATATTGAAATCTTATGTAAGGAATATAAATCACTTAGAGGATGCATAGCAGAAGGTTATTTGGATCAAGAGTATATATATTTTTGTACCATATACTTAAACAAGTTTGAGATATATTGTAACTAGCCAATGAGGAATAAGAATGATCAGTATGAGCGAATTGAGCCTGTATTTGAGTCCATTCCATAGTTAGGTAGATTTTTTACTTTATACCACCTCACTGATTTAAGCTTTGAGGAAAAGGATAAGGCACACCGCTACATGTTATTCAATTATGATGTCATTGAGTCGTATATAAGGTGAGTTACTTAGTCTTATTTATTTTTTATTACTTAAAAGAACATACCCTATTACACCTAAATTTGTTCCTTATGTAGCAAATATAAAGAGGTCATAAGAGTAAAATACCATGCTCTAAGTATACAAAAAAAATAGAAAATATATAGCAAAGAGTTTTCTGAGTGGTTCAAAAATCATGTAAGCGAGTACATATTCCTGTCTTGTACATCCTATTTGAATATGTTTACTAATTAGATGTCATCTTCTTATATGTGAAGATTACCACTCGGTAATGTGAACCATGAAGTACGTACTCTTTCAATGAGACCTAATCGTACAATGCATGAGTACAAACAACTCATCATTAATGGCTATAGGTTCAATATTTACAGCCAAGACATAAACATGGCAATACAAAATAGTGGCATGATGTTGAGCGCCACCATTGGATGTTATGCTAGCTCGAGCGATTCACAACTTCGTATGAAGAATCTAAACTATTATAGGATGCTACAAGAAAATAGGATTTTAGTGATCAAAAAATTGATCGCTAAAATCTAAAAATCGATCGCTAATAATTTTAGCGATCAATTTTATGACCAAATATTTTCGATCATAAAAAGCCTAGTTGGATATATTTTACGATCGATTTAAATTGGTCGCAAAATTTATGAATGATTTAGCGACAAAAAATTTAAACAATAACTTAAATTTTATGATATTTTATTTTTTAAAATTAGTTGCAAAATCAATCATAAAATCGATCGCTAAAATTGATCATAAAACTAGTCTCTAATTTATTAAAATATTTTTTATTAACAAATCAATCACAAAATTATTGATAATTTTGTTAAAATATTTTTTAATTAACAAAATTGATTATAAAATTGATTGCTAATTTAATTTTTAATTAATATATCGATTGATTTATTTTTGATTTTTTTATTAATAAAATTGATAGCAAAATTGGCTGCTAATTATTTCTAATTTTTTAATTAACCTATCATTCGCTAATTTGGTTAAAATATTTTTTAATAATATAATTGATCACTAGTTATTTTTTAATTTTTAATTTAAAAATTAGTTGCAAAATCAGTCGCTATTTATTTTAAAATTTTTTATTACTAAAATCGATCACAAAATAGGTCATCAATTATATTTTATTCTTTCAATTAACATATTGGTCACAAAATTCGTTGATAATTTGGTTAAAATATTTTTTTATTAATAAAATTGATCAAAAAATCAATTGCTAATTATTTTTGAATTCTTTTAATTAAAATATCGATCATAAAATTGATTGTTATTTATTTTTAATTTTTTTATTAATAAAATCATGAAAAATCAATCATTAATTATTTTAAATTTTTAATTAAAAAATCAATCATAATTTATTTTTATAATATTAAAAAATTTATTATATATATTATATATATTTTTATTATTTTTTATTATGTTATTTTTATTTTTATGCATTTTATTTTTTTATTTTATTTTTATATAATCATAAATTATTAATGCTTTTTAATAATTTATTATTATTATTACTACTTATTATTATTATTTTATTTATTTTTTTCCCATCATCCTCCTTCCCCCACACACCTTCCGTGGCCACCTCTATTGCCATCCTCACCTACCCGCACCACCGCTCTCACCCACCCCACCGGTCCCCTGCAAGCCCCCTCCCCCCCTCGTGCTATCCCCTAGCCACCTGCCAGCCGTCCACACTCCCCCCCGGCCATCCACACCATCCTTCGATCGCTCGTGCTGTCCTCTGGCCACCAGCACCACCCTCTGACTACTGCTCCGCACCTCCGGCACCACACCCGATCCCTCGATTGTCCGCACCACCTCCGACCGCATCTTGTTCTCCGATGGTAGAGATCGGTGATAGATGGTGGCAAGGAGAAGGGGAGGAGGTTCGACAGAAGGTCAGAGGGGAGGGAGGCCATCATGGAAGGGTCGACTAGGGGAGGCCGAAGGGGAGGGGGGCCATCGTGGGCGGGCCGACGAGGGGAGGCCATCACGAGAGGGGGGCTGTCACGAGCGAGCCGATGAGGGGGGCCGTCACCGAGGAGGGGAGGGGGTTGTCACAGGCGGGTTAACGAGGGAAGTCCAAGGGGAGGGGGCCATCATGGGCAGGCCGACGAGGGGAGGCCTTCACGGGTGATCGCTTTGGAGGGGAGGGGGGCCATCGCACCGGGTCGACTAGGGGAGGCCATCGTGAGCGATCATCGAGAAGAGGAGCGGGGGCAAGTTGCGAGCGGGCTAGCGAGGGGAGGCCATCGTAGGCAATCACCGAGAAGGGGAGGGGGGTCATCGCAGGCGAGCTGACGAGGAGAGGTGGAAGGGGAGAGGGGCCGTCATGGGCAAGCCAACAACTGGAGGCCATCGAGGGCGATCATCGAGAAGGAGAGCGGGG
This sequence comes from Cocos nucifera, assembly GCA_006176705.1. Lineage (NCBI taxonomy): Eukaryota > Viridiplantae > Streptophyta > Magnoliopsida > Arecales > Arecaceae > Cocos > Cocos nucifera. Next base: position 953,445 of record QRFJ01000427.1, read on the forward strand.
GCCATCGTGGTGGGTCGATGAGGAAAGGCCATCATGGGCGATTGCTGAGAGGGGAGGGCAGGCCAGAGAGGGGATGATGGGGTTCGAGTGGCTTTTGGAGTGGGGAAGGGGGGAGGGGGGTGGCAGGTTTAAAAAGAAGTATTTTCTCCTCTTGTTTTCTTAAAAAAGAATAGTAACCAATAAATTAGTCACTAAAATAATGGTGATAAATAAAATTTTTCAAAATTTATATTTATGACCAATTTTTTTGTTGCAAAAAATTAAAAAAATTTGCAACCAAAAAATCAATCATAAATAATAAATTCTTTTTTCTTTCTTAACAAAAAAATTTAAAAATTGATTGCTAAATTAGTCCCTAAAATATTTTTTTAAAATTCAAATTTGAAAAAAATTTTTAAAAATTTGCAACAAAAAAATAAGTTGCAAATAATAATGAAGATTTTTTCCTTTCTTAAAAAAAATTAGAAATTGGTTGCTAAATCGATCTCTAAAATATTTTTTTTCAAAATTCAAATTTGCAACCAATTTTTTGGTTGCAAAAAATTAAGAAAATTTTGTGATCAAAAAATCAATCACAAATAATAAAGATGATTTTTTTTCTTTCTTTACCAAAATTAAATCTTGCAACTACTTTTTGTTCGCAAAATTTATAACTAAAAAAATTAGTTACAAAATATTTTAATTAATTTATTTAATTTAAAATTTTTTGATCAATTTTTTGATCATAAAATAAAATTTTGCAACCTATTTTATAACCAACTTTTTGGTTGTAAAATTTTACAATCAAAAAATTGGTCACAAAATGTTTTAACTATTTTTTTCTAATTTAAAATAATTTAAAAATTTTACGATCAATTTTTTGATCATAAAATTAAATTTTGCAACCAATTTTTTGATTATAACATATTTTAATTATTTTTTAAATTTAAAATAATTTAAAACTTTTATGATTGATTTTTTTATCATAAAATTTTATAACTAATTTTTTGATCGCAAATATATTTTGCAATCGAATATAATTTTTTTTAAATATGATATAATTTTAGAATTTAAAGTTTATCTTCATCGTTCATTATCTAAATAATTATTATTAGAGTATCATCATAATAGGCCACCTCGATTCGATAGCCCTAACTATGTCGATCAATGAAATTCAATTTTAACGATCATAAATGATTGTATAATGATCTGATAGATAGAGACCATCGATGGATTCAAAAATTTACAATGATGATCTCGGTGATATTTATAGCATACTATCAAAATATTATTTTAATTGAATATCATTATCATGATTAATTTAGTATGGAATAATTTAGATCGTTAAATAAAAAATGAGTGATCAGAAGGCTAAATGGAAAGAAATCAGATCTAGGATTTCATAGATAGATCTTAAAATTTTTCAAGATTAGATAATAAAAAATTTAAATAAATCAAATATTTATATAAATAAATATGAAAATACCCTAGATCTAGGATTTATTACATGATCAAGATATGATATTATATTAAAAATTAAAATCTGAGGAGGAAGAATAAAATGTTAATCATATCAACATGTAACTATACTGCATCTAATGCAGCTATGAAACCAATAGATCAGATCTATTATCTGTGCAAGTTAGATATTCTAACTTGCTGATCCAAACTTGAGGATAAAGTTGTGAGCCGCACACGCATCCAGCCTCTAGAAGTCATCCACACGAGCCCATGAGCATGATCAGAAATCTCAATGCAGGAAATCAGCACGGTATGCTAGTACTCTCTGATCTTTTTTCGATAGTCGATCAGATTCCTCCATCTTCTAGATTTGGATTCTTCCAAAGAGGAAAAGATGAAGAAGAGGTTTCAGATCTAAAACTCTCTCAAAAAACCCAAGGAAGAAGGAAGGAAGATGATGAATACAGCAATCCTAGAAGAAGACCCTCTTCTTCTTCTTTTTGCTCTCACCTAGATACCTAGTTTTGTGTCTATTGAAACCCAGAGGTTCTGTCTCCTTGATTTTTACACACCTCAAAGCTCTCTTAATGGTCTATATTTTATGAAAAAATTAGATCAAAATTCATCCTAAATAAAATGATATGCAGAGTCCAAGTTTGGTCAAAAACTCAGACAAGAAAAGGACATAATATGGCAAGTTATTAGGGCACCCCCACCTTATTTCCTACCATGGACCAGCAATAGGGGCACACAAAAACTTCTTCTTTTACCATGAAATTTAGAGAAAATAAAGAAGATGTGGGCGGCATAATTAGAAGGAGGTGTTTTAGTTTATAAGGATTCTATCTCATAAAATCCTAGATCAAAACTTACCTCTTTTTGACTTGGTAAACCACCAAATTACTATATGAGAAAGAGAGGGAGAGAGGAGGCATGCATGAAGATCAAGGGAAAGAGTATTTCCATGAAAAATTTCTAAAAAATAGGTATGAGGGCGTGGAGAGCTAAGGTGGCGCAAGATGCAATCCTAGTCTCACTAGGATTCCATCTATGACTTGGTCAAACATAATTTCTCAAACCAAATTAAATCAAAACCAAGTCAACTAAATAAAATAAGATTCTAATTTAATTAAAAACTTAATTAAATTAGATTAAATTAGATTTAATTTTGATTTAATTTTTTAATCAAATTAGAAAATTGGATTGACCGAAATTCTAATTGAACTAGGACTAGTTCTTTCCTGCACTTAGTTTATCCAATAAGCCAATTAGACTTGATCCAATCAAGCCCAAATTAAATCTAATTAAATAATATTTAATTAAACTTAATTTTAATCTTTTGGCTTAATCAAATTAAGTCAATTAGCAAATAAATTGCTAATTGATCCTCCTACAATGCTTACGCTAGGTTAAATATCAATCGTATTGATTGTTTAATCCTAAAATGATTCTTAATTGTTGATCAACCATTTGATTGGATCGTGAGCTCTAATGTGTGTGACCTCATAGATCTGAACCTAAGTCGATAGCATAAGAATAAATTCTTATACCAATCGAAGTAACCATTTAGCAATAGTATCTGACAGTCGGATAGGTCAAATGTGTAGAATAACATCTTTAGAATCCATACGAATATAGTTTTCATATAATTCATCCCCTTGACCAAAATGCTCGTAGGATATCTTAGAGTTCTACTATCAACTCTGATCAGATTGTCCACATTGTATTTTAAAATACCAAATGCATTTGATGGATTATCCTGCCCAAGATTTTGCTATATTGAAATACACATTCTTCTACAACTCTTGGAGTGGTCAATTTTATCTTGATCATACTCTAACTTTGCAAGTACTTGACTATGCCTAGAAGTCTTCCATTACTGAATTAGAAATTTAGTTAGTCTGATGCCAAAGCATAGTGAGTTGCTTGCAAGTTATTGAGGTGATCTTAGGTCTAAGGGATACTTATACCTATATCCCATCAGAGACATTCTCGACAGCAGAATGCTCTGGAGTTGGTCATGTTCAATGATGATATACCCATACATCTCATCTGTATGCCATACCAGTATCTCCACACTCCTTGATTAAGAGGACAACCAACCTATATGGCATACAACAATCTATGCTCGATAGATGCTATCATCCTAATTAACAGTCTATCATTTGATCATGAATAGATTTAAGGACTAATCGATAAATCTTCTCTTTATCGAAGCTAAATAGTCCTAAGAACTTCATCATAATAATGAAGTTCGTTAGAAGATGAAAACTTTATGATGAAAAATATCAAAAATATATTTTATTTATTAATAAATCAATTATAATTATAATAAACTCAACCGTCAACAGATTGATGATTGGCTTTGGGATATATTTTTCAACAACTCCTACTTATCCTAAAGCCACTCGGCACAGTATTTAATATCCATCTTCGACTTGTCGTTGTCAAACTCCTTTATCGTCAAGGCTTTAGTGAAAGGGTCGGTCAGGTTTTTTTTTTCATCGATCTTCTGAAGGTCGATGTCACCTTTATTCACGATCTTTCAAATCAGGTGGAAGCAGCATAGAATGTGCTTCATCTGTGGGTATGCCTTTCGTTCTTTTGCCTGAGCTATGACACCAGTGCTGTCATAGTAGAGCAGGACCAAACCATCTAGGGAGGGTGCTACTCCAAGCTCAGTGACAAACTTCCTCAGCCACATAGTTTTCGTCACGGCATCTGATGCTGTGATGTACTTTGCTTTGCAAATAGAGTCTACTACAGTATGCTGCTTAAAACTCTTTCAGTAGATAGCTCCACCATTTAGAGTAAAGATATATCCTGACATGCTTCTACTATCATCATAGTCAGATTGAAAGCTGGAGTCTATAAACTCCATAAGTTTCAGATCTGACTCATCATAAACCAACCATTGATCCTTAGTATTTCTTAAATACTTAAGGATGATTTTAACCACTTTTCAGTAATTTTTTCTAGGGTCAGACTGGTATCTACTCACTACTTCTGGTGAGTAAGCCACATTTGGACTCGTACGTATCATGGCGTACATGATAGATCCCACTGTCGAAGCATATGGAACTCTACTCATACGCTCTCTCTCTTCAAGAGTTGTCGGACAATCTTTCTTAGAGAGAGAAATGTCATGGCCTATTGAGAGATAGCCCTTTTTGGAATTCTCCATGCTAAATCTCTTTAGCATAGTATTTATGTACATAGACTGGGATAATTCAAGCATCCTTTTAGATCTATCCCTATAGATCTTCATCCCTAGGATGTAGGATGCTTCACCCAAGTCCTTCATCGAGAATTATGATGACAACCAGACTTTTATTTCCTACAGTATAGGAATGTCATTCCTAATTAAGAGAATGTCATCCATGTACAAGATAAGAAATACTACTGCTGGACCATTTATCCATTTATAAATGCAGGATTCTTCTCCATTCTTAATAAAGCCATACGTTTTAATCACTTTATCAAAATGCATGTTTCAACTTCGAGATGCCTGCTTTAGTTCATAAATGGATCTCTAAAGCCTGCACACCTTAGACTCATCTATGGATATGAACCCCCCAGGTTGTATCTTATACACCTTTTCAGTCAACTCTCCATTCAAGAAAGCTATTTTCACATCCATCTACCAAATCTCATAGTCTAGATGGGCAGCAATCACAAGCATAATCTGAATGAATTTAAGTATTGCCATAGAAAAAAATGTCTCATCATAGTCAATACCATAATGTTGACGATACCCCTTGGCAACTAGTTAGGCTTTATAAGGCTCCACCTTTCCATCTACATCTTTTTTTCTTTTGAAGATCCATTTACATCCAATGGGTTTAACTTCTTCGGATGGGTCAACCAATGTCCACACATCATTGACCTTCATGGACTTCATTTTGGATTTCATGGCCTCAAGCCATTTCTCGAAATCAGGTCTCTGTATAGCATTAGGTGATCAGATCCTCATCATTCTCATCGAGTTTAATGGGACATCATCTTGGATCAAGAAATCATAGTATCTATCCGAATGATGTGGTACTCTATCGAATCGCCTTAATGGTGTAGGTACACTGAGCTCTGGATCTAATCTAATCAAATTCGACTTAGGTTCAGCTACAGATGTCGATTTTTCTACCTATTGAACTTCATCAAGTTCAACCTTAGAGGCAACAGTTCCTTCACCAAGAAATTTCTTTTCCAAAAAGATTATCTTAAGACTGACGAACATCTTTTGTTCATCAGTATGGTAGAAATAATAATCCTTACTTTCTTTAGGATACCTTATAAACACACATTTATCAGATCGAGGTCCAAGCTTATCTGTATGCAAATGTTTGACATAGGCCAAACAACCCTAAACCCGTAGGTAAGAGAGTGTAGGCCTACATCCAGTCCATATCTTATATGAAGTCTTTGCGATAGATTTACTTAGTATATTGTTCAATATATAACATACAGTCTCAAGAGCATAATCTAAAAATGAAACAGGCAGACTAAAAAATTTCATCATGGATCGAACCATGTCTAACAAGATTCAATTTCTTCTTTTTGATATACCATTATGCTGTGGTGTGCCAGGAGGAGTCCACTGTGAGATAATCCCATTCTCTCCTAGATATGTCAAGAACTCACTGGATAGATATTCACCTCTTCGATCCGATCAAAGAGTTTTAATACTCTTTTCAATTTATTTTTCTACTTCACTTCAAAATCTTTTGAAGATTTCAAATGAATCCGACTTATGTTTCATCAGATAGACATATCCATATCTAGATAGATCATCTATGAAAGTGATGAAGTAGACATATCCACCTCTGGTACTTGTGCTCATTGATCCACATACATCAGTATGTACTAGACCTAAGAGCTCAATAGCTCTCTCATCTTTTTTAGTAAAAGATGACTTGGTCATTTTTTTAAGAAGATAGGACTCACAGGTTGAAAGTAATTCATAATCACCAACTTCGAGGAATCCCTCTTGGATCAACCTGTTTATTCTATTCTTGTTAATATGACCTAGTCTACGGTGCCATAGATAAATATCAGAGACATTATCTAATCTAGGATATTTTCTAGAAGTGTACATTATACTCATAGGCTATGATAAAATATAAATACCATTTCTTTACTATCCTTGCATTATTGTAACATTATTCATAATAAGATCATAACAATCTCCCTTTATAGACAAATGATAACCATCTTTGACCAAAAAGCTAATAGAGATTATATTCATTAAAAAGAAAGGACAATAATGACATTCATTTAAAGAAATGATATTAGTATTGAGAATAAGTTAAATTATTTCCATAGCTAGAACTGAAACAGACCTTCCATCTCCAACATTCAGAAATCGCTCATTATTCTCAAATCTTCTACTAATTTAAAGTCCTTTCAATGTATTGCAAATATGGACTGGACTTTCGATATCCAATACTTAAGTAAAAGTATCACAAATAGAAAAATTACAAGATGTTATCATATAATATCCTTGATCAGCAACTACTTGCTCATCTCTCTTATTCAGCCTGTTCGGGTCATGGAAATTACAACACTGAGGATAATTTCTCTTCCAATGCTTTTGCTTCTTACAATGGAAGCACTCTGCCTGATCTAGGTTATTCTTAGATCTTACATTTAAATTGGGTATAGAGGCAGCAGCACGAACCACTTCATCCTGCTGAACAATATTCAACTTTCGATACTTATTATCGAAGTTGGGTCCCATAAGTTAATCACTATCTAACAGTGAATGGAGCAACTGTGGTTTGGATTTAACTGCATAAAAAAGAATCAAAAGCCTAATTAGTAATTGATTCATTAAACCTAAAGATTTGGACTTTAATCAAAAGATTTCTTCTACTATTTTATTCGAATTGATAGCCTCTACCTCCAATTCGAGGAATTATCCTAATTTCTTAGTGGGTACTAGAATCCACATAAACTGCACACAAGTCTAACTATGGTTAGTCAATCCATATATATCTAAGAATAGGTTCATAATCAATTATTTTTTTAAATAATTTTTAGTAATTTAATTTTGCCCCAGGTATCTTTTCAGTAGGCTAGGGCCTCCACTGAAAGTTTCAGTTAGGTCCAACCATTAACATGATCATACTTAGTCCATCTAACTAATGAATGATTAAGCCCAACTATGGTTGGTCAATCTAACCATTATTTAGAGAGATACATCCAAGAAATCATATTATGAATGATAATTTCATTAGCAGATAGGCACCAGGCCTATGGGCCTTCAATGACTATCCAACTAATGGACCCATTATCATCCACTTAATAGGAGGCTATGATCTAGTAATCACCATAACTAATTTATTTTAATGACCTAATAATTTTAGATAATTTAATTTTTTAAAAAAAAGAAAGGTCAGATGAACCAACTTGTCATGATTCTTTCACTGAATTCACCAAGTCAGCTTAAGGAAGACTATTAATAGGCTGGTCAAGAAGCACCTAAATCAGTTATATTGATTTACCTAGCTAATATGGGTTAGCTTGAATAGTCAAGTGATCCGATCAAAACATAATTTCATTAAGAGGTCAGGTAAGTTCGATCAGTGGATGGGTCTACCAAAGCTTGCCTTAGACACCATCAGAAATGGTCAGGTAAGCGGGCTGCCAATTAAAGACCATCAATCTGGTTTACCTTAGACACCAACTAGTTTAATTAGTTTCAATTAGATCAACCTAATAGTTCATGCTAGACCTCATAGCCAAGAATCAAGGCCATCTTGGATCTCGTTAAGACATGGACTTGATCAACTATAACTATTATAATTGATATAGAGAATCCTTGATCTAATCTAAGACAACAATTGATTAGATTTAGTTAATTCTCTGATTAAGTCTATTCTTTAATCTAACCCTAGGTCTAACCTAATTAATGGACCTAATTCCCACTAATCTATTCAAGCCAATGTGTTATGATTCGTGTCTTAGGATCTTCAATTTACAATTCTAGATCTTGATTAAACAACTTCTTAATTCTTAATTAAGTTTTGGACTGAGGGTTGGGGTTCGACTTTTCAAAAATAATTTTTATATTTATAAAATATTTTTACAACATGGTTCTATCAACCAAGTTGTTTGTTTAATTCATAATCAAAATGCAAGTAACATAAACATAAATCTACTTTAGATCTAATCTAAATAGGTTCATATAATTAAAATAGTTTCAACACCAGTCAATCATAAATTAACTTAGATCAAATCTAACATATTTATAATGATTAAAATTAAATTAAAATATTATTAATTAGATTATAAAATCTCTTAGATCTAATCTAAAATTTTATGATCAATGTTTTAGATCAGCACGTACTAGAATAACCTTTTCACTGTAAAGGGGTAAATCTTACAGCAGGACAATCTTATAGCAATCCGTGCAATCTAAAAACTTTATTTTTAGATATAAAACTATTTTAAATCTATTAAATTATAAATAAAATTAGATCAAATCTATTAACTTTATGATTAGGAATAGATCATCATAAACTAGGACAACCTTTTTACTGTAAGAAATAAATCTTACAGTAGGACAACCTTATGGCAGTTCATGAGATCTAAATTTTTAATTTTAAATTTAATAATTAGATTATAAATTAGATCTAATTCAATAAATAATCTAAACATGCTCAAGAAAATCATGTAATAAGAACCTGGGCTCTGATACCAATTGAAGGAATCAGATTTAGGATTTCATGGATAGATCTCGAAATTTTTTCAAGATCAGACAGCAAAAAACTTAAATAAATTAAATATTTATTTAAATAAATATAAAAATACTCTAGATCTAGAATTAATTATATGATCAAGGTATGATATTAAATCAAAAATTAAAATCTGAGAAAGAATAATATGTTGATCATGTCAACATGTAACTATACCACATCTAATGTAGCTATGAAATTAATAGATCAGATCTATTACCTATGCAAGTTAGATGTTCTAACTTACTGATCCAGGCTTAGGGATGAAGTTGCAAGTCATACATACGTTCGGCCTCTAGGAGTCATCCACACAAGCCTACAAGCATGATCAGAAATCCCGATGCAGAAAATCAGCACAGTATGCTAGTACTGTGCTGATCTTTCTTCGATGGTCGATCAGATGCCTCTTTCTTCTGAATTTGGATTCTTTCAAAGAGGAGAAGATGGAGAAGAGGTTTTAGATTTGAGACTCTCTCAGAAAACCCAAGGAAGAAGGAAGGAAGATGATGAACACAACAACCCTAGAAGAAGACCCTCTTCTTCTTCTCTTCGCTCTCACTTAGACACCTAATTTTGTGTCTATTGAAACCTAATGCCCAGAGGCTCTCTCTCTCTAATTTTTACACACCTCAAATATCTCTTAATGGTCTATATTCCATGAAAAAATTAGGCCAAAATTCATCCTAAATAAAAGATATGTAGAGTCCAAGTTTGGTCAAAAACTCAGACAAGAAAAGGGCATAATATGGCAACTTATTGGGGCGCTCAACTCTTGGGCGCCCTCACCTTATTTCCTACCATGGACCCGCAATAGGGGCACACAAAAAGTTCTTCTTTTACCATGGAATTCAAAGAAAATAAAGAAGGTGTGGGCAGCACAACTAGAAGGAGGTGTTTTAGTTTATAAGGATTCTATCTTATAGAATCCTAGATTAAAACTTGCTTCTCTTTTTGACTTGGTCAACCACCAAATTATCATATAAGAGAAAGAAGAAGAGAGCAGGCATGCATGAAGATTAGGGAAAAGAGTATTTCCATAAAAAATTCCTAAAAAATGGGCATGGGAGCGTGGAGGGCTAAGGTGGCGCAAGGTGGAATCCTAGTCTTACTAGGATTCCATCTATGACTTGGTCAAATATGGTTTCTCAAACCAAATTAAATCAAAATCAAGTCAAGTAAATAAAATAAGATTCTAACCCAATTAAAAACTTAATTAAATTAAATTAAATTAGATTTAATATTAATTTAATTTTTTAATTAAATTAGAAAATTGGGTTGACCAGAGTCCTAGTTGAACTAGGACTAATTTTTTCCTGCACTTAGCTTATCCAATAAGCCAATTGGACTTGATCCAATCAAGTCCAAACTAAATTTAATTAAATTATATTTAATTAAAATTAATTTCAACCCTTTGACTTAATCAAATTAAGTCAATTAATAATTAAATTGCTAATCGATCCTTCCGCAATGCTTGCGCTAGGTTAATCATCAATCATATTGATCATTTAACCCTAGAATAATTCTTAATCATTGATCAATCACTCGGTCGGATTATGAGATCTAATGTATGTGACCTCATAGGTTCGAACCTAAGTCAGTAATATAGGAATAAATTTTTATACCAATCAAACTAACCATCTAGTAATGATACCCGACAGTTGGATAGATCGAATGTGTAGAACAACATCCTTAGAACCCATGCGGATATAGTTTCCATATAATTCATTCCCTTGACCAAAATACTTGTAGGATATCTCAAAGTTCAACTATCAACTCTGATCAGATTATCCACATTGTATTTTAAAATATCAAATCCATCTGATAGATTATCCTGACCAAGGTTTTGCTATATTGAAATACTGTAATACATTCTTCTCCAACTCTTAGAGTGGTCAATTCCATCTTGATCATACTCTAACTTTGCAAGTACTTGATTATGCCCAAAAGCTTTCCATTACTGAATTAGAAATTCAATTAGTCTGGTACCAAAGCACAGTAAGTTGCTTGCAAGTCACTGAGGTGATCTCAGGTCTAAAGGATACTTATACTTATATCCCATCAGAGATATTTTTGACTGCAGAATGCTCTAGAGTTGGTCATGTTCAATGATGATGTATCCATACATCTCATCTATATGTCATACCAGTATCTTCATACTTCTTGGTTAAGAGAACAACCAACCTATATGGCATACGATAACTTATGCTCGATAGATGCTGTCGTTCTAATTAACAACCTATCATTTGGTCATGAACAGATTTAAAGACTGATCGATAAATCCTCTCTTTATCGAAGCTAAATAGTCCTAAGAACTTCATCACAATAATGGAGTTCCTTAGAAGATGAAAACTTTATGATAAAAAATATCAAAAATATATTTTATTTATTAATAAATTAATTATAATTATAATAAGCTCAATCGTTAATAGATTGACGATTGGTTTTAGGACATATTTTTTAATAATCTAATTATAAAATAATTTTTTAGATAAATATCTTTGTAACTACTTTAATCATTTGTATGGTGATAATCGTAAAATTCAAACCGTGCGTATATAAACAATCCAAAACTATATATCTCTTGATACTCATTCTTAAAGTTCTTAAGTAATTATATTTGTGCTTTTGTAAGATTTGCTTAACATGGATAGTTTATATACACATAGTTTGGATTTTACGATCACCACCATATAAATGATTAAAGTTGTAGCAATGATCATTTATCTAAAAGATTATTTTATAATCGGATGTTATTTGATCTTTTGATCACCTATTTTTTATTTAACGATCCAAATAATTTTATACTAAATTAACTATGATAATGATGTTCGATTGAACTAAAATTTTGATAGTATAATATAAATATCATCAAAATTATTATTATAAGTTTTTGGATCCATCGATAATCTCTATCTATCAGATCATCATGTAGTCATTTGTGACCGTCGAAATTAAATTTTATTGATCAACATAGCTAGGACTACTAGATCGAGGGAATTTTTTGTAATGATACTCTAATAATAATTATTTAGATAATAAATAGTGAAGATGGATTTTAAATTATAAAATTATATCATATTCAGAGAAAAATAGAAGAATAAATTATATTCAATTATAAAATACATTTATGATCGATTTTTTGGTTGCATAATTTTACGATCAAAAAATTAATTATAAAATTAGATGCAAAATTTAATTTTACAACCAAAAAGTCAAACACAAAATTTTTAATTATTTTAAATTAAGAAATAAATTAAATTTATTTTTTTTAAATTACTTACAAAATTGATCATAAAATTCATTGATAATTTTGTTAAAATATTTTTTATTAATAAAATTTATCACAAAATTGGTCATCAATTATTTTTAAATTTTTACTAAAAAATCAATCATAAATTGATCGCTATTTCTTATTAAATTTTTTATTAATAAAATCAATCATAAAATCATTTGCTAATTATTTTTAATTTTTCTAATTAACATATCGATCTCAAAATTGATCACTAATTTTATCAAAATATTTTTTATTAATAAAATTAATCATAAAATTGGTTGCTAATTATTTTTAATTTTTTTAAAAATCGATCATAAAATTGGTCACCATTTCATTTTGAATTTTTTATTAATAAAATCATTCATAACATTGATTGCTAATTATTTTCAATTTTTTTAATTAACATATTAATCATAAAATTGATCATTAATTTTGTTAAAATATTTTTTTATCAATAAAATCAATCATAAAATTGATCATTAATTATTTTTAAATTTTTATTAAAAATTAATCATAAATTTGATCACTATTTCTTTTTAAAATTTTTTATTAATAAAATTGGTCATAAAATTGGTTGCTAATTATTTTTAATTTTTTAGTTAACATATCAATCATAAAATCAATAGCTAATTTTGTTAAAATATTTTTTATTAATAAAATCAATCATAAAATTGATTGCTTTTTTTTAAAAAATTTTAATTAAGAAATTGATCGTAAAATAAATCACTATTTATTTTTAATTTTTATTAATAAAATTAATTATTAAATCAATCACTAATTATTTTTAACTTTTCTAATTAAAATATTGATCACAAAATCAATCACTAATTTTGTTAAAATATTTTTATTAATAAAATTAATTACAAAATGAATCATTAATTATTTTTAATTTTTTTTATTAAAAAATGAATTATAATTTATTTTTAAATTTTTTTCTTAATAAAATCATCTCTATTTATTTTTGAATTTTATGATCAAAAAATTGATCATAAATTTTATTTATTATTTAAATTAAAAAAATAAGTTGTAAAATTTTTTATTTTTATGATAAAAAAATTAGTTGAAAAATTGGTTACAAAATTTAATTTTATGATCAAAAAAATTGATGGCAAAAATTTTAAATTATTGAAAATTTTAAAAAAAATTAAGACTTTTTGCAATCAATTTTTTGGTTTCAAATTTTATGATGGAAAAATTAGTTGCAAAATCGATTGTAAAGAATTAATTTTACAATCAAATAGCCAATCATAAATTTTTTTAGTTTTTTTATTCTATATTTAAATTAAAAATAATTAAAATATTTTATGATCAATTTTATGGTTGCAAAATTTTATGACTAAAATTTTTATTTTATATTTTATAAATTTATTTTTATATTCAAAATTTTGGTTGCAAAATCGATTGCAAACTTTTTTTGCCATCGATTTTGCAATCGATATTTTTCAATCATTATTTTATTTTCTTTTATAATCAATTGTGAAATCGATCGCAAAAATTTCATTTGAAAAATCAATAGTAATATCAGTCGTAAATTTTAACCAAAAAATTTAGTCATAATATCAATCACAAAATCACTACTTTTTTAAAGTGGGTATGGAGAAGACAGTCACTTGGACTACTATTTTAAAAGGAGGGGTTGCGTTAATGAAATATGGTTGGTTTGATACCTTATCTCAATCAAAGATGAAGATTGATGAGTACAGTTTTACTCTCATCAATATTCAACACCATCTTCGTACTGAAGAACCATATATACTAGCCAAGTTAGTCAAGTCTTATATGTTAGTGATTTCTTAGAGCTTCAATGGGATGTTGTTGTGAGAATAGTCCTTAGGCATATCTTTGATGAAATTGAGATTGATGACGATATTGGACCATGCATACATAGTGTTCCTCTAGGATAAAACTTACTTAATGTTGTCAAGATTCCAGATACATTTATCAGGAGCGATGGTGATGTCCATATTGTAGATGCTAGTAGACGATGAGTTCAACATCTTGGTATAAATATTAATATTTATTTATTGATACTTTATTAATATAATTATTCAATAATATGTTATATTTGTTAATGTACATTAATGTTGCAGGTCATGATGGCACCAAAATGCCATCTAGCTTTATCCTTGCCCCTCGAGAGGCTATACTGAGCTTTGCATCTGAGCTACTATCGATGCATACTCCATCTACCTTCACATCAGCTTTGGCTTCATAGGCATATACTCCTCCCATCGACACATCTGAGCCTCCACCGATAGCCATGTCACCAACTTATATATTTTGGGCACATACTCCACCCACCCATGAGACTCCCATCGTACAATCCCAGTCAAAGTAGATTTTTATTATATTATTTATTTATTTATTTATTTTTAATATAGTTATTGCATACTCTTATATATTTATAATATATTTTCATTGCAGGTGCATTATCCAATAGGATCTTTCACGATTCCATATGCATACCGCATGTGTGAAATTGCTAACATCAGGTTATGATAGAGTATGATGTAGAAGGAAGGCCAGTAGGAGAGACTGCATGGAAGATGCAATCCGACATCATTCCTGTACTATCCATGGACTGACGATTGATAGATGCTGATATCAAGGACTGGATGTAGAAGAAGATTTGGATAAGTGTATCTTATATATATGCATGTGATATGTTTACACTATATTTGATTAGTATAATTTCGTAACTGACTTCTGATAACTTTGTATAGAGGAGGTATGACTTTTCAGATCATGAAAAGGCTTAAGATGCCTAACCGTAGAAGATTAAAGAGTTGTACCAAAAATATAAGTTCAAGCTCCACAAAAGATAGCTAGATCACCATAAGGATATAAAGGAAGAGCTTATTCCTTGGATCCAGGACTATCCTCCGAGTATATAGGAGGGGATGGTCAGGCATTGGAGAAGCCAGGAGTTTCAAGTTTAATTTATAACTTATGATTTTTTCATTACATTAATAATTATATTTGATTTTAAATTATATGATTTAAATATTTTTTAGGCTGTATCTCGTTAGAATCGTGAGAATCGGGCTGCTCAGGAGTACACGCACACTCTCAGCCATGAATCTATGGCCAATCATGTACATGCATGGATAGGTAACGAATTCTGATCCTTTAGTTTATAAGTTAATGAATTGTTATTTTTATGTGTTTCTAACATGCTGATTGATTGTTGTAGCTGATGAGAGGGGGTGATGTCCAGCCATAGTGCCATCTTCCATTCAAGTTGTACAGACAAAAAGGGCAGGCCAATGTGCACCATGATCGAAAGGATTTTTGTAAATAATAACGGCATGTTATAGCATTCCTTATGATTCACTCATTTCACTTTGATAACGTATGTGGTAGTAGGATTTCTTAGGATTTATTGATTGTTTGAGAATCTGCACCATGGTTGTGGGTAGTATTTTTGTTGTTTATCTTATAGGTTTACTTGGTGTATTTTTGGAAAAGTTAACATTACAGTCATTATGTTGCCAAACTTTTTTGAGATTTTATTTGAATTTGCAATTGCAGGAGTAGTTAGATGTACTTGCAAGTCAGGGTGCGGACACCTTTGGGCCCCATAACCATCTATCTCAGGTCTTGGGACTTGAGCACTCTAGGAGGATTTCTTGTAGGTTCGGATATACACCGATTAGCTACTGGTCTAAGGCGAGTGTCTCCTCACATATTTTTGGGATCGTTAATGGGGAGCAACTTGACGAGACCTTGGAATAGGCAACTCAAGCTCAAGAGTGTGCATCTCAGGCTGAGGAGCACGTAGACCAGCTATAGAGTGTCATGTCTGCTATGGTGACATAGCTCTCCACTACTCTTGGAGCTGATTTTTTGATGATTCGGGATATGTTGGCTAGCTATTCAACTCCAGCCTCTCCCGCTCCTGCTACAGCCCCTCCCGATCCTGCTTCAGCCTCCTCTCCTAGTGATGACGAGATACTTGGAGAGGAGGATTTTGATTTGAATAATTTTTGATATATTTTATTTTTATTTAAGAAATGTTGTAATATAATTTGAGTAATACAATTTGAGTATTTAAGAAATATTGTACTTGTTATTGAGTTTTATATAAAATTTTTTGTTCTTGCAAGTTTTAGTTTGAGTAATTACATATTGAACTGCGTCTATCAGATAAAAAATGTCAGATTTATGCTATTGATTGACTAGCTATTGGTCGACAGGCTACCATAGTTGTGCCAATCACTGCGGTAGTTTTATGCCAACGACTATCATAATCTATAGTTGCGATTATACAACCACTATCATAATTTGACATATGGCAGCGGTTTCCAAATTACTACTATAGATAGCTATAACAGCGATTGGCAAACCGCTGTTATAGTCGATCAATAGGAACGGTTGAAAAATCGCTGCTATACTTTATATATGACAGTGGTTGCAACAACTGCTGCCATAAACTATGGCAACGGCCATAATGATAATGGTTGCAAAACCACTACCATAGACTATGACAGTAATTTTTTAGACTACGACAGCAGTTCAGAACCACTATCATATCCTCATTTTATAGTAGTGTAATTTTGATATATTTGCCCCAACTTGGAAGAATTCAAGAAGCATAATTTTTTGGGCACGAATCTTGTTCCCAAGCACTTGCAATTCATGAACTTGCTCAAGAACAGGTTTATCATCAACCATTTTTAAATCAAAATATTTAGAAATCAAAAACTTATTTGTACCTTCATTCTCAGCCTTGCATTGTACTTTAGTGTATTCCATATGTCTTTTGGAGACTTAACATCAGTGAACAAATCATATAAACAATCAGACAAAATGTTCAGAATATATCCACGATACAGCAACTCATCTTCTTCATGTTTCTTTCTCTTCTTTTGAACCCTTTCAATTTCTTCTGCATAGGGTTGCACACTATTGGTAGTGAATTTTGGATCTTCGGTTGGTGGAAGATTAGGGTGTAGGATGTAAGAGATCTTCAGTGCAGTCAAGGGAAATAGCATCTTGTATTGCCAATGGGAGAAATTATTTCTATCAAACCGATCCAACTTCACTATATCGTGGTTCATGACTTTGATATATTCTGAATCCATTGTTGATATAGAATGAATAAAACCTTATGATTGTTAGAAAAAGCAGAATCAATTAAAGACTTGACGCAGGAAGATTGTTTTCCTTAAGATATTATTTATTCCCAATTCCAAGAATTTGCTCCGCAAATCATAATGAGAATTTGCAGAGAGCAAATCTGAAATTCTTCAAGAACTCTCTATGAGAACAAAAATTATGGTTATAAAAAAATGTTTCAGAAGAAAGAACATGGAGCTAAAATTATCTTTGTTTTCAAAACTTCACGTAATAAACTTTTAAAATTCAAAATTTATAAGAGATCAAAAGATGTTTTTTTAAAACGAGGTAACTTCTTGTTTATAAATTTTAAATAACTCTTTGATGGTTAAAAGTAATTATCTATTTTTAAATAATAATTTATATAAAAAATATAATAAATTAATTTTTATATTTTTATTTTATTTTTAAAAATTTATTTAACTTACTAATAACCATCCATTAACTATTTTTTCAAATTTATTTTTCAAACAAACTCCGACAGAGATCCGAGTTTCCGAAGGTGAAGCACCACACTGCATCCCGCCCTCGCACCTCCCCAGCCATCAGGTACAGTAGTTGCTCCCCCACCACTGAGCGACACCGCCGATAGCCACCATGCCAGTGGCGCCACCCCCTCCAGTATCCGGAAGCACAAATCGAACGCCCCCTGAAACATGAAGTTCGGATCATTCAGAACGGTGGGACTCCCTTCGTCTGCCTCAAGAATTTGGCTTTCAAGGCATCGTAGGTGGCGCCCAGGAGGAAGGCGAACTGGGTGCCAGAATCCACCATGGTCTGGCCTGCACCGGTGTGATCGGGGACGAGCACGGATTTAGGGATGGGGAGGAGGATGGCTGCCACGCGGATGCCATCCAGCTGGACGGCATAGGCCACGCTGTCGATGTAGGGGAGAGGAAGTGAGATCCGGATGAGCAAGATGTAGTTGAGGGGCATGAGAAAGGAAGGTAGGGCGTCGCTGAGGAGGAGGACCTCGTATGTGGCGGCTCCACCGGCGATGCAATAGGAGAACTATTAGGTGACGGTCTGGGTAATGAAGGAGAGGGATCCCCTATCTATTAAGTAGGTGGTGTTTTGGCTCGTGACTTTTGTTAAACTCTGAATCACTGAAACAGAACTTACCATTTGAATTTCAAAGTAAAGTCCTTTCTTCCATTAACTAAACTTGCAAAGAGAAAAATAATAAAAGGAAGTAAAAGTTAAAAGACAAAATTAAGATTAGAGTCCTTCCAAACTCAAGGTACATGAGAGGAAGGTAGCATAGGAAATGAACAAGTCACAATACAAGCTTTTCAACTACATCCTCTTTTATTAAACTATACCGCATTTCCTTTGGGTCTTGCAGCAATGCTAAAAATTAAAAATATATCACAATGGCATATTTTCATCCATTTGGCTATTTTCTGTAGATTCCTGCCACTTCTTAAACAATTCTGATAATGGAGTTTTAACGTCAATTTTATAACCATCATCAGTCAGTTGGCTTCCAATTTTCAGTAAGCGAAAGACATTGATAGCATATGTCATATTGGGCCTTTGATAAGGTTCTTTCATAGTGCAAATGGCAAGCCAAGTTAGCAACTATCTTTATGCTCCCAAAGATTTCCTTGTCAAGAATGATATTTGGGTCAATAGCTATTTGGAAATCATCCTTTTTAAAGTGCACCCTCCGAAACCAAGTCGCCAAATGCATGCCCTCCTCTGACTGGGTAGTGTCAACTACTTTTTTTTGCCTATGATCAGCTCCATGAGTATCACTCCAAAGCTAAAAATATCAACTTTGGTGGTTACATGCCCCAAAAGATGAGACAATCAATTAGCATTGCAACTCACATTAAACAAATTTTCATATTTGAAAAAAAGAAAAAGATAGAAGTAAGAATAGTGAGAAAACTTTTCAAATTTTGGTTTAGATAAATAATTTATTAATGAATAAAACTATAAACTAAAATTACAGGCCACAACTTCAAACTAGTCAAATTAATTTATGGTTTAGGATGAAAAATATAAGAGCTGGTTGTTATTAACTATCGGATAAAACCTAAAGGCAAGATACATAAGGAACTAAATCAATTTAGATGGAAGATTGCATAAAAGTTGCATGATTCAGAATTTCAAGTCACTTTTATCCTACGATGCCATAGTAGTTTAGTCTATTTTTCTTAGTCAACCATTATTCTAGGAAGAATTATGCCAAAAACAGATAGATAAAACTCTTAAGCATCGTCATTTCATGCATATACACAATCTAAGATATAATCTTTCTTACAGCAAGTGTGTTCTATGATCTGATAGAACTGTTAGTTGTGCATAAAATATAAAAGAAAAAAGAAGATATATCCTCTATGGTCAAAATCAAATGTACTAGATTCATATCTCTAACAATTTATCAAATTCTCAAACCTTAATTAGGTTTTTATTTACTTTGCAAATATATTCATCAATTAGTGATCTACTACCATAATAGCATAATAGTTTCTAAACATCAAAGTTGTTATCACTGTAAAAATATTTTTTCTTAAAATTGGATTGCTTTATATCTCCACCCTAAGGAACATAGTCATGAATAGGACACTATTATTTAAACTAAACTTAAAACAATTTAATTTACGGTTGCTAGTTGATGCACCTGAGATGAGATTAAAACAATACTATGGATTGATGTTTTATTGTTTATATTATCAATCAAATAAACTAGCTTTTAACTTTAATAAGCATTTTATTGCAACAAATCATCCATCATAGGTGCATGATACATAAGAATATTCCTCATTGGCATGCATCAGTGTGGTATATAGAAATAGTAAACCTGCTTCTAAAAGTTGAATGAAAGGTTGAAACACTTTGATTAACATAATTTTCTTTAACAGGGAATTAAGATATTTTTATTTAATCACTATGCACTAAAAAAAGAAGCCAAAAAGATATAAGTGATACAATGAAAACATACCTGCATACTCTGGTGCAATATACCCAAAAGTTCCAGCAAGCCTTGTTTTAATAGAATGATTATCTTCTGATGCAAGTCGAACCAATCCAAAATCAGCAATCTTAGCTCTCATATTATCTCCAAGTAGAATGTTAGAGGGCTTCAAATCCCTGTGTATGAAGGTTTGATTAGCCAGATGGTGTAGATACTCTAACCCGTGTGCCACATCCAAAGCAATGGTCAGTCTCCTTTTTCCATTCCAGTGGCTTCAATTGCAATTTCTACTCATCAAAAAGATGGTGACTAAGTGTACCCTAAGGCATGTGCTCATAAACCAAAATCCTCTCATTTTCTTCCAAGCAGTAGCCAAGAAGGGAGAGCAGATGCCGATGCCGAACCTTTGTAAGGACCAAAATTTCTGACTTGAACTCTTTCAAACCCTTCGACCCCATCACTCCAGTCTCCATTCGCTTCACCGCAAGATTGGAGCCATCATGTAGCTCCCCCTTATAGACTGTCCTAAACCCTCCACGACCCAAGATATTATTCACATTGAGGTTGTTTGTAACCTCCCTTAATAATTGTATTGAAACTGCCATGCTCTCTGGCTCGGCTATATTGGGTCCGACGATATCAGAATTGGAATTCTTTAGGTCTATCACCGTATCATTGGTCTTCTAAGCTTTAACCTGCTTCTTTCTCTTTTGATAGAAAAATTCTTTTACTAAATAGCCGATGACGAGAGCACACCAGACTACACCAACGATGGAGCTCACAATAACTCCTATGAACTTCTTACATCTACCATCATCTACATGCCCAAAATATGTTGGAAATTAAACTTGATTGGTGACATTTGCTGCATAAGTTATGGGTAGATTGAAAGTCATAATAGATGAAGAGTTATGTGCCTTTATATTTTTTTTTAATGCATATGTTATGTAATATGAAAAGTCAAATGTATTAATGTTTGAAAGGTTATACTATAGGGTATATTAAGAGTTATCATGGAGCCTAAATAAAGGGTTGTATTTATGTTCATTTTAGACAAGCCTATCAGAAGAAATTAATGCAAAGTTATTTTCATTGCCATACTTACAAACAACTATCATAGTTGGTATCAGAGCCACATTATCTTCCACTATGGCCTCCACAAATATGATTCAAACCCAAGTTTCTAGATTGACTAAAGATAACTATGATAATTGGTGCATACAAATAAAGGCTTTGCTTGGTTCTCAAGATACATGGGAGATTGTTGTTGAAGGCTACAATAAACTGGCAACATAAGAAGAAGAAGCAGCACTTTCAAAGGAATTGAAGGATCGACTCAAGAGTTTGAGAAGGAAAGATAAAAAAGCATTGTTCACCATCTACCAAGGCATGGATGAAGTCACTTTTGAGATAATCATAGCTACTACAACATTCAAAGAAGCTTGAAAACTACTGTAAAAGGCCTATAAAGGAGTATAACAGGTAAAGAAAATTTGCCTTCAAACTCTAAGGGCTAAATTTGAATCTTTACAAATAAAAATTTTAGAATCTATTTCTGAATATTTTTCAAGAGTAATGATTGTTGTTAATCAACTTCAAAGAAATGGAGAAACACTAACTGATATTCGAGCGATTGAAAAGGTATTGTGGTCAATGGACCCAAAATTTGATTATATAGTTGTACCTATTAAAGAATCAAAGGATTTGGAGGAAATGGTTGTAGAACAACTCATGGGTTCACTATAAGTCGATGAATAAAAACTCATCAAAAGAGGAGTAAAGAAGTTGCTCGAGCAAGCATTACAAGTGAAAGCCACAATATAAGGAAAAAAAAGGAGATTTCAAGAGATCAAAGAGGCCGAGGCCGTGGACAAAGAAGTAGAGGAGGATGATTTCATCATAGACCTCTACGAGGGCAAGGAAGAAGATATTCAAGTGAAGGAGACAAAGACCCAACTAAGCAACCAACACAAAGAGGCTAAGGTAGAGGAAGATACAACAATAGATCAAGGTTTGAAAAATTTGACATTCAATGTTATATATGTAAAATGTTTGGCCATTATAGTTCTGAATGTTGGTATAAAGATGCTAATAATGATGGAGAAAAAGCTCATTTTGTTGAAAAAGAAGGTAGAAAAGAAGTAACAGTGTTAAGGTTATCTCTTTGGAAAAATCAAGTTTAAGAGGGGATGTTAGAAATTAAACTTGATTAGTAATATTTGCTGCACAGGTTATGGATAGGTAGAAAGTCATAATAGATGAAGAGTTATGTGCCTTTATATATATATATATATATATATATATATATATATATATATATATATACATACATTAAAAAAATATAACTATAATAGATGAAAAGGATAATGAAGAAATCAAATCTAGAATTTCAGAATTAGATCTTGAAACTTTTTCAAGGTCAGATAGCAAAAAACTAAAATAAATTAAAATTTATTCATAAAAAGTAGAGAACCACTAGATTTAAGATCCTATTACATGATTATACTATAAGATTAAATCAAAAATTAAAAATATTAGAAAGAAAAATATATTGATCATATCAACATGTATCTACACTACATCTAATGTAGGTATGTAATAATAGATCAGATCTATATCACCTATACAAGTTAGACGTTCTAACTTGCTAATCCAGGTTGAAGGATGAAGCTCCGAGCTGCACACGTGTTCAACCTCTAAGAGATGTACACACGAGCCTACGAATCTCGATCAGAAGTTTGATGTAGGAAATCAGCACAATATGCTAGTACTGTGCTGATCCTTCTTTGACGGTCGATCCGGTGCTTCCTTCTTCAAGACTTGGATACTTCAAAAAAATCAGAAGAAAGAAAAAAGATTTTTGATCTGAAACAACACTCGAAAATCTCTATGAAAGAGAAGAAGAAAGGAAGAGCAAAAGATCCAAGAAGAAGATCCTCTTCTTCTCTTTTCTCTCACCTAGACACCTAGATTGGTGTCTATGAAATCTCCATGCCTCAAGAGTCTCTCTCTCTGATTTTCACATGCCCAAAAGCCCTCTCAATGGTCTGGAATCAGTATAAAATTCTGTCTAAAAAGACCTCCTTATAAAGAGATATAGAAGAGTCTTCATTGGGTCAAATTCCTACACAAGGTAAGAACATATGGCAAGTAGTTGGGATGCCCAACACTTGAGTACCCCCTCCTTTGTTTTAGGCATGGACCACCAAGGTAGGTGCACAAAAATTTCTCTTTTTAACTATGAAAATCAGAGGAGAAATCAGGATGGAACGACTGATAAGTACCATAAATTCATCAATAAAAGTATTAATTTATCAATTAATTTATATTTATTTTTAAAAATTAATAATCAATTTATATATTTTTAAGAAATTAATATTTTTATTAATTAAAAAAATTAATTAAAAATAATAAAAAATAAAATATTATTATCAATAAAAAAAGGCTTATTTTTTTATCACAACAAAATAAGTTTGAAGTAAAACAAAGCTAAAATAGATTAGAAATAAATTTTAAAAAAAATAAAATAAAAAGAAAAATGATTTAGCCGACTCACCAAGCCAAGCCACAAAGCCGGCACGCCGCTCAAGCCGGCTTAGTCGTAGAAGCCGCCAGTCGGTCCATAAAATCAGACATGAACCGTCAGCTCAACAACTTTTGACCAGTCACAACCTACCACATGATGACCTAGACCGCTAAAGGATATACAGAAAATTCATCATGGCATATAGGGGCATAATGGTAATTTTACAAGGCTTGCCATGCATAGATCCAATAGCCCAAAAAGCTTTCAATAGTGATCCAACCTTCCAGAGATGATCCAACGATCCGATCTTCTCCAAATTAACTCGATCGAATGGTCAGAATTAAATCCGACCCGATCTGGGCTATTACACATCTGTTTTTGACGATTTTGGAATCGTTTAATCTAAATCTGATGACCAGACTTCACCAAAAATCAATAGAATGCATCCAGGGGCTATTTCAATCTGATTTTCACTCAATTTTTATCATTTTTGATGATCAAAATCTTTCTTAGTCCCATATTGCCTGCAACAAAGATCTTTAGTCCTCCAACATCTATTTAAAGGACCCTAGGCCATCAAAATCAATTGTCTTTGGTCATAGGAAGGAGTATGATAAATGTTAGAACTATGCTTGGATTAGAGGCTACTTCAAGGCAACGAGTGCTATGAAGAAGAGCTGGCTTCTACACCATCTCGATGCCAATGCCGATCCAAGATCAGAGATCAGGTTTTAATTTTTATTTTCTTTTTTTTTTTTAATTTTATGTATTTAAATTTTAAATTAAATTTTTAATTAATGCAAATTTACTTTTCTAGCACTTTAAATTTATGCTTTTTTATTTTTTTTATAATTTAGTTTCTATACTTTAATTATCGCTCTTTATTTTATTGTAAGTAGATGCTAAGATCTAACTAGTAGATCTTAGTACTAAATTTAATTTTAACTTATAATTTTATTTTTTAATTTTAAATTAATTTTTTAAAAAAAAATTTTATAAAAATTAAAAATTTTAAAATTAAAATATTATCTTCTCTGTGGATTCTATCTGACTCACTACTTACTATCTATTTTTAATTATTTTAAGAAGTCAGATTAAACTGATAAAGATGGTGTCTTAACGACAACATCATGCTCTTATGAAATTTTTGGCACCATTGTCGGAAAAGGCACGAACATTAAAATTTTTGATTTCTTTGAGTTTTTTATAAATTAATTATAAATAAAATTTTAATTTTTTTTAATTTTCTATAAACATTGCTTACTAACTTTTTCTTCTTTATTTTATAGAAATAAAAGAAGAAAAAAGGAAAAAGAGAAAAAGAATCAAATTAGGGCAAGGAGGGAAACTTTCAATTTTACTTGATGACATCAATTCTAATCCTAGAATTTTTTATTATTTATTTTTAAATTAATTTAAAAAATATCCACTTAAACCTAATTAAAAGCTTCATGATAAGATTAGAAATCCTAATTGCTTAGAGCATGCATCATATTAGTTTTATTTTTATTTTTTTTGGTGATTGCTGGAGGCAAGGTAAGCTTCTCCAGACTCAATTAATTATATGCATCTAGTTAAAATTGCATAAAACCCCTTGCTTGAAAATATTTTTTGTGCATATTCATATTAAACCAAATTAAGGGCAACACCCAATTAAACAATATAAGATGGAGATTTGATCATCCTTTCTTAGATTACAAACAACCAACCAGCATCTTGCATTGATCTAAGCCTTTAATTTTAAAATTAATTAGACATCGGATCTAGAAACTCGAGCTTATTAGGATAAGAAATCCTAAAAGTTGGATCTGGTTAGGGTTAGTCAGTTTAATCAGTGTCTAGAAAAGTGGTTCAGGGATGATTGGGCTCGAAGAAAGGTGGTTTATAATTAATTCTGTTAGCTTATCTGGTCAAACATAATTTGTGTCTAAGGCAAGTAATGAAAGAACTTCTACTAATCTTATACTTACTTGATCAGTTGATTGACTGATCTTACACCCTTGGCAAGAAGGTGACCTTGGCAGTTAAGAGCTATCTAGATCTAGGATAATCCTTAGTTAGGATTGTTTGCCTAACTTGATTGCTAACCAATGTCAAACCTAATTAAACCCTAATTCTTCTTTCTCTTCTTAGCTTTAGGACTCCTTAGGACCTCTTCTTTAGAACTCTTCTTTCTTTCTTCTTCTTTTCTCCTCTTCTCTTTTAAAAAATAATAATAATAAATTAAATTAAATTAAATTAAATTAAAAATAATTAATAATTAAATAATAAAAATAATTAAATAAATAAAATAAAAAATTTATAAAAAATAAAATTATAATATAAAATAAATAAAATTTATAAAAAAATAAAATTAAAATGGGTTATCTTTTATTTGGCTATCACTTATAATTCACTTTTAAGGATAATTTTATAATTTTAACTATAAATTAATAAATAGATTATCTTCTATCATAGTGTGTATTTAAAAGTGTTTGTGATACATCTTTTGAGTTAATGGTAATGATAATTCATATTTTTAAGAGTTAAAAATTTAAGAAATAAATTTTCATAATTAACTCATAAACCGCTTCTGATCGTAGGATCATCATAAGGATGGTGATCGATCTGGAAGATGATGTACGATCGCTTTCTTAGGATAGACGTGTCTTGAGTCTATGGTGTGGAGATACCGAAGTAAGAGTACAGATACTCGTTAGAGAATGAGAGCACTAAGCATGACCACCTTGAGTAGTCATAAGAAAGTATACCTTCTCGTCGATGACTGACTCGATGCTGCAGTGGTGTGTCTGGTTCTTTGATCTGAGGTGCATCAGTAGTTCACCTTGAGGGTGTTATAGTTTGACTACACCATAACTCAGTCTCCTAGCCATTCAAAATCCTGAGGTGTATGTTGGCTATAGCATGTTCATTGTAGAAATTGGATTGTACCAATAGGGGATCTATCTATCTTAATAGATGAGGAGTAGCCCTATGATAATCATGAGATTGAGTTCATAAGCCCATGGCCATGAAAAAATGAAGATGATAGAAAGAGTTTCTATTAAAATTTTACATTGAACTCGAATCGAATGATTAATTCATATGACGGACATTGGGTTTGACGAGTTTACGTTAACTCTAATCTTGTCGGAGCTCAAAATAGAAGAATCCAATCACACAGATAACTATACCAAGAGGTTCACTTTCAGTTCTAATTGCTTGCCACCATATACTGCTAGGTATCACTGATAGATTTTGGGAGTAATTAGGATAATTTTGATGATCAATCATTCTAATTATTTGAATCATAAAAGTTCTGGTCCATCGAAAGATGTTTCGATGATACCGATGATGGAGATCGCAACATATCTCATTATTATACAGAATTGAACCTAACTAGATCACACAAATAAGGGTTTTGATTTAAATATCATCAATTGAGCTAAGTCAGTTTGATTGTTTAGATTAGATCTAATCAGATTCAAAGTAATCGTGCTAGCACATGATTGAGCCTGACTTTCTCCTTCTAAAATTTTTCTAATTCATTGCAATCGAGTCAAATTTGATTTGACTCATTCTTGTATTTTGAATGAATTTATTCTTCATCTGACTGAAATAAGTCCAAGTCAGATTAATTATAGAAATTAAATCCATTCATAGATAAATTGGACTAGGGTCAAAAGTTGACCTATTTGAGAGAATTGAAGGTCACCTAATTAGATGCTTCTAAAAAATTTTCTAGAAATTATTTTGATTTAATTTTTGGATATGTGATAGATCATAAGCTATACATTGGATGTACCAAATTTTATGATTTTTAGAGATATCTAGATTGAGTAATGATAGAGTTTGATTTGGATCAAACTTTTGAGGGAAGAGTCCTAGGCGCAGTGGACTCTTCCTTATCTGCTCATGCCGACACCTTTTTGAATCATTTTTGGCAAAAAAAAAATAGATGAGATCTGGTGGTTTTTCATGGAGAATAAGTTCTAGAGTCCTAATGATAAAATAAATGAATTATTTTGATTAAAAGGAACTCTAAGTAGGTGTTGGACATAAAAGCCTTTCTCATGTTAAAGTGCATTAAATGCAAGAAATAATTTTTTATGCCCAAAGTCTACCATCCTTGATATCCTATGCCCCCTCTATTCTCTCTCTTCTTTTCTTCTACATGAAGAAAAAATCTTATTTTTTGGATTAGGTTCGTTCAGATCTGATTTGACCAAGAGGAATATTTCAAAAAATTTTCTCTTAGATCTAAATCAGATCTAAGACTCTTTAGATCTGATTTTATCAATCTGATAAAATAAAAATAAAAATAAATTAAATTAAATCTAATTTAATTGTATCTTGTTATGGATAATCCTATTATCCTATGATGATTTCGATGTTTGCCTAAGGTTCTGGATATAGCCACGCAAGCGCTTGACCTCTACCAATATCCCCTCGAGCAGGATCTGAAGATCTTCTTCTTCTCAATCTATACTCCAAAGATCAGATCTGGATTTAATCTTGAAGGTCTTCAAAACACTTTTTGAAGATTGGGTGTTGTCTCTTGCAGCAGTGCTGCCTTCTTTTTTCTTGTCGTCTTTCTCTCGCTTGGATCACACCAAACTCGAGCCCAAAGCTTCGTGGGCGTGGAGAGGAGAGAGAAGATCTAAAGATGGCATGGAGAGGGAGGGAGAGAAGCCTTATGGCATGGGCAAAGGGTAGAGGATCTAAATCCTAGGCGTAGATAGGATTTATATAGACCCTGTTACGCCATGCGGTGCCACATCATCCCGACCAATCATGGCTCTTTGTGCAATCAGATCTAAATCTGATTGGTGGGATGATATCATTTGATTCAATCAGATTAGAGTCCCTCATAAACCTCCTTAGGTGGTGCCAAGACTGATCAAAGAAAATTCTTTGGCGCCACCTTAGTATGAAGCAATAAGCAACTTGAGTCTCATCTGTATGGGACTCCAATCCTTATCCACTTTGGGTGCATGCCTCCCTAGGCATGCGCCCCTTGTCTTTCTGCTATTTAGCAGGGGGATAAAGGTCAAAGCTCTCTCCTATGGGTGCATGACATATGGACAGATGTCTAAGTGTCAAAGGTCAACATTTGACCAAAGTCCAAAGACAAGATTTAGCAGATGACGAAAAATGGCATGTGTTATCTCAAATTTATCTCATAAATTAAGATAACTCTTTTCTGACCTGAACAATCTTCAGTCAAACTAAGTAATGGTTTCTGAGTGAGTCCAAACACATTTGGCTCAGTCGAGATAACTTTTAATGATTATTGAAGAAGAATATCAGGCTCAATCGTATGCTAGCACGATTTTCTTGAACCTAATTGAATCTTATTTAAATCAATTGAACTGAATTAGTCCAATAGATGATATCCAGATCCAAATCCTTGTTTGTGTGACCTAGTTAGATTCAGTTCCGTATGGTAATAGGATATGTCATAATCTCTATCATCGATATCATCGAAGTACCTTTCAATGGATCAGAACTTTTTTGATTCAGACAACTAGTATGATTGATCATCCAAATCATTCTAATTACTTTCAAAATTTGCCGATGACATCTAACAGCATATGGTGGCAATCCATCAAAATTGAAAATGAACTCCTTAGTGCAGTTACCTGTGTGATTAAGTTCCTCCATTTTGAGCCCCGATCGGATTAGGGTTAAGGTGATCTCATCAAATCCTAATTTTCGTCATATGAATTAATCATTTGATTCAAGTCCAATATGAAAATCCTAATAAAAACTCTTTCTATTATTTTACTCTGCCATGGCCATAGACTTATGGACTTGATTCTCATGATCATTATAGGACTGCTCCTCATCTACTGAGGTAGATAGATCCCTTATTGGTGTAATCCAATTTCTACAATGAACATTCTATAGCCAACATACACCTCAGAATTTTGAATGGCTAGAAGACCGAATTATGGTATAGTCAAACTATAACATCCTCAAGGTGAACTACTAATGCACCTCAGATCAAAGAACCAAACACACCACTACAGCTTCGAGCTAGTCATTGACGAGAAGGTAGACTTCCTGATGACTGCTCGAGGTGATCACGCTCAGTGCCCTCATTCTCTAACGAGTACCTATACTCTCGCTCTGATATCTCTACACCATAGAATCAAGACTCATCTATCCTAAAGAAGCGATCATACACCAATCTTTCGAATCAATCACCATCCTTATGATGATCTTACGGTCAGAAGCATTTTATGAGTTAATAATAAAAATTCATATCTTAAATTTTTAACTCTTGAAAATATGAACTATAATTGCTATTAACTCAAGGAATGTATCACAGACACTTTCAAATACACACTATAATAGAAAATAATCTATTTTATTATTTATAATCAAAATTATAATTTTGCCCTTAGATGTGTATTACTATGATAGAAAATAATCCATTTTATTATAATCAAAATTATAATTTTGCCCTTAGATGTGTATTACAAGTGTTAGCCAATTCTGGCTTCTAGGGCACACATATCTAACACTACAAGCCTAAAAAGTTAGACACAAATTTTAGAAGAAGGTCCAAGATTTTTGGCACAATATTCATGATCTACGCGATGGTGTTCGTGTGACGGACAGACTGTCTTCAGAAATAGTTTTAAAGATTCTTCAGATCAGATCCAAATCTAATTTTAAAGAAAAAATTTATGAGGAGAAGACATTCAGATCCTATCCGAGTGGATATCGGTAGAGGTCAGGCGCGTACGTGGCTCCTTCCAGAACCTCAAAAATCAATAGGATCGTTGCAGGATAATTAGATTATCCAATTAGGTACTTTAAATTAAATTTAATTTATTTTTAATTTTTAATTTTTAATATCAGATCACCATGATTAGATAAACCGCTGCTGTAGATCTATAGCAGTAGTTTTTTTCTAATTTATTTTTAATTTTTAATTTTTAATATTAGATCACCATGAAGAAATAGGAGCTCTGAACCCATGCCCTAGCCTCCTAACATAATAGGATCTCGTACCAAGCATTTGATTACAGATCTCGTCATTTGTGAGTATGATCGAGCCATCTGAGGTAGGCTAGGATCTAATATCTATCATACGATTCTAAAAATTAAACTTATAGCTATTCTAAGTTTGTACTAAAAATTAAAATATTAATAAAAAATATAGTTGAAAAAACTTACATAAAGCTTCTAGCTCCCGGTCGTCCAATCCTTTGACCGTTGCTGATGGATCCGCTGATAGACTCGATCCTACTAGGAAGCTCGCCACTCTCTACATTTCTCTATAATTTAAGAATAATTAATAAAAAAATTTAAATATTTAAAAAATTAAAATATAATAAATAGAAATTACTTACAATCTACTCCATATGGAGAGCGAATGGCCTCGAACCTTCACAACATGAGACTGTCTATCTCGTCCGATTTGCAGAATTAGTTAGTAACTAAATTTAAAAATAAATAATTTAATTATTAAATTCTAAATAAAAGAAAGTTACCTGATATGTCGGATCATCGTATGTACGACATATGATAGCCCAATCCTTGATACTGATGTGTCATATGGTCGCTGACGCACTGTCTCCATCCCTTGGTCATGTAGTACAGCATATCAGTGGCGATGAATGCGATATCGATACTTCTTGAAATACGAGCATGAATGATCATCTATAGCTCACCGCATGCGATCATGCTCAAAATCGAAAATATCAAATATAGCCTGCCAATAATAAATATTATAAGAATATAGTATTAATTAAATATTTAAATAAATATTATTGTACGTATAAGTGATTGTAGAAGATCTTTCTCTGAGACCATGTAACCTGATGCCAATCGAAGAGCATCGTCAGGGCATAGCTGCGGCAAATGATGCCCAGCTCAATCTATCATGGCTCGCACCATTTTCTAATAGACCTGGTGTAGCTTAGTGGAATCTCGATGCAGAGATGCTGTTCCTCATGCTCGCATCTCCAATGCTCAATGACGAGGTTCTTCAACAGACCTCACCCTAGCCTCACCATCGATAAAAAATGGCCTGAAAAAATAATGAATAAAATATTAGTGTTGGTGCAGAAATCCGTCGCCGCCGGAGGTCGCCGCAATCGAGGCCGCTGGGCGCCGCCGGGGACCTGCAAAACGAAGTCCCGCCCGGGACCGGTGGGGTGGTGGCTCCGGCAGGACCCTCCGACGGTCAAGTTAGTTTCCGACCAACAGTAATGGAGTGCCCGGAATGAGTTCCGGAGCTTAGAGATGTGGAGGAGAGCTTAGAGAGTCGAGAGTTCAGAGAGCCTAGCCTTAGTGTGTCGGGAGGGGTCCTTTTATAGCGGAGCTTAGTTGATGGTGACGGCTGTGCCGCGTCTGGCAGAGAGTCGCTCGAGGTTCGGCATGGAGTCAGTTCCACTGGAGCCGTGTGCGTCGCGGATTGAGGGTGACAGCCATCGCCGCCTGAGCAGTGGGTCCGCTATCGCCCGCGGTGGACTGACCGATGGTACGGCGGACTGACTGAGAGTGATGGTTGCAGAGCCGTTGCCGAATGAAGGGTCGAAGGCCTTCGTCGTGTGCCCATTTCGTGGGGAGTTCGGGCTCCTGAAGAGGAAGATGGGAGGGAGTTCGGCTCCCATAGGCGTCTGGCAAGAGGTATGCAGCTAAGGCTCGTCCGCAGAAGAGTTCGGCTGCTGAGAAGTCGAAGCTCGGCCGTCTGGGGTTCGGCCGGCTGTTGGGCTTGGGCTGAGGCTTGGACCACTTGAGAGTTCGGTAGGAGCTCGGTCGGCCGAAGTTTGATGAGGGCGACCGCTGAGGAGTTCGGCCCAGTGACGACTGCTGAGGAGTTCGGCCGCTGAGAGGACTTCATTGAAGCTCGGCCGCTTGGAGTCGGTCCGAAGGAGTTCGGCCGCTGAGAGGACTTCACGAAGCTCGCCTGGGTCGGTCCGAAGGAGTTCGGCCGTGGGAAGTCCGAAGGAGTTCGGCTGCATGGGCTCGCCTGGGGTCGGTCCGAAGGAGTTCGGCCGTGGGGCCCGAAGGAGTTCGGGCTCGTAGGAGAGTTCGGCTGAAGGGAAAACCCGGGAGGAGCTCGGATGGCCGAACGGGCGTCTGGGAGGAGTCCGTCTCCCGAAGAAGTCCAGCCGCTTGGAGTCCAAGGAGCTCGGCCGTCAGGAAGTTCGGCCGGCGGTGGAAGTTCGTCCTCTAGGCAGTTCGGCCCGGACCTTGGCGCAGGGGAGTTCGGCCTCTAGGCAGTTCGGCCCGGACCTTGGCGCAGGGGAGTTCGGCCTCTAGGCAGTTCGGCCGTGGTAGGGGCTCGGCCTGGCGCCTGGCGCTAAAGCTCTTCAGCGGCTACTGGTTACATTGGGCTGAGCGTCGGGCCGGGCTTCGGCAGGAGCGGGATTTATCCCCAACAATAGCCCCCCCACTCCCGAGTTCAAAAATTGAAGGAAGGGAGTACCAAAACAGGCGACTGCCGAAGTCTCCTTCCAGGCTCCGCATTTGTTGCAGCTGAAGCTCGGGGAGGTCTCATCTCCAGCCAAGATTGACGCTGAAGTTGAGGCTGAGGCTTGGGGGAGACCTCATCTTCAGTCGATGTTTGGAGTTGAAATGGAACTCGTTTCCGGCTAAAGTCGATGAAGCTGATGTTGAAGCCGAAGTAAGACTCGCCTCCTTCGGTCGAGGTCGGATTTGAGCTCCTCGGGGGCGACATTATCTTCGTCAGTTGAAGTCGACTCGAGGGAGACCTCCTATCTTGCAGCCGAGGTTGAAGTGCGCGCTCGGGGGAGATCTTATCTCCTACGGCCGAGCTGAAGTGCGCGCTCGGAAATCGTCGCCGAGCACTCCTTTAAGAACAAGGGAACCTCGAAGGTTCAATCCCTTCCCACAGACGGCGCCAATCTGTTGGTGCAGAAATCCGTCGCCGCCGGAGGTCGCCGCAATCGAGGCCGCTGGGCGCCGCCGGGGACCTGCAAAACGAAGTCCCGCCCGGAACCGGTGGGGTGGTGGCTCCGGCAGGACCCTCCGACGGTCAAGTTAGTTTCCGACCAACAGTAATGGAGTGCCCGGAATGAGTTCCGGAGCTTAGAGATGTGGAGGAGAGCTTAGAGAGTCGAGAGTTCAGAGAGCTTAGCCTTAGTGTGTCGGGAGGGTCCTTTATATAGTGGAGCTTGTTGATGGTGACAACTGCAGCCGCGTGCTGGCGGACCGCTCGAGGTTCAGCGGAGTCAGTTCCACTGGTGCCGTGTGCGGCGGATTGAGGGTGACAGCCATCGCCGCCTGGCAGTGGGTCGCTATCGCCCGCGGCGGACTGACTGAGAGTGATGGTTGCAGAGCTTGCCGAATGAAGGGTCGAAGGCCTTCGTCGTGTGCCCATTTCGTGGGGAGTTCGGGCTCCTGAAGAGGAAGATGGGAGGGAGTTCGGCTCCCATAGGCGTCTGGCAAGAGGTATGCAGCTAAGGCTCGTCCGCAGAAGAGTTCGGCTGCTGAGAAGTCGAAGCTCGGCCGTCTGGGGTTCGGCCGACTGTTGGGCTTGGGCTGAGGCTTGGACACTTGAGAGTTCGGTAGGAGCTCGGTCGGCCGAAGTTTGATGAGGGCGACCGCTGAGGAGTTCGGCCCAGTGACGACTGCTGAGGAGTTCGGGCTCCTAAGTGACGACTGCTGAGGAGTTCGGCCGCTGAGAGGACTTCATTGAAGCTCGGCCGCTTGGAGTCGGCCTAAAGGAGTTCGGCCGTTGAGAGGACTTCACCGAAGCTCGGACGCTTGGAGTCGGCCCGAAGGAGTTCGGCCGTGGGAAGTCCGAAGGAGTTCGACCGCATGGGCTCGCCTGGGGTCGGTCCGATGGAGTTCGGCCGTGGGGCCCGAAGGAGTTCGGGCTCGTAGGAGAGTTCGGCTGAAGGGAAAACCCGGGAGGAGCTCGGATGGCCGAACGGGCGTCTGGGAGGAGTCCGTCTCCCGAAGAAGTCCAGCCGCTTGGAGTCCTAGGAGCTCGGCCGTCGGGAAGTTCGGCCGGCGGTGGAAGTTCGTCCTCTAGGCAGTTCGGCCCGGACCTTGGCGCAGGGGAGTTCGGCGTCTAGGCAGTTCGGCCGTGGTAGGGGCTCGGCCTGACGCCTGGCGCTAAAGCTCTTCAGCGGCTACTGATTACATTGGGCTGAGCGTCGGGCCGGGCTTCGGCAGGAGCGGGATTTATCCCCAACAATTAGTATGATAGCCATCTATAAACTTAATAGGTAAATTAAAATTAAATTTTATTATATAAAAAATATAAAAATACCAATTGGAGCCGGTTTGCTCGAACCTGCCTTACTCGAACCCACCTCTATAGGGCCTTCTAGCGACTCCGATGGTGCAGCAGTGGAAATGAGGAAAGGCTCAGGGGTAGTCTGAGAACTCGAACATTGTCGTCTCTCTCCCAACACCATACCTACAATGCTTAAACTATACATATAATTAACTTAATATATAAATAAATATAATAATAAATAATAATAGTAAAAAATACATAAATGCTAATGAATAGAATTGTATTGCATACCATTATTGCACTAACAGAGTTGTATCTTTCTTTTCAATTATGATTAATCTTAGAAAAAATATCTATCTTTCCTCGGCACATCTCGTACCCGTAGATTATGACGCATCTCCGAAAAGTATTAGATAAACAACTCTTCTTTTTTCGGCACGCTTCGTACTCATAAATCACGGTGCATCTCTGGAAAGCAAAAATTATTTCTAATATTAATCTAATAGAAAAGCATAAATAAAAGAATATAAAAGAGCAGATAAAAAATTCATGATAATTTAAATAAAAAATATAATCTTTATTATATATAAAAAAATATTAAAAAATTTAGAATAAAAAAATTTAATCTGTATCGTTACAAAATTTCTTCTTCCTCACGAGATTATTATCCTAGCTGCTCATGGAGTAATTCCTTCTCCTCTCTATGCAAAGCTCTAGAAAGATTTTTGAAATTATCTTCAAGTGAAAGTACAAAAATCTTTCTACAGAGAATAAGAGAAAAAAGTTTTATATTATTTTTAGATGTAGAATTTAAAAAAATAAATTTGAATAATTATATTTTATTTTTATAAATAATGAAAGATTAGATAGATTTTTTTAAATAATTTTTTTAAAAAAAATTAATTTATCATTCACGCGTTGCACCCAAAACCACAGCCAGCAGATGCCTTTCTTCCATGCATTTCCGCGCATTTTCCTCTTGCCATGTAATGCTCCCAGCTTCCGTGTGTGAAGCCTCAGGTGCCCACGAAATTCCTGCATACGGTGTATTAAAGGTAGCGTGGGGCATTAAGTGCTCTTGGACCTCCCTTATTTTGTTTGGTATGCTCCCAGCATGACACGTCCATGTCCACCTCCCAGCGTGTGAAAGCTTCTTGTTTTTTTTTCAGCTCACGCGGCTTTCAAGCGATTAATGCACAGCTCAGAGGCCCATGGGTCCCTCCTTTCTTTAAATGCTCATACCATTTTTGTTCTGAAATATTTTCTCTTTTTGTTTTAACACCATATTCATTCCCAGCTCATGCCCAGTATCTGCGGCTAGCACAGATCTCCGTTCCTATGATATGTCGTGCACCATGTAAATCTTGTAAGCCCCTGAGCCCGCATCCGACAAATGCGCGCAATGTCCGCAGGCTTGGAGTTTTTGTTGATTGATGAATGCTTCTTTATGATTAATAATTTTTATAAAAAAATATAAAAAATATTAAATATAAAATAATAAAAATTTAATTTAATTTTTTATATTATATTTATTGTATTCATCAGTTTTTATATCAAAATTTATTATTTTTTTGTTATAGAATGCTGGAACATTCGATTCTCATCCACCAGCTGCTAGAGAAGAACAGAAAGAGAAGGCGGACGCTAATAAAAATTAGATTTAATTTTTTTATATATTATATTTTTTTAATATTATTTATAAAAAAATTATATAATTTATATTTTAATATAATATAATTATTTTTTAATTTTTAATTATCATATGATCTTTAGATTTTAATTAATAAGTATTAAAAATCATAATTCATTATGATTAATTAAAATATATTTTTAAAAATATTATTATTAATTTTTTTAAAAAAATTAACTATTAGTATTGGTATTAGCGATGGTAATTATCATTGCTAATAATTATTAGCAACAGCATTAGCCACTGCTTGTTGTCGCTAATATTTTTTTATTTTATTTAAAAATTAAAAAAATTAGAGATGGTATTAGCAATGATATTTTTGGTCGCTAATAATTATTAGTGACGGCATTAGCTACGAAAATGCCATCACTAATATTTTTTAATTTTTTTTAAAAAATAATTTAAATATTAAAAAATAATTAACGATGGAATTATTTCTTCGCTAAAGCCATCACTAATAGCTTTATTAGCGAAGGGTAGATTTTTCATCATTAATAATAGCAATTAGCG
Organism: Cocos nucifera; assembly: GCA_006176705.1. NCBI lineage: Eukaryota > Viridiplantae > Streptophyta > Magnoliopsida > Arecales > Arecaceae > Cocos > Cocos nucifera. The sequence goes on from QRFJ01000427.1 coordinate 990,868, forward strand.
ATAAAATTTTTTTAGATTAATTTTTATAATGGCAAGACTATTAGCAATAGCAATTAGCCGCCGCTAATAGTTTAAATTCTTATAGTGAAAGAAATCTCCATCAATCAACATAACTATCTTTATTTTATCAAGGAACTTCAATCTGCCCTCCATAATAGATTTTTGTATAGCATTGCTGAATACCAGGCAGTTATTTGTATTGTGACTCCACCTATTATACCATTTATAATATTTCTTCCCTTTTAACTCCTCCGCTCATGGTATTTTATAGCCTTCTGGTAACTTGATTTATTTATCCTTCAATAGATGATCAAATATTTAATCTGCCTTGGTAATATCAAATACAAACTTGACTTCTTCTTTTAGTGAAGCTAGAATAGTTGTTGTTGATCGAACTTATACATTCGGCCAACTGAGTGCCCTACAAATATAAGGTTTGCTGGTGAGAATCTCTGAAATATAAATTTCTATTTCTAAATCTTCATTGAATTCCTCAAGTTCAACCTCAATGAAAAAAATATTATAATTAAAATATCTATTTTAAGTTCCCTTCATAGATTTCTTTAGTTGTTCTTTTCTGAGAATCGTCTCATAACTGCTTGGGATGTTAATTGAAACAGATCAAAAAATTCATGACCAGCAAACTTTTTCCTTTGCTTAAGGTTAAGGCAGTTTTGAGCAATTTTTATGTATTTGGCCTCATTTAAAAATGTATAGCACCTATTTTGGGCCTTTTTGAATCGACTTATATACCTTTCAACTAATTTATCAGCTTGTTGTGTCAATCTAGCCAAATTTGTAACCAATATCTTAGGCTTGATTCTATAAAATTAAGCATGAAATTGACTTTTCATTTCTTACAAAGTAAATATAGAATTAGGAGGCAAATTAATATATCATGAGAAAGTAGACCTAGTGAGGGAGTTCACGGATAGCCTGAGCTTGAGGAAATCATTAGCATCTGCCTCACTATGCTAGACTGAGAACCTTCCTACATGTTCTATAGTTGAAATACCATCATCTCCAAAGAAATGAAAAAATTAAGATACTTTGTATCCTTTAGGAAATTCATATGCTTGATCATACCATTCTGGATATAGTTTCTTATATATCAGCCTATTAACTAGTTGAAGTGAAAACAAGCGGCCAAATCTACCAGATAAGCCACATCAGGAATAGGTTGGACATGACGCCCTTGATTCTGTGGCACCATTACTTGTGTTGTGGTCCTCTAAAATGGCTGATATATAGGATTACCATATACTATATAAGAGTCTGGCTCTGCAGCACTCATACCAATCCCAATCTAGGATTAGAAATGGAACCTAACCCATTTAGTTCTCATGGCAATGGCACCATTGTAAGTTCCATATATTGCCCTCCACATTGTTCACATCTCCTCCTCCACTCGTTTGCCCTCTAGTGCTAAGGGCTTCCATTGATCCAGGTCTTGCTTTGTTCTTGAAATGACCACTATAATTGGCAATGGACACATTCGGCCTGTACCCAGTCTAGCTCCCATTGCACAGGCATTAGCCTTATTTAACCTCAAATTTGGTCTGTAATTAGCATAAGTAGCTATATGAGATGGAACTGGAGGCCTAATCGAAACTCCTATATATGTTCATCAAATAAGATTTTGTTCCATATGGCTCCCCTTCATAGTATTCAGTCTTTCCAATCATAAGACATCATCTTTTTTAGATTAGAACGCTCTAGGATTTTTACATTCTCATATTGTAGACCATGTGCAGGCGACCCTTGTGTTATTGATTGGGCATTTTCCAAAGCCTATATTATTGAGGCCACATGCCAAGATGTAAGGATCAATTTTGTTCAGTCAATAATATAATTAACTTGTCAAACTGCATGGATATAAGTGAAGAAGCCTTTCCTGCTGACTTTCTTACAGTCTCACGATCGTAGCAAATTAGCTAGTAATTACTTCGACAAGATCTTTCTGACTTTCGTCCAAATGATAATAAAATTGCATCACAATACCATTCATCTAGTGTGCGACCCATTAAAAAGTCACCGAAGTAGGGAGCTGGCATTCACATTGGTGAACTTTTTTTCCTAATGACACTCCTTGTTGGGCTTCATCACTAATGGTATAAACCTGCTATAAAGATGAATCAAACTCCACTTGACCACCAACAAGAAGAGCTTCTTAATGTTCCATAGTGGAGGTTTAAACTTTAATCTTCTTCTTTGGTGGCATTCCATATTATCCCACCAGGCATGCCAAAAGTTATTTTTCTATTTTTATTATCAAAGTCCAGAGAAATCAATTAATTAGTGGCATGAAGAGAAATGTATGGCATGCCCCTGGCGCAGGGCCGAAAACTTGAAGAGAATGATTGGGTTCAGAATTATAGAACTATCATCTACACCTAAGAAAAAAATGGTATAAGATATGGTTCCAAAGATAAAGGAAACAAACAGATAAAGTAAAATTTCCATTGATCTCAGATCATCTTTCTTGTACAGTTACATCCAGTTTAAATAAATTTTACAATACAGTTTCAGCCCAATTCATTTACTTCTTTGTAACCACCTCTCTTTAAAATGATTCCCGATATTATTTAAATTCAGTGCTTCTATGCCCTTCACATGTAGCCTTTTTTACTAGACCCCCATTATCTGTTCGCTAAGCCTAAATAACTTGTAAGTGTAAATTTATGGTGCAAATATCTATATAGATCTTAAAGTATTTTATCCTTCATCATCCATCTGTTTGCATAGATATCAAAGTGCTCCATCATCTATTGTCTATCTACTTATATAGATCTCAGAGCACTCTATCCTCTAGCATTCATCTACTTGCATAAATCTCATAGCACTATACCCCTTGTTATTGATCTATCTACACTAATCGCAAAGAGCTCCATTCTCTATCATCCATCTACCTATAAAGATCTCAAAGCACACTCCTCTACCATCAATCTACTTGCACAACTTTCAAAGCATTACATCCTTTATCATTGATCCGCTTATGTAGATCTCAATCTACTCCATCCTTTGTCATTTATTTGTCAGTATAGATCTTAAAAGTGCTTCATACTTGATCATTCATCCAACTACACAGATCTCAAAACACTCAATTCTCTATCATTTGTCCACTTGCATAGCACTCAAAGCACTCCATCCTCTGTCAGCTATTTTTTTGCACATATCTCAAAAAATTTCATTCTTTGTCATTCATTAACCTGCACAAATCTCAATACATTCAATCCTTTGTCATTCATCCATTTGCATAGATCTCAAAGTAATCCATTACTTATAATCTATTTGTCTGTACAAATCACAAAGCACTCAATTCTTTGTCATTTATCCACTTGCGTAATTTCAAAGCACCCCCTTTTGTGCAAATAGAAGCCCTTTACTAAGTTAGTGGGAAGGGTAATCCGATAATTTTGCAAAAGTTTGGTTATCATGTGATATAGGGATGGCAATTTTTTGCAGTCCGGGATGTAGCAAACTTGACCCGACTCGATTAAAAGATGGAGTGGATATAGGTTTTAGAAAAAAATCCAAAAGTGGATTCGGATAATGGTATTGCCCCCCTACTCTCTCTCTCTCTCTCTCTCTCTCTCTCTCTCTCTCTTATTTTTGCATCAAACCACCCCTACCCCCACTCAATGACGGCCACCGTGACACCCAAGTGGTGCTGCACCGTTACGGCGGTCGACGATCCCCCCATTGCCCCCCCTCTCTCTCTTTCTATCCCATTTACATCATTACCTACCCTTCCACCCATGCACTCCTAGTAGTGGCGACCCAGCCAATAAAACCCTAGCCATCATCTAAGCTTTTCTATTCGGCCGCTCCAAGCCTCCTACCTGATTGAAGCCATCGAGGACGGACTTCCCTATTCGACCGCTCCAAGCTTCCCACCCGATTGAAATTGTTAAGGATGTTGGTGTTGAAAAATGTGTCCCAAATCCAATTGCCAGCCTATTAATGGTTATGCTACATTATATTTGTAATTGATTTATTAATTAATAATATATATTTTTATTTTTTTTTCATCATAAAGTATTCATCTTCTAACAAACTTCATTGTTGTGATGAAGTTCTTAGGACTATTTAGCTTCGATATAGAAAGGATTTATCGATTAGTCCTTAAAACTATTCATAATTAAATGATAAGCTATTAATTAGGACAACAGCTTCTATCGAGCATAGATCGTTGTGCGCCATATAGATTGGTTATCCTCTTAACCAAAGAGTATAGAGATACTAGTATGGCATATAGATGAGATGTATGGATACATCATCATGGAATATGACCAACTCTAGAGCATTCTACTATCAAAAATATCTCTGATGGGATATAGGTAAAAGTATTTCTTAGACCTGAGATCACCTCAGTGACTTGCAAGCAACTCACTATACTTTGGTATCGAACTAACTGAATTTTTAATTTAGTAACGAAAGACTTCTGGGCATAGTCAAGTACTTATAAAGTCAGTATGTGATCAAAATGGGATTGATCACTCCAAGAGTTGGAGAAGAATGTATCACTGTATTTCAATATAGCAAAATCTTGGCTAGGGTAATCCATAAGATGGATTTGATATTTTGAAATACAATATGGATGCTTGATCAGAGTTAAAAATTGAACTCTGAGATGTCCTACGAGCATTTTGATCAAGAAGATGAATTATATAAAAACTATATCCGCATGAATTCCAAGAATGTTGTTCTACACATTCGATCTATTCGACTGTCGGATATCATTACTAGATGGTTACTTCAATTGATATAGAAATTTATTTCTATGCTACTAGCTTAGATTTGGACCTATGAGGTCACACACATTAGAGTTCATGATCTGATCGGATGGTTGATCAATGATTAAGAATCATTCTAGAAAAATGATCGATACGATTGATGTTTAACCTAGTGCAAGTATTGTAGGAGGATCGATTGGTAATTTGATTGCTAATTGGCTTAATTTGATTTAGCTAAAGGATTGAAATTAAGTCTAATTAAATATAATTTAATTAAATTTAGTTTGTATTTAATTAGATCAAGTTCAATTGATTTATTGGATAAGCCAAGTGCAAGGAAGAACTAATCATAGTTCAACTAGGACTTAGGTCAATCAAATTTCTAATTTGATTAAAAAATTAAATTAAAATTAAATCTAATTTAATCTAATTTAATTAAATTTTTAATTTTTTAGGATCTAATTTAATTAGATTGAATTAATTTTAATTTAATTTGATTCATAGATCACTTGGACCAAGTCAAAATAAGAATCCTAGTATGATTAGAACTTCCTATTTCTTGCGCCATTGACCCCTCATGCCCCCCACACCCCTTCTCTTTAATTTTGAACATGGAAAAATATTTTCCCAGGGTTTCACACATGCCTATAGCCTTTTCTTATTCCTTAGATGGCATTTGGTTGTGGACCAAATCAAACTAGGAGTTGGTTTTGACTTAAATTCTATGAGATAGAATTTTAAGCACCTAAAACTCCTCCTTGCTTTGTGCTGCCCACATCCCTAATTTTTCTCATATTTTTTCATGGAAAATAGGAGGATTTTGTGTGCTTATTCTTGATGGTCCACAGCATAAAGAAAGGAGGGGGCGTCCAAGTGTTGGGTGCCCCAACAAGTTGCCTATTTTGGACATATCTTATCTGGGTGTTTGACCTAGACAAGACTCTTCCATATCTCAATATTTAAAATGAATTTTAGACTGATTTTTTCATGAATTCTAAACCATTAAGAGACCTTTAGGGCATACAAAAATCAAAGAGAAAGAATATTAGGGCATGGGGATTTCATAGATACCAATCTAGGTGTCTAGGTGAGAGAAAATAAGAAGAAGAAGGGTTCTTATTCTAGGATTTTTTTTTGATCTCTTCCTCCTTCTTTAAAGATTTTTAAGAGGTGTATCAGGTTCAAAATCTTTTTTTTCTTTCTTCTAAAAATTGGAGAGTCCAATATTTGAAGAAAATGGTTCCAGATCAATCATCGAAGAAGGATCAGCATAGTACTAGCATACTATGTTGATTTCCTACATCAGGACTTCTGATCATTATTCGTGAGCTCGTGTGGACAACTTCTAGAGGTCAGATGCATGTGCAGCTCACAACATCATCCTTAAGTTTGGATCAACAAGTTAGAACGTCTAACTTGCATAGGTAACAAAAATCTGATCTCCTATTACTCATATGATTTCGATCTAGTGTAGATCTGTGTTGATATGATCAACACTTCTTCTTTCTTTATGTTTTTAATTTTTAATTTAATCTTATACCATAATCATATAATAAAATCTTAGATCTAAGATATTCTTTAATTTTATAAATAAATATTAATTTATTTAAGTCTTAAGCTGCTTGATCTTGAAAAAATTTTAAGATCTAATCCTGAAACCCTAGATCTGATTCCAACAATTGGTATCAGAGCCAGATTATTTATTACATAATTATGTATGCATGTTTAGATTATTTTTTATATTAGATCAAATTTATAATCTTATTATTAAATCTAAAATTAAAAATTTTGATCGCACAAACTGCTATAAGATTGTCCTATTGTAAGATTTATCCCTTACAGTGGAGAGGTTATCCTAGTTCGTGTTGATCTACTTTTTATCATAAATTTATGAGATATGATCTAATTTTATTTATAAATTATTAGATTTAAAATAATTTTAGATTTAAAAATAAAAATTTTAGATTGCATAGACTGCTATAAGGTTTATCCCTTATAGTGAAAAGATTGTTCTAGTACATGCTGATCTAAAAATTGATTATAAAATTTTAGATCAAATTTAAGAGATTTTATGATCTAATTAAAAATATTTTAATCTAATTTTAATCATCATAAATATGTTAGATTTGATCTAAGATAATTTATGATTGATTATAGTTGAAACTATTTCAATTACATAAACCTGTTTAGATTAGATCTAAAGTAGTTTCATGCTTATCTTACTTGCATATTGATTATAAATTAAATATGCAACTTGGTTGATAGAACCATATTGTAAAAATATTTTATAAATATTAAAATTATTTTTGAAAGGCCAAACTCCAACCTTCAGTCCAAAACTTAATTAAGAATTAAGAAGTTATTTGATTAGGATCAGGATTGTGAATTAAAGATCCTAAGACATAAATCATAACATATTGGATTAAATGGATTAGTGGAGATTAGATCCATTAATTACGTTAAACCTAGGGTTAGATTAAAGATTGGACTTAATTAGAGAATTGACTAAATCTAATCCATTATTGTCTTAGATTAGATCAAGAATTCTCTAGATCAATTATAATAGTTGTAATTGATCAAGTCCATATCTTTAACGAGATCCAAGATGGACTTGATTCTTGGCTATGTGGTCTAGCATGAATTGCTAGGTTGATTTAATCAAGACTAATTAAACTAGTTGGTATCTAAGGTAAACCAGATCGATGGTCTTTAATTGGCAGTCCGATGGTGTCTAAGACAAGCTTTGGCAGACCATCTCATTGATCAAACTTATCTAGCCTCTTGGTGAAATTATATTTTGATTGGATCACTTGATGATGCCCAGATAGACAACCCAAGAGGGAGGGTGAATTGAATTTTCAAAAATTTAAAGTAGATATATGCAGTGATAAATAATTAAATCATAAGTGAATAGTTTTTATAGTGGTTCGGTGCTCTCCCAGTACACACAAATAAGAAAATTTTATAGTGGTTCGATGCTCTCCCAGCACCTACGTCCATTTTTCAAGCAAATTCTTGAGAATTTTACTATAATCCCACAAGATTATAGCTGAATAGTTTTTCCAAGCTCACTATCCAAAAATTTAGTTGAACTTTTTTTAGGTTCACCAACCATAATCCTTACAAGGATCAAACAAACTAATTTGAATAAACAGAGGAGAGAAAAATCCTAAAATCCAAGTTTCAGTCCTTGCTGAAATCAAGTATATGGAAAGAGAAAAAAATTTTACAACTCAAAATGCCCCTTTGAATGAGCAGAAAAGTTGTTCTTGCAGTTCGTTGAAATCCTCTTTGAATACATGGAGTTAATGCACTTGAGGATTTTTCAAAGCTTAAGAGAACTGATTGATTGGAAATTGGGTATTCATTCAAGAACAGAGCGTGCTTCGCTTTCTCTTATTTTTCTTAGATCAATTAAAAATAAGCCTTCTTCCTTTTATATCTGCAGCATTTTTTCTCTTTTGGTGATAATTGAAGTTCTAAAAAAATAAAATTCGATCGTTGGAGAGCAGCAACTAGCCATTGGGACCAAAAAAATTCAATCTTAAATGCCTCATCAAAAGGTTATCGTCAAGTCTCGAGACCTCTAGATTTGTCTCGAGACATCTTGCCAAGTTACGAGGCCTCTCGATTTGATCAAAAGAGCTCTCGCCTTTAGTCGCATGAAAAATCAGCTTTCTGAAAAAAATGGCTCGTCTGAGATCGATACCTCTCGATTGTGAACGAGACATCTCATTGGAACCGCGAGACCTCTCACTCTTAGAGCACAAAAATTGAATTTCTATCATCTGAGATCGAGAGCTCTCGAGATTCACTCGAGACCTCTTGAAATCGAGCCAGAACTGCATTTGGGGCATGCCAGTCTACTCGAGAGCTCTCGAAAAAATTTTGAGACATCTCGAAGATTGCTCCAAGATAATTTTGAGAAAATTTTTGCACCAATCAAGGAGATTCCATTTTTATTTGATTTTCACTTTATATTTTTCTTATTTTAATCAAAGAGCTCTCTTTCTTCTAATTATTGAAATACTTAAAATAAAATATATTAGTAATCATTTACTTTAATATTTGGTCATCATCAAAATCACTTAGGAGGTTCAACAATCTCCCTCATTTTCATGATGACAAAATATTAAGCAAGCCATAAAAGGAGTGTAAGCAATATATATATCATGAACTAATGAATGCAAAATTTTTGTGCTAAAGCTTCTCCTCAATGTATGCTCTCATGAAATGATTAGGATTTGAATATCATTCTTTTCATTTTATATTTGTTCATTTCAATCATTTCATTTTCTAAAAGTTGCTTTTTGTGCATGTTAGTTTGAATTAATTATATGTTTGTATTTTGGTTTGAATTAATTATACATTTGCATATTTCTTCTTAATATTTCTTCTTCTTTTTGTCAGCATCAAAATCATAACAATGAGAGGATCATAAAAAGACAAGAACATAAAAAAGATTGATTTCATTGCAAGATATAATAATACATAGATAGAGATGTATGTTGGTTTACAAAAAATGAATCTCATACCAACATACCTAAATCGAAAGTCGAAACAAAAGAGATACTAGACCTAGTCCTCATAAGAGAGAAACTCAATGATAGGTTTAGAGAAAGATTTGGATCTAGTAGAAGAAAAGTGAGGAGCAGGTCTAGGAGAAGCTGATGGTCTAGAAGAAGATGATGGTCCAAAAGAGGATGGAGTCCGACTCAAAATCTACCGTAGGATGGAAATAAGGACTTCAGCCATGGTGCACTGAACAGTGATGTTCTCTTCAAGTCTTTGTGCAATTCTGACATTCTCGGATAAGAGTAATTTAATCTGAGCTGATGTCTTATGTTGCTCTTTCTCCAAAATTTCTAACCTTTGGGATAATCCACTAATTTGTTGGCAAAGCATTTCTATTTGACCTTCAGTGGATACTCTTTGTTCTTTAATGCTTACAAAGAGTTGATGCCTCACACTGGACAGTATATCCATAAACCTTTTAGATACTTTCTGAACCACTTCTTCTACCATTCTTTCAATTAAAAGATCTTAATCAAAAGCTGAGGGAGGTGCTGGTGTAGGATAAGGAGGCACCTAAGGAGAGTGTGGGGACCCTGGTGTAGTGAAAGAGGGTCCAGCAACAGATGGTGATGGTGGAGGGAGTGGAGATCTGTGTTCTTCGGGCTCATTTATAGCATGTTCATCTGCCCTCACCCATCTGTCATTCTTTTTTACAAACTTCATCTGATTTAATGTTCCTTCATTGATGAAGTCTATGTGAGCCAGCTTTTTGAAGTTTTCACCTTCTAGGTTAACTTGAAAGTCCTTGAAGATTAAGGTGAAGATCATTCCATAGGATAACAATGCCTTGCTTTTGCTGACAGTATCCTTCAGTTGTTGAAGCATAAGAGAGGAAAAAAGCTGATGGAAGTTTCAATCACCATAAAGAATATGACACCTAGTTTTCTCTTTCCAACCTAATCATATCTTCCTACCTTAAGAAAAACTATGTGACTGACAAAAGATTGCAGAAATCTCATCTTAATCGAGAGAAGATGTGAGACTAATTATAGATTTTTATCAACATTCTCCCTTTCTAAGATGCACTTGAGAGCTTCAGTTTTATCGAACAAGTTTAGATTGCTAATCCCTGCCCTAGGCACTTCGAGAAGCTGTCCATTTTTCTCTCATCTAAGTAAATGTGCACTCCTTTCATAATGGACTCTACCTTCGACCCATGCACAAAGCTAATGTTATCAAAAAATTCTCTAATCAAGTCTGGATAAATATTTACCTTCAGGGTACACAGCTTTTTCCATCCTTGCTGTCGGATCCAAGATCCAATATGGAAGTGTTCCCAATCTAGGTATTCGATGTCCACACAGCGGCCCATTATAATAGTTCTAGTAGCAACGAAGAGACGAGCACGAGATGAAAAAGTAGATGGAGATGATTGAGCCAAGTCTCGTTGTCGCTTAATCCTAGCTTCAGTCGATGGCATGATGAAAGGTCTTTGTGCAGCGAGGGATCTCTTCTTCGAAGCCATTGGAGTTTAAGATTCACTACTATAAAAAAGGGCTACGACAGTGGTTTGTAACCACTATCGTAGCCCAAAAAACTACTGCCATAGGCTATGGCAGTAGTTATTTAACCACTGCTACTGTAGCCATCGCTGTAGCTCTATGGCAGCGGTTGTTTGAACCGCTGCTATAGATAGCCTATTACAGTGATTTATAAATCATTGTAATAGATCGACTTATGGCAATGGTTATGTAACTGCTGCCATAGGTTATCTATAGCAGCGATTACATAACCGCTACCATAGGTTATCTATAGCAGCAATTACATAACCGCTGCCATAGGTAATCTATAGCAGCGATTTCTTAACTGCTACCATAGGTCTAATGCAGCGGTTGGCACCGTTTGCATCAAAAATCTATGGCAGCGATTAGCACGGATATGACAGCGATTATAAAATTGATGCCGTAGATCTTGAATAATTAAAAAAATTAAAATTTTTATTTTTTATATATTTTATCTGATAAATATAGATATATAACATAAAAAAATATAATAAATATAAAAATTATTCTAAAATATTAAAATTTTATTATTGAATAAAATTTATTATAATTTTTTTAAAAAAAATAAAATACATCAAAAGTCTCCTAAATCTACATCATCGTCGTTGTCACTAGGAGCCAGAGCCAGAGTCGAAGCCAAAGCTGGAGCTGAAGCTAGAATGCAGGCCAACATATCCTCAAAGCTCGTGACTCTAAAATACGCACTGAGCATCAACATCATGTCTCTTACGATGCCCTCCAGAAGAGATGCGTGCTTCTCAGTCTAATATGGCCGCATCGCAGCATGATCTGCCCATACCAACTCCTCCTCAAGTTCCTCCTGGCTGACGACACTGAAAGTCTGTGAGAAGATTCTCATCTTAGATCAGTAGCTCGTCGGCGTGTGTTCGGACGTGCATCGGATCCTTCCAGAGTGTTGAGGCTCCAAGACCTGAGACAGATGGTCATGAGGCCCAGAGGTATCCAGGCCCTCGCTCGCAAGCGCATCTAACTGATCTTATAATTATAAATTAAAATAAAATTTTATAAAAAATGCTATAATACTAATCATATATACTAATATATTTAATACTTACAAAAATAAGTCCGATCGCGGCATTCATCGGTCTGCTCGTCTTGTCCGTGCGACTGGATCAGAAAATCTCGCTATAGTTGGGCATCACTCCATCTCTCATCAGCTATAATAAAAAATAAATTTATCAGAAAGATGATAAAAAATATAAATTTAATTTATCTAATAAGATTTAGAATTAATTATCTCTCTATGCACACGATTGGCCATGGACTCATGGCCTAGAGTGTGCGTATACTCCTGAACTGCATAGTTCTTCCAATTCTGATGGAAGATAGCCTAATAAGTATTCAAATAAATAATAAATATTTAAAAAATATATAAATAAAATTTTAAGCATATTGAAAAATTTAAAAGTTAGAAATTTTACCTCAAACTCCTAGCTCCTCCAATGTCTAACCATCCTCTCCCACTAACTCGGAGGACAGTCCTGTATCCAGAAAACAAGCTCTTCCGAAGTATCTCGTTGGTCCTCGAACCATCCTTTATGGAGCTTGATCTTGTAACCTTAATACAACTTTCTGATCCTCCTCAATCGGGCATCTTGAGCCCTCTCGTGATTGAAAAAGTCGTACCTCCTCTACACAAAGTATCAAAAATAAGTTACAAAATTATTCTAATCAAACATATATAGTATAAATATATAAAATGCATAAATATAACTAAGATGCACATACTTACCCATGTCTTCTTTCATACCCGATTTCTGATAGTAGCATCCATCAAATGCCAATCTCTGGGCTCTACGGGAATGATGTCCAACCACCTCACAAGCACTCCAAAAAAGAAATGCATCTCCCGTACAATCTCTCCTACCGGCCTTCCCTCTATATCGTAATAGACCATCACTTGATGTTAGCAGTTCCACACATATGCCATACGTGTGGGACCGTAAAATATCCGACTGGATGATACACCTGCAATGCAAATACGTTATGCAAATATATGTGTACAAATACTATATAAAAAATAAAGTTGTGCTAATATAATAAAAACGTACACTCAGATGCATGTGTAGTAGTATATATCTTAGATATGGGCAACGATAGAGGCTTAGCTGTTGGTGGAGTAGATGCCATCAATGGAGTAGATATCATTGGTAGAGTAGATGCCGACGGTGGAGATCCCTGAGCAGCCAATGCCAAGGTGGACAAAGTATGCTCCGACTGCTCCTCAGATGCTGAACTACGTTTAACCCACTGAGGGACAGGGGTGAAAGCTAGATGACATTTTGATGCCATCGTGACCTACAATGTTAATGAATATTAATCAATATAACATGTTGAACAATAATATTAGTATAGCATCAATAAATAGTCTCTAATATGTATACTAATCAATTGATGGGTTTATCGTTATGCAATGCAATAAATAAAAGCAACAAGATATAAACATTCAGAAAATATTATGCAATAAATTCTACAACATGAATTACATTTATAAATAATTAAGGATGAGCAACAGTCGTAGATCTGATCTCTTACGCAAACCTTAGTGTTAATTCAGAAACCTGAAAGAAGAATAAAGTAGATGATGGTGGCACCTTAGGGCTTAAAGTTGGAACCTTAGATAGACATATCAAATTCTATTCGCTCAGAAGCTGAGCCAACTCCATGCCTGAGACATTCAACTTGGGTCCTCCCCCAACCGACTCGATCACGGCCCGAGCTGGCTCAGCTGCATATCTGAGCTGGCTCAGCTTTGTGCCATCCCCTCGATCACTTCCTCTCTCGATCTCTCTCGTGGGCGATGGTGGTGAGGCTAAACCCCTCCCTCCCAGCTTTTCCATCTCTCGATCTTTCTCTCTCCCTCTCTCGATCTCCCTCGCCGACGAGGTCGGACCCCATCCCTCCCTCTCTCACTCTCTCGATCTCCCTCGATCTCCTTCACTGGCAAGGCCAGACCCCATCCCTCCCAGTGATGCCGGCAAGGTCGGACCCTCTCCCTCCCTCTCTCTCTCTCGATCTCCCACTCTCCCTCTCTCCCTCTCTCGATCTCCCACTCTCCCTCTCTCGATCTTCCTCATCGACGAGGTCAGACCCCCTCCCAATGATGGCAACGAGGCCAGACCCCCTTCCTCCCAATGATAGTGGTGAGGTCGGATCCCTTCCTTCCTCTCTCTCTCTCTCTCAATCTCCCTCATCGACGATGACAGCGAGGCCGGACCCCCTCCCTCCCACTCTCGATCTTCCTTATCGATGGCCGACGAGCAACCGGCCCTCCCTCTCTCAATCTATTGGTCTCCCTCTCAGTCTCTCTATTTCTTAGTTTCAAATTCTGAAATCAGGTCCGACCTTCCAAGATCCATTAGGATTCGGATCTGGTACTTTAAGTACAGACCCATCGGATATTCAGATTCGGATCTGGTACCAGTAATTAAAATTAGGTTTGAATCTGAATATCCAGATTTTGATCTAAAAACTATGGTATGTAGATAATTATAATATTTATAATAAATATTTATAATATTTATTATAAATATTTTATAAATTATTATAAATATACATGATTAATAAATAATACTATAAAATTAAAAAAATTATATCTGTGACCATGGAGAGTGGGTCGCATCAAAAGCTCTGAGGGTCGCCGACGATGATGCTAGAAGAGGATGATGACACTAGAGGTAATCTACGAAATAAAAATAAGATAGTGAGAATAGAGAAGAGAGAGAAAGAAAAAAAGAGAGAGAGCAGGGACGACCGAGGATGAGGGCCAGGGGAAGGGGGACAGTGACGAGGAGGCTCAGGAGGCACAATGATGGGAGGATTAGTGATCGGGAGGGGAGTGTGGGGGGTGGGGGGCCGGGTGGGGGTGGTGGGGAGGGGCGGTTGGGGATGGGGGGGCTGAGGGGTGGGAGGTGGTAGGGTGGCGGAGAGGGTGGCCGGGGATGGGGGAAGGAGGGGGGTTGGGGGGAGGGTGGGGGGTGGGGTCTAGGTGGGGGGTGGCGGGGAGGGGCGACCGGAGATGGGGGGCTGGGTGTGGGAGGGGGGGCGGCTGGGGATGGGGGGAAGGAGGGATGGCTAAGGGTGAAGGAAAATTCTGATTTTTCGGGGTCAGGTTCGTTTAGATCTGATTGGATTAAGAGGCATATTTCAAAATTTTTTTCTTTGATCCTAATTAGATCTGACATTTTTCAGATCTGATTTTATGATCTGGTAAACAAGAAAATTAAATTAAATTAAATCTAAATTAGTTTTACCTTGATATGGATAATCGATTACTCGTTGATGATCTTGCTGATTGTTTGAGGTTCTGGATCTAGCCACGCAAGTGCCTGACCTCTACCGGTATCCACTCAAATTGGATCTGAAGATCTTCTCTTTCTCTTTTTTTTCTTCAAAAATTAAATCTGGATCTGATTTATAGGATCTTCGAAACTTCTTTCAAAGATCAGCAGTTATCTCTGCAGCAGTGCTGACTTCTTCCTTTTCCGTCAGCCTTTTCTTGCCTGAATCGCACTAATCTGAAGTCCAACTATCCTTGGGCATGGAGAGGAGAAAGATGGACTGAAGGTGGCATGGAGAAGGAAGAGGGATAGCCTTGGGGCATGGCTAGGAGAGGAGTCTCTAAATGTTGGATGCAGATAGGTCTTTATAAAGATCCTGCTGCACCATGTAGTGCCACATCACCCCGGTCAATCACATTGCTTCGTTTAATTAGATCTAAATCTAATTGATGGGATGACATCACCTGATCCAATCAGATGAGAGACCCATAGATTCATCCTAAGGTGGTGCCTGAGACTGGTCAAAGTCTATAGGTGAGGGTCACCTAATTTGAATCCAAGAAGCAATCTGGAGTCCCATCCGTATGGGACTCTACGCGTCCCTATCCATGGGCGCACGCCATCCTAGGCATGCACCCCCTTCTTTCTAATTTTTAGAGAGGGGACAAGCCCCTATCTGCTCTCCAATAGTGCATGACAAATGGACAGATGTCCAAAGGTCAAAGGTCAATGTTTGACCAAAGTCAAAGGACAAGAATTAGTAGGTGATGAAAAATGGCAGGTGTTATCTTAAATTTATCTCATAAATTAAGACAATCCTTTTTTGACCTAGACAAGCTTCAGTCAGACCAAGTAAAGGTACCTGAGTGAGCACAAACTCATTTAGCTCAGTTGAGACAACTTTTAATGAAAGAAAAAGGAGAATGTTAGGTTCAATCGTATGCTAGCATGATTTTCTTGAACCTAATTGAATCTAATTCAAATCAATTGAACTGAGCTAGTTCAATTGATGATATCCAGATCCAAACCCTTATTTGTGTGATCCAGTTAGGTTCAATTTTGTATGGTAATGAGATATATAGTGATCTCCATCATCAACATCATCGAAACTTCTTTGGATAGATCAAAACTCTTTTGATTCAGACAACTAGAATGATCGATCATCTAAATCATTCTAATTGCTCCCAGATCCACCAGTGACACCTAACAGTATATGGTGGCAACCCATCAAAATTGAAAATGAATCTTTTGGTGCAGCTACTTGTGTGATTAAGTTTTTCTATCTTGAGTTCCGATCAAAATTAGGGTTAAGGTAAACTCATCAAACCCTAATTTCTATCATATGATTTAATCATTCGATTCAAGTTCGATGTGAAGATCCTAATAGAAACTCTTTCTATTATTTCACTTTCTGCCATGGCCATGGGCTTATGGACTTGATTCTCATGATCATCATAGTGCTACTCCTCATCCACCGAGGTAGATAGATTCCATCTTGCTGCAATCCAATTCCTACAATGAACATGCTATAGCCAACATACACCTCAGAATTCTGAATGGCTAGGAGACCGAGTCATCGTGTAGTCAAACTATAACACCCTCAAGGTGAACTGCTGATGCACCTCAAGTCAAAGAACCAGACACACCACTACAGCTTTGAGTCAGTCATTGATGAGAAGGTAGACTTCCTTATGACTACTCGAGGTGGTCACGCTCAGTGCCCTCATTCTCTAACGAGAACCTGTACTCTCACTCTGGTGTTTCTATACCGTAGACTCAAGACTCATCTACTATAAAGAAGCGATTGTACACTAACCTTCCGGATCAATCACCATCCTTATGATGATCCTACGGTCAGGAGCATTTTATGAGTTAATAATGAAAATTCTTGTCTTAAATTTTCAACTCTTGAAAATAAGAATTATCATTACCATTAACTCAAGGGATGTATCACAGACACTAAATACATATATGTGATAGAAAATAACCTATTTTATTATTTATAGTCAAAATTATAATTTTGTCCCTAGAAGTGTATTATAAGTGTCGGTCAATTATGGTTTCTAAGGCACACATATCTAACAAACTCCCACTTGACCTAAAACTAATTGATTACAAATCTAAGTCCCATCTTCTCAAGGTGGGCTTCGATCTTCTGCTGGCCCAATGGCTTTGTAAGCGGGTCCATCGCATTGTCTGCGGAGTCGACTCTTTTGACCTCGACGTAACCCTTTTCGAGGTAATCATGGATGATGCGGTATCATCGCTCAATGTGCTTAGATTTTTGGTGAGACCTTGGCTCCTTAGCAAGGGCTATGGCATCATTATTGTCGCAGTACAGAGGAATGGCATTTAATGGCATCACTCCAATCTCCACGGCAAACTTCTTGTACCAGAATGCCTCCTTTGCAGCTTGTGATGCAACGATATATTCTGCTTCCATGGTGGAATCTACTATCACTGTTTGCTTGAAACTTTTCCAACTGACAGCTCCACCATTGCACACAAACAGACTTTCAGATGTCGACTTTCGATCATCTACATCGGACATAAAGTCCGAGTCTGTATACCCCTAGATTTGGAGTTCTCCATTGCCAAAGATCAGTAACATATCCTTAATTCTTCTTAAGCACTTAAGGATACATTTCATAGAAGTCCAGTGTTCTTCACCTAGATTTGACTGATATCTGCTCGTGACACTCACGGCATGGGCTATATCCGATCGTGTACATAACATGGCATACATGAGGCTCCCTATTGCTGAAGCATAAGGGATCTTGCTCATGCGTTCTATTTCCTCAGGTGTGCTAGGGCACATCTTCTTGGAAAGATGAATGCCATGCTTGAAGGGTACTAAACCCCTCTTAGAGTTTTCCATACTAAACCTCTTTAGTACTTCCTCTATGTACATCTTCTGTGAAAGTCCTAGCATCCTATTCAGTCTATCTCTATAGACCTTAATTCTCAGAATAAAGGATGCTTATCCTAGGTCTTCCATAGAGAATTCTTTAGATAACCATATTTTAACTATGGTCAACATGGGAATATCATTTTCAATAAGGAGGATGTCATCCACGTACAATACGAGGAAGACAATAGCGGTCCCATTGACCTTTTTGAAGACACATGGCTCCTCCTCATTCTTGATGAAACCAAATATTTTGATCACATCATTAAAACGAGTATTTTAGCTTCGAGATGCTTGCTTAAGTCCATATATGGATCTTTGCAGCTTGCAAACCTTGTGATCATCATCACTGGATGTGAAATCTAGCGACTGTTCCATATAGATATCTTCCTCAAGATATCCATTTAAGAACGTCATTTTCACGTCCATTTGCTATATTTCATAATCAAAATAGACTGCAACAGCAAGCAATGTGCGGATGGATTTTAGCATAGCTACTGATGAAAAGATATCCTGATAGTCAATGCCTTCGCGTTGACTATAACCTTTTGCCACTAATCTAGTCTTGAATGTCTCCACATTTTCATCTATACCAATCTTTCTCTTATAGATCCATTTACACCCAATAGGTATTATACCTTCTGGTGGATCTACTAAGGTCCAGACTTGGTTTGAGTACATCGAGTCAATTTCTAACTTCATTGCCTCTAACCATTTCTTGGAGTCGATATCTGATATCACCTCATTATAGATTTTGGAATCATCACCATGAACCCCATTACCTATGAGGAACATTTTCTCTACATCCTCTAAAATAGTACCTAATACCTTTCAGGGGGATGAAAAACTCTTTTCGATCTATGAGGTGGAGGAGGTAGTGACTGGATTACTTAATCTGATTTGATTCCATTTGATCCTTAGCTCGTTGCTCTTGTGAGACTTTCTCATCGAGCTTGATCTGCTTTTCTATGCCACTATCTTGAATAAACTATTTTTCAAGAAAGATGGCATGTCGACTCACAATCATATTGTGATCTTCTGGAATGTAGAAATAATATTCTAATGACTCTTTAGGATATCATATGAATCGAACTCTAAAGGACCTAAAGTCTAACTTGTCCGCTTGTTATCTTTTGACATGAGCCGGACAACCCCAAATTCTGAGATGACTCAGACTTGGTTTCTTACCATGCCATATCTCATACAGTATGGTAGGAATGATTTTAGAGGAAATCCTATTCAGTAAGTATATTGTAGTTAACAAACAGTATCCCCAAAGAAAATTAGGAAGGTCTATGAAGCTCATCATGGATCGGACCATATCTAATAGAATCCGATTTCTCCATTCTGAAACCTCATTGAGTTTAGGTATCTCTGGTGGAGTCCATTGAGAGACTATGCCATTTTCCTTGAGATAGTCTAGGAATTTTCGTCTAAGGTATTCACCTCCTCGATCTGATCGAAGAACCTTGATGGGTTTTTTAGTTTGCTTTTCTACTTCATGTTTGAACTTCTTGAACTTTTCAAAGACTTCAGACTTATGTCTCATAAGATAAACATACCCATACCTAGATAAATCATCGGTAAAGGTTATGAAGTAGACTAGGTTGCCTCTAGCTGGCACATCAAATGGATTGCACACATCAGTATGTACTAAGGCAAGAAGATCCATAGCCTTTTCCCCATGTCCTACAAAAGGGAGCTTAGTCATTTTGCCATGAAGATAGGATTCACAAATTGGATATGACTTGGAAGTCAACGAACTCAATAGCCCAATTTTCTTCAATTTGTTAATCCTATCTTCTGCTATATGACCTAATCTTAGGTGCCATAGATACCTATCATTTGGACTATCTCTAGGATGTTTTGATTTTATGGCATTCATATTTTGCTCGAAATTAAAAACAGATACATCAACATGTAACTGATAAAGATCGTTAATAAGAAAAATATTTGTAATTTTATTTCTTTCATAAAGAATGTTACAATGATCCTTAAGAAAACTAATTACATAGCCTTCTAATGCAAGGCAAGAAACAGAAATCAAATTCCTACTTGCTGTAGGCACATAATAATAGTCTTTTAATACTAAGTCTAAACCAGATAGTAGTCGAAAAGGGTATGTTCCCATGGCTATGGCAGTAACTCTTGCTCCATTTCTGACATGTAGGATCATCTCACCATCCCTCAGCCTCCTGCTATCCTCAAGACCCTGCATAGAAGTGCACAGTGAGCACTAGAACCAGAGTCAAGCACCCAATTGGATGCAGAAGAAACCATAAGGTTAGACTCAATAACGAGCATAGTTCTAGAAGGACCTGCCTCCTTCTTCTTTAGGATGGCCAGGTAAGTAGGACAGTTCTGCTTCCAGTAGCCGTCATTGTTGCAATGAAAATACTTTCCTTTATCAGCGGCCTTCTTCTTCAGCTCTGTCTTTTTCTTCTTTCCTCCTTCCATCTTCTGCTTTTTTACATACTTCTTCTTCTTTTTAAAAGACTTTCTCTTGAAAAAAGTCCATTGCATAGCAAGTACTGAGCCTTTAGAACCTTTCATAGAAAGCTCAGTGGTAACCAGCATGTTCATAAGTTCGGCCAAGGAGTTTTGAAGTTTATGCATATGGTAGTTCATGATGAACTGCCCATACGCATCAGTCAAGAATTGCAAAATTATATCATTCTGCAGATCCAAGTCTAACCTCACTCCGAACTTCTCAAGCTCTTCCAAGTTCTTGATCATCATTAGATAATGATCTTGGACTAACTGCCCATCACGCATCTTAGCCTTGAACAGTCGTTTAGTGACTTAATACTTGGCTGTGCGACTCTGTTCACCAAACATCTCCTATAGGTGAGCCAACATTTGATGAGCAGTCCTAATATCTTCATGTTGGCATTGAAGTTCATCAAACATCGAGCCCAACATGTAGTATCTGATCTTGTTATCTTCATCTGTCCACTTATCCAGAGATGCTCTCTGCTCAGTGGATGGACGAGTTAGTAAGATGGGAGGGTCCTAATCCAATACATGAGTTAACTTCTTGAACTCAAAACAATTTTGAAGTTTCGAAGCCAATCCTTGTAATTTGGTCTGGTCAGTCTATGGGTGTTCAGGATTCGTGCTAGTGAGTTGGATGCAGATATTTTCCTATAGAGAGTCCAAGTTTCTAGTTAGATACTGTAATTAAGACTTAACCAATTTATTTAAAAATTTTATTTTTAAATAAATTAGCTTTCACTATTTTCTTGGATCCCTACACTTCCTCTATAGAGATGCAAAAATCTCCATGATTACTGATTTCTAATGAATGGTGCAGTCCCACCGACTTACTCATCACCTCACCTAACAGTTATTGGTGATGGGTTAGCCAATGAGTGAACAACTCTTGTTCAACGATTCTTTATCATGATGCACCCAAACTTGGTCTCTAATTCATGAATCTCACCATGTCCAGAATATTGATCCACTCCTTAGTTAAGTCAGATCCATCATTTGCACAGATTGGATTCCTAATTGAGTCTCTCACCATATCCAAAATATTGAGCTCAATCCATCCTTCAGCCTGTAGCATCCAATGCCTAATAGATATGATTGCATCTTTTTGGTGCAACTGAGCCACTGTAACCAGCCAAGAATAATCAACCTCGGAAAGAGCCCGCACATCTATAATGGTGGAAGACCTTAGATTTAATCTTTTCTTAAGGAGATTTAATTTAGGTCTCATTAAACTAGACTTGATATAGTCATAACCATTATGACTAACCTAGTGGCATGGGTTAGCTTGAATTATTGACCACCTCAGATCATAACTGAGTCAACAAACATGGCCAGATAAGTGAGATCGATGGAAAGGATTTGCCATTAACTCGACAAGAATGCATTTGAGTCGAGTAGCTCCCAATTAAAAACTAGTCGATCGTATCTGCCAAACTTATTAGATACTAAATTATTGAATCAGAACCAATCAGGTTAGCCTACAATCCAGACTCTAACCACTGAGCCTAATTAGGTCTTAGCTTGATCGATCACTCACGTGACTCGATCTTGACTCAGACTTAATCCTATTAGGCTAGTCAATTTAAGCATTATTGATCCCATTTAACCAACTCTTGATTCGGTTTGATCGACCGCTAGACCTAATTGAGCTACCCAAGCCCGAACCCAATTTTATGAACATGTCTTAGATCTAAAAATTCTCAATTTTAGACCTAATATGTTTCATAATCTTAATTCTCAATTAAGTTTAGGGTTCAAAAATAAAATATGCAAATAAGATCCTAGGGTTTCAGGATCTAGGATTTTGTAGAAAGTAAGTTTTTAATTTTTGATTAAAGATGAACCCGTAACATCCCTACACATCATAAGAACATCCCATCAAATGGAAGGAGAGGGTCCTTAAATCCCACTTTATTCTTATGACCGAACGGCCAAGAGGAACGCCTTAATCAGAAATACAACTAATCAACAAAAACTAATTAGATCTAAGCATATATCTCATATAAAAAAATTGATCTAATTAAAACATGTTTTGCATACATCTCATGTATCATGCATGCATATTTTTCAGATCTAAATTATCTCATAATCATCTAAAAAATTAAATTTAAATTTGATCTCATCAAATAAAATTTAATCTAGACCTATTTGTAGAACTATTCTACAACTAGTCTAAACATGCAACTATCATAAAAATAAAAAATAAATTTAATTTAATTTATTTTTTTATTTTTAAATCTTATTATAATATTTATAAGATCAAAAAATAGTAAATAAATAAATTTAAAAAAAATCATATTTAATCAAATAAAAATTATGATACTAGACTACACATAGAATAATTCTATTCCTAGTCTAGTTATGTATCTCATACATATTAGATCGAGATTAATTAATTTTAATTTTTTAATTTTTTAATTTTAGATCTAATCACATCTTATGTGATATCTAAAATTACTAATTTATCAGATTAATTTTATAAGAACCTGGCTCTGATACCAGTTGAAGGAAAATTTTGATTTTTCGGGGTCAGGTTCGTTCAGATCTGATTGGATCGAGAGGCATATTTTAAAAAATTTTTCTTAGATCCTAATCAGATGTGATATGTTTTAGATCTAACTTTATGATCTAATAAATAAAAAAATTAAATTAAATTAAATTTAAATTAGTTTTACCTTAATATGGATAATTCGATTATCCATTAATGATCATGCTGATTGCTTGAGGTTCTGGATCTAGCCACGCAAGTGCCTGACCTCTACCGATATCCACTTGAGCTGGATCTAGATATCTTCTCTTTCTCTTTCTTTTCTCCAAAAATCAGATCTAGATCTAATTTGGAGAATCTTCGAAACTTCTTTCGAAGATCAACAATCGTCTCTGCAGCAGTGCCGCCTTCTTCCTTTCTCGTCAGCCTTTTCTTGCCTGAATTGCACTAATCTGAAGCCCAACTATCCTTGGGCATGGAGAGGAAAGAGATGGCCTGAAGGTGGCATGGAGAAGGGAGAGGGACAGCCTTGGGGCATGGCTAGGAGAGCAGTCTCTAAAAGTTGGGCGCAGATAGGTCTTTATATAGATCCTGCAGCGCCATGCAGTGCCACATCACCCCAGTCAATCACGTTGCTTCATTTAATCAGATTTAAATCTGATTGATAGGATGACATCACCTAATCCAATCAGATGAAAGACCCATAAATTCATCCTAAGGTGGTGCCTGAGACTGGTCAAAGTCTATAGGTGAGGGTCACCTAGTTTGAATCCAAGAAGTAACCTGGAGTTCCATCCGTATGGGACTCTAGGCATCCCTATCCATGGGCACACGCCATCCTAGGTGTGTGCCCCCTCCTTTCCAATTTTTAGGAAGGGGACAAGCCCCTATCTGCTCTCCAATAAGTGCATGATACATGGACAGATGTCTAAGGATCAAAGGTCAATGTTTGACCAAAGTCAAAGGATAAGAATTAGCAGATGATGGAAAATGGCAGGTGTTGTCTTAAATTTATCTCATAAATTAAGATAATCCTTTTCTGACCTAGACAAGCTTCAGTCAGACCAGGTAAAGGCACCTGAGTGAGCACAAACTCATTTGGCTCAGTCGAGATAACTTTTAATGATAGAAAAGGAGAATGTTAGGTTCAATCGTGTGCTAGTACGATTTTCTTGAACCTAATTGAATCTAATTTAAATCAATTAAATTGGGTTAGTTCAATTGATGATATCTAGATCCAAATTTTTGTTTGTGTGACCTAGTTAGGTTCAGTTCTGTATGGTAATGGGATATGTAGTGATCTCCATCATCAACATCATCGAAACTCCTTTCGATGGATCAGAACTCTTTTGATTCAGACAACTAGAATGATCGATCATCTAAATCATTCTAATTGCTTCCAAAATCCATCAGTGATACCTAGCAGTATATGGTGGCAACCCATCAAAACTAAAAATGAACCTCTTGGTGCAGCTACTTATGTGATTAAGTTCTTCTATCTTGAGCCCTGATCAGATTAGGGTTAAGGTAAACTCATCAAACCCTAATTTCTATCATATGATTTAATCATTCGATTCAAGTCTGATGTGAAGACCTTAATAGAAACTCTTTCTATTATTTCACTCTCTGCCATGGCCATGGGCTTATGGACTTGATTCTCATGATCATTATAGGGTTGCTTCTCATCCACCAAGGTAGATCGATTCCATCTTGGTGCAATCCAATTCCTACAATGAACATACTATAGTCAACATACACCTCAGGATTCTGAATGGCTAGGAGATCGAGTCATGGTGTAGTCAAACTATAACACCTTCAAGGTGAACTGTCGATGCACCTCAGGTCAAAAAACCAGACACACCACTGCAGCTTTGAGTCAGTCATCGATGAAAAGGTATACTTCCTTATGACTACTCGAGGTGGTCATGCTCAGTGCCCTCATTCTCTAACGAGTATCTGTACTCTCGCTCTGGTGTCTCTACACCATAGACTCAAGACTCATCTACTATAAAGAAGCAATTGTATACTAACCTTCCGCATCAATCATCATTCTTATGATGATCCTACGGTCAGGAGCATTTTATGAGTTAATAATGAAAATTTTTGTCTTAAATTTTTAACTCTTGAAAATAAGAATTATCATTACCATTAACTCAAAGGATATATCACAGACACTAAATATACATATGTGATAGAAAATAACTCATTTTATTATTTATAGTCAAAATTATAATTTTATCCCTAGAAGTGTATTACAAGTGTCGGCCAATTCTAGCTTCTAGGGCACACATATCTAATAGGAGGGAGGGTGGGGGGCCCGGGTGGGGGATGGTAGGGTGGGGCAGCCAGAAATGGGGGGGCTGAGGGGTGGTAGGGTGGCGGAGAGGGGCGACCGGGATGGGGGGAAGGAGGGGCGGCCGGGGGAGGGTGTGGGGTGGGGGGTCTGGGTGGGGGGTGGCGGGTGGCGGGGAGGAGCGGCCGAGGATGGAGGGAAGGAGGAGCGGCTGGGGGGAGGGTGGGGTAGGGGGCGAGTGGGGGTGGCGGGTGGTGGGGATGGGGGGCCAAAGGGGAAGGGGGAGGAGGGGCGACGCCAGTCGAGGGGGAAGGAGGAGCGACATCGATCGAGGGGGAAGAAGCCTCATCGACGATGGAGAGAAGGGGGAGAGATAGAGAGAGATCGAGCACGCATGGAAGAAAAGCAAGAAAAATTTAAGAATTTTTAATCTAACCTATGACAGCGGTTATCGAATCGCTACCATAAATCTACGACAGTAGTTATCCAAAATTGCTGCCATAGATCTATGGCAGTGGTTCTATAATCGCTGTTGTAAATCTATAGTAGCGATTTTTGATAATCGCTGTCGTAGATTGAAAATAATTTTTTTTTATTTTTTTTAAATATTATATAATTTTAAAATTTAATATCCATCTTCATCATTCATTATCTAAATAATTATCATTAGAATATCGTTGCAAAAGATCGCCTCGATCTGATGGCCCTAGCTTCATCGATTAGAAAAATTTAATTTTGATGATTACGAATAATGATGCGATGATCTGATAGATGAAGACTTTCAATGGGTTCAAAAATATGCAATGATGATCTCAATGATGTTTGTAGTATACTATTAAAGTTTTACTTCAATCAGATATCGTTATCATGGTCAATTTAGTATGGAATGATTTTGATCGTTAAATTAGAAATAAGCGATCAAAGGGTTAAACGGCATCTAATAATGAGACAATTTTTTAGTTAAATGATCTTTGTTATAATTTTAAACATTTTGTATGGTGATGATAGTAAAATTTAAATCATTTTCGTATAAACTATTCATGTTAAGCAGATATTGCAAAAGCACGAGCATAATAACTTGTGAAGTTTCAGAATGATCATCAGAAGATGTATAGTTTTAAATTATTTTTTATCTCATGAGTTGAATTTTATAATCACCACCATAAAAAATAATTAAAGTAGTAGTCAAGATCATTTATAAAAAATATTATCTCATAATCGGACATCGTTTGGTCCTTTGATCACTCGTTTATCATTTAACGGTCAAAACTAACCTATACTAAATTGACCAAGATCTGATTGAAGTGAAACTTTGATAGTACGCTACAAACATCACCGAAATTATCGTTGCAGATTTTTGGATTCATCAAAGATCTTCATCTATCATTGCATCGTCATTCGTGATCGTCGAAATCGAATTTTTCTAATCGACGAAGCTAGGGCCATCGGATCGAGGCGACCTATTGCGATGATACTTTAATGATAATTATTTAGATAATTGATGATGAAAATGGATATTAAATTTTAAAATTATATAATATTTATAAAAAGAGTAAAAAAATATATGACAATGGTTATAATTAATAGCTGCCATAAACAAGCTTATAGCAGTGGTTCATACTAACCGCTGCTATAGATCCGACTTATGACAGCGGTTTCACTAACCGCTATTATAGGTTCGACCTATAGTAGCGGTTATAACGAACCACTGCCATAAGTCGATCTACGATAATGATTTTCGTTAACCATTACTATATATCAGTCCTATGGCAGCGGTTACAAAAATCGCTGCCATAGGTCCGACCTATAGTAGTGGTTAATAAAAACCGCCGTCATAGGATCTATGATAGTAGTTTTAAAAATCGTTGCCATAGTATGCACCTTACGGTAGTAGTTTCAAAAATCGCTATCATAGTATGTACTGCCATAGACCATTTTTGTAGTTATGATTTGAAGGAAATGGACAAAAGAAGATGATTCAGAAGGTTTTTGAGGAGAGGAAGGGAGTTTTGGAGAGTTTGGAGGAGAGATCTTGGAAGAACGGAATGAATGAATGAAATAGAAGACCTCTCATAGATCGATTAAAAAGAGGGCCTACAAGAATCGAGAGCTCTCATCTTAAAGGTGAGACATCTTGAAAACCTTGAGAGCTCTAGCATTTAGCATGAGAGGTCTCAAAATCCAGTCGAAAGGTCTTGTGAATAACTCGAAACTTCTCGAGCACAGGGGCAAAAAATTAGAATAGAGAAGGAATTTCAAGCCGATTTTTTTTTTGAATTTTTTAAGATGAGATTAGGGGTGTTAAGGATGATGGAAGGCGATAAAAAATGATCCAATAAATTCAAGATTAAACATTTTCAAAGTGGATCATAAATACCAAGTTCATCTCGAATTTTTGATAATCTATCTTTACTTAGAGGTTTTGTAAAAATATCGGCTAGTTGATTTTCAATTGAAATAAATTCAAGCACAATGTTATTATTTTGAAAATGATCTCTAATGAAATAATGTCTAGTTTCAATGTGTTTGGTTCTTGAATGTTGAATAAGATTTTTTGTCAAGTTTATGGCACTAGTGTTATCACATCTAATAGGTATCTTATTTTGCTTAATTTCAAAGTCTTCAAGTTGTTGTTTGATCCAAAGTATTTGAGCACAGCAACTCTCCGCAGCAACATATTTGGCCTCAACTATTGACAGTGCTACAGAGTTTTGCTTTTTGCTATACCAAGAGATCAAGTTCAATCCTAGAGATTGACAAGTGCCACTGATACTCTTTTTATCAATTCTACATCCGCCATAGTCTGTAATTATGTATCCAATCAATTCAATGGAGGATTGTTTTGAGTACCAAAGACCTAAGTTGTATGTGTAGATCAAATATCTAAAAATTCTCTTAACAGCTAGTAAGTGTAATTTTTTAGGATTAGATTGAAATCTAGCATACATGCATACACTAAATAATATATCAAGCCTACTTACAGTTAAGTAAAGGAGAGATCCTATCTTACCTCTATAGAGCTTTTCATTTACATTCTAACCATTTTTATCTTTGTTAAGTTTGCAAGAGGGGCTCATGGGTGTGCCGATCTCCTTTCCATTTTTCATGCCAAACTTCTTGAGCATCTCCTTGATGTACTTTATTTAGCTAATGAAAATGCCTTCCTTTGATTGTTTGACTTATAGTCCAAGAAAAAAATTCAGCTCCTCCATCATGCTCATTTTAAATTCACTCTGCATCAACTTAGCAAACTCTTGACAAAGAATTTCATCAGTAGCTCCGAACATGATGTCATCCACATATATTTGAACTATAAGAAGGTCATTATTTTTTTTTTTCAAAAATAGTGTGGTGTCTACACTTTCTCTAATAAAATTATTTTGTAATAAAAATTTGCTCAATCTCTCATACCATGCTTTAGGTGCTTGTTTAAGTCCATAGAGTGCTTTATTTAACTTATATACATGATTGAAAAGTGAGTGATTTTCAAATCCGGGTGGTTGTTCTACAAATACTTCTTCAGCAATATAACCATTCAAAAAGATGCTTTTCACATTCATTTGAAATAATTTAAAATTCATATAACAGGCAAAAGCAAGTAATAATCTAATAGCATCTAATCTTGCTACAGGTGCATATGTTTTGTTGGGGATAAACTTCACTCCTATCGAAGTCTAGTCTGATGCTTAGCCTAAAGTAGTTGTAATCACAGAAGAGCTTCGATCAAAAATTCTTTCTTCAGCAGCCAAACTCCTCCCAGACTCCTCCAGTGATCGAACTCCTTTCGGACCCCTCCAGCGGTCGAACTTCTTTCAGACTCCTCCAGTAATCAAACTTCTTTCGGACTTCTTCAGTGGTCAAACTCCTTCTGGACTCCTCCAGTGGCTGAACTCTCCACAATCATACAGGAAGGTCTCTACACGAGTTTGATCTCGTACACGGCATGAACCGACTCACACTCGGACTACCTTAGAGGAGTCCGAACTCCTCTAGAATTGATACAGCTCAAAGGTCATCATCAACCGATGCCCATCCCTCCAAACTTTGACAATCAAATCTCAAACGGACTGGCACCTCACAATAACAAATACTATCTTCCATAGCAAACTCCACGTGGCCCCGAGCGGCCCACTACCCGATAGTTATGGATGTCACTATCAGTTTGTTACAGGCTCTATCTATAAAAGGGATCCTTCAGATACGTTTTTTCTAGGCTCTCTTGTTCCTTCCAAAAATTTTACAACTTTCTTAACTGAGCACTCCATTTCTGTTCACCGAAAAAGCTAACTTGACCATCGGAGGGTCTTGCCAGAGCCACCACCCCAGGCTCTAAATGAGACTTATTTTGCATGTCACCAACGGCGATCTTGTCTTCTCTGACTCCAGCACTTCTTCGATGGCAATCAGATTTCGTACCAACAGAATTGGCGCTAGAAGGAAGGCCTCTGTTCCTGAGGATCCCTTATTCTTAAAGGAGTGCTTAGCAGCAATCTCTCTTCTTTCTCTCTAGAGTTCTTTCCAAAAAAAATACCTTCCAAGAAAGCTTCGATCCAATAGTCAATGATCTCTATAGTCAGATCCTATCCAGATCTATTCGCTCTCACTTCGGCTCTAGCAACTCAAGCTTCACCTGCAGCCATGGTGGATGTGGAGCAGTTTAACCTGCTGGTCTAACAGGTTCGTAGGCTTGTGAAGGTGGTGCAAGCCATGCATCAGTAGGCTTCGATGCTAATTCGATTAGAGCAGGCTTCTCTGGAGTCCCATGATCCGATCTGAGGATGATCGACTTGGACTAGCCGATCGGTGACCTTCGAAAAGGCGAAGCAGAGGGTGGAGAGCCCTTGCTCTGACTATGAGTCGACCCTGGGGGGAGTTTTGCCTCCATTCCATCAAAAAACCTTAGAAATCAATGATCGTGAAGATCTCTTGGATTAAAGGCTCCAAAAAATGAGCTGATGAATCGAAGAACTCCATCATGCTTTCTCCTCCCATGGTAACGATATTTGCACTGACCCTCCTTTTTCTCAAAAGATTATACAGGAACCAATCCCACCAAACTTTAAGCTCCCACAGTTTAAAAGTTATGATGGGATCATTGATTTGGTTGACCACCTGGAGGCCTTCCAGATAATGATGCTGCTCCATGGTGCGCCAAATGCCATTTTGTATCGGGCTTTTCTGTCCACCCTCAAGGGAGCCGTCAGAAATTGGTACTCGATGCTTAAGTTGGGTACCATCTTTTTCTTCGATCAAATAAGTCGGGTACTCAAGCAACCAAAGAACTTTCGCTAGATGATGGAGTGCCAACAGATATTTGAGGAGCTCAAAAATTACCTCGACTCACCCCCACTGCTAGCTAAGCCTAAATTCAGAGAAGAATTATTCTTTTACCTAGCAGCCTCTCTGACGGCCTTGGTAGCAGTCCTGGTCAAGGAGGAAGCAAAGATGCAGCGACCAGTCTACTACGTAAGTCGGATCCTGAGAGATGCAGAGATCAGGCACTCTAAGTTAGAAAAATTGACTTACTCTCTTCTAATCGCTGTCAAAAGACTTCGACCTTACTTTCAAGGACACACCATAACGATCCTCATGGATCAACCAATAAAAGCAGTCCATCGAATCGATGCTTTCGAAAGAATTATGAAATGGGCAATCGAGCTTACAGAGTTTGACATCAATTATCGACCCCGACCGTCGATCAAAGCTCAGAGATTGATAGACCTTATAGCAGAATGTACCATTCTAGAAGAAGTCGAGCTTGAACAGGATGAGACCGGCATCCTGTGGTTGCAACCGAGCCTCTCCGAAGAGAGTGCCGATCTTTCCAAAGATTTTTGGGCCCTGTACATGGATGATTCATCCAACTCTATTGGAGCAGGCGCGGGATTGGTCTTAGTCAACCCCGAGAGAGTCGTCATCGAATATGCGCTACGCTTCAAATTCCCTGCAACTAATAATGGGGCCGAATATGAAGCACTAATCGCTGGGTTAAAAATAGCAAGAGAGTTAAAAGTAGATTGACTTCAAGTCTACAGTGATTTTCAATTAGTGGTCCATCAAGTTAGTGGCAACTATGAAGCACAGGAGGAAAGTATAATAAAATACCTTGAGAAGATAATGGATTTGACTCCGACCTTCAATAGTTTTGGCATTCAATAGATTTCGAGAGCAAAAAATACAAGAGCCAACCTTCTCTCTAAATTAACCACTTTAGCTCCAGTCGAACTATCCAAAGAAGTATTTTTTGAAACTCTAAAATGCCCAAGCTAAGAGGAATCACAGCTTGTTATGCAGATGGAGCTCGAGCCGAGCTGGATTGACTCGTTAGTTGCCTATCTCAAAGAGAAAGTTCTTCCTCATGATCCAAAAGAAGCTCGAAAACTCAAAAATCAAGCCTTTCGGTATGTTTTGTATGAGGGCAAGTTGTATAAAATGTCATATTCGCTACCGCTGTTGAGATGTCTCCGACCTTCGGAGGCCGACTTCATATTATGGAAAGTGCATGAGAAAATTTATGGAAATCATGTAGGAGCCAGATCCCTGTTACAAAGACTACTTTGATAAGGGTACTATTGATCGATCTTGTACCATGATTCTATGGAGTATGTCAAGAAATATGACCGCTGTTAGAGAAATGCAAATATACAAAGACAGTCGGACTCCAAGCTTACTCCATTAAGCACACCTTGGCCATTTGCATAGTGGAGAATGGATATACTTGGCTATTTTCGAATGGCATCCGGACAATGGAAGTTCCTCCTAGTTGCGATCAACTATTTCACCAAATGGGTCGAAGCCGAACCACTAGAAAAAATTACTGAGGTCAAGATATAGAACTTCATCTGAAAGTCTATCCCAACTCTCATAATAGATAACAGACGATAGTTCACTAGGATGAGGTTCACTGAGTTCTGTGAAGATCTAAACATCTCTCATCACTTCATGTCGGTAGCTCACGCACAGGCAAATGGAGAAGCTGAAGTGACCAATCGAATCCTATTGCAAGGCATTAAGACAAGACTCGAAAGAGCAAGAGGGGCCTGGGCAGACGAACTCTATCATATTCTGTGGGCATACCGCACTATCCAAAGGCTGCCGACTGGAGAAACACCGTTCGCCTTAGCTTTTGAAATAGAGGCAATCATCTGGATCGAACTTAAACTTTCATTGGTGCAGGTAGTGACTTTCAACGAGCAGCATAATCGTAGGATCTCAGAGCCAACCTCGATCTACTAAAAGAAAAAAAAGAGGAAGCCTAAGTTCGGATGATAGCTTATAGATGAAAGATGGTCCGATACTATAACTCCAGAGTCAGAGGTAAAATGTTCAGAGTGGGGGACTTAGTGCTTCGGCGAGCCACCATCTCTCAACCTCAGAGCTAGGAGAAACTTGCCCCAAATCGGGAAGGACCCTACGAGGTCACAGAGGTCATCCGATCCGAAATGTACTACTTGAAGAAACTCGGCAGGAAGACCTACCTCGATCATGAAATTTAAAAAATCTGCGAATGTATTACCAATGATTTGATTATAATGAAATTCTTCTACTTCAAAATCATAATCTTTGTTGTATATCGGTGATAAAGGGGGACTACCCTCTGAACTTGATCTCATGATAAATACAGTCCATTAGAAATAGGAGAAGAACCTTGTCCTAATATGAGCAAAGTCGAAGGCCTCATTTATTTTAGACGAGATGAGGGGAGAGGCCCTGACAATGGCCCTAATGTGCCCCTATAGCCCATTAGGAATAGAAGGAGAACCTCATCTTAACGTGAGCAAAGTCAAAGGCCTCGTTCATTTTAAATGAGATGAGGGGAGAGGCCCTGACAATGGTCTTAATGTGCCCCTACAGTCTGTTAGGAACAGGAGGAGAACCTCGTTCTAACGTGAGCAAAGTCGAAGGCCTCATTCATTTTAGACGAGATAAGAGGAGAAGTCCTGACGATGGCCCTAATGTGCCCTTACAATCCGTTAGGAATGAAAGAAGAACCTCATCCTAACGTGAGCAAAGTTGAAGGCCTTGTTCATTTTAGACGAGATAAGGAAAGAAACCCTGATAATGGCCCTAATGTATCCTTACAGCCCGTTAAGAATGGAAGAAGAACCTCATCCTAACATGAGCAAAGTCGAAGGCCTTGTTCATTTTAGACGAGATGAGAAGAGAGATCCTAACAATGATCCTAATGTACCCCTATAGTTTGTTAGGAACAGGAGGAGAACCTCATCCTAACATGAGTAAAGTCGAACACCTCATCCATTTAAGATAGGATGGGAGGAGAGGCCCTGTCAATGGGTGGGCAAAGTCGACAACCTCATCGATATAAGATAGGATGGAGGGAGAGATCCTACCGACGATCCTAACACACCCCAATAAGCCATGTTAAGAATAGAAGAAAAGCCTCATCCTAATATGAGCAAAAGTCGAAACCTCATAGATCGAAGATGTGGAGAAGAAAGAAGCTTGGTGGAGAATCCTTACACGTGTTTTTTCACAATGATCTGACTACGTCAAATACAAAAGATAGAATCTTATCCTGATTTATAAGAGAGATCCTAGTTCGACGTTCATAATAAGCCTGACATCCACAATGAGCTCGGCGTCTGCAACAAGCCCGACATCCACAACGAGCTCGGCATCCGTAATAAGCATTGCATAAGAAAATGATAAAAAAAAAATGAGATAAAGAAGGTAACGCCGCAAACAAGCCTCAGATTCACGCGAAATGAAAATAGCAAAAAATGTATTATTTCATTAAAAAATGAGTTTATTACAAGCAAAGTATAGACCGACAAGGCCGATTACACTGAAAGAATGAAAAAAGAGGGGGAAGAGACCAAAGCTTTAAGGCAAATCGGATTCTTCAGACTTCGGGCTACCGGCTTCGGCCATCACCAAGGCCCGCTTTAGCTTAAGGATCTCCTCCTCAAGCTCCTTCTTCTAGAAGAGATCACCTACATACATTCTGTTGGCAAGCTAAAACTTACCCTCAAGCTCTCGCCGCTATCTCCTTAAAACTTCAGACTCGGCCTCCGAGTCCTCGACAGCCTAATGTTCACAGGCAAGATGAAGCTTCAGCCGTTGAATCTCGGCCTGCTCTGCCCCAACCGCCTCTGAAAGCTTACCAATGATTCTCTTCAAGGAGGCCATCTCCTCCGACTCACCACTCGCGTTGGCTCCCTGGTTGTTGTGCAATCCTTTCGAAGATGAGCTACCTCGTCTCTAGCAACCTTGAGCTCACCTTTAAGTCGGAACATCTTCTCCGCCCAGGTCACTCGATAGCTATTATGCCAGTCCTCGGTATCTTACAGCTACTTCTGAAGCTAGAAAAACTTTATTGACCAGTCCGAGTTATACTGAGCCTTGATGGTAGACCACAGTGAGCTCCCTTCTAGAAGATGGATCTTTTTTCCAGCATTCTTTAGGTCAGCTTCAAGAGAACTGATCTTCACTGTCAGTGCCCAGGACTTATTGCTGGCATTTTTTTTGACTCGAAGCTGCCCTTCCGGATATTGAAGCTCACCGCTTTCTTCATATGCAAGCCTTGGAGGTGAGTGACCTCTTTGGTCGCCTTAGAAGCATTCTTTCATGAGACTCGAAGGTCGTCCTCCATTTTCTTCAACTTCTTCCTTAAAAGATGAACTTTCTTTCTCAGGTTTTTTATCAAGGGCTTTATCAAAACCCCCTAAGGCAGTGGATCAGCGTTGGTGGGAGACTGCATTCGAGATACGAAAAGCGCTCAAGGGTATGAAAAAAAATTTACTTCATTTAATCAAAACTTTTGAGTACAAGATACAAAAAAAAGAGTACAACTACTTGAGGATCTCAACCTCGGAGGATGGAGCTGAATCGCTCTCGACCACCTCAGATTTTCGAACTAGTTTGGATGCCTCTACGGTAGGTTCAAATGGGCTAGAAGCGAGCTCGTCAAATGAAAGGTCAACTACAGCATTAGATGGTCCCACCTCCACATCGTCTTTCTCCTCCTCTAAAAGTTGAGGTCGAGCTCGAGGAACTTTCAGGCTACCCTTTCTTCGTAGAGCTCGAAATCCTTGATAAACGCTTTCTAGCCGAACTCGACATTCAGGTTCCACATCTCGAAGGAGGTCTTGAACTCTTCCACGGCCCAAGTCATTGCCTCTGAGATCGACTTTGCCATTTGGGTCTCCAGTTCGGTGACCCTATTTTTGGCTTCCTTCCTCCTCTCCTCCTTTAGGACCAGTGCGGCCTTCAGTCTGATCGAGGCAAACTCCTCTTCGTGGAGCACATCTTGAAGACTTTCGATGTCTGCCACCTTCTCCTCAGTAAGATGCTCGACCTCATCGACCCTCTTTTGAAGATGGCAGATCTCGGCTCGAAGGTCCTCCTGGGCCTTCTGTGCCTCCACCTCCTAACGACGTGCCCTCTTGATGTGAGCGAACATCTGCTGACCCGACTGCAATAAATGATTGGTGTTAAAAAAAAAAAGAAAAGAAGAAGGAGAGAAGAAGAAGAGTGCAGGAGAGAAAAGAAAGAGTCGAGCAATGGAGCAATCACCTTAAGGATGGTTTCGAGAGAACTCCAAATGAGCTGCCGTGGGTCCAAGTCGGCCATCTGGTCCACCACCTTGGGCATGGCAAATCTGTCGGCAAGATTTTGGATGATCTCTAGGTTGTCGAAGGGATTGCCCTTCCCTTGTTCATTGTCGTTACCATCCGATCTGTCTAAGTGAGCCTTGCAGGACGTCTTTGTAACGACTTTCCTTTTTCTTTCCTCTCCCATCTCTTTTTTGATAGGAAGCTCCAAAACCCGATCCTTGCTAGAGGGACCTGAGGGCATGGAAGGCACCGGGCCCACACTAGCAGTGTCAACCTCGATAGTTGGGACAATCTTGGTGCTGATGATGACCTCGAATGCAGCGATAGTAGAGGCGGGGACTCCGGAGCTAGAAACACCGACCTTCGCCCTCTTTGAGCCATCTTCTTGTGCCTTCCCTTCCCTCTTCCTGGTGAAGAACCCTTTGGTAAGCATCTTGGTGGCTTGTGCGTCCATTTTTGTAGCAGAAAAAGAAGAGTGGTCAGTAGCAATACACGTGCGCAAAATCATGTGGATTCAAAAATTAAAAGATGTACCAGTAGGATCGCGGGGACTAAGACCCAGGTTGAACAAGGTCTATTTTTTTAGAAGGTCAGAAAGAGGAGGAGCTCGGTACACCTTGAGTTTATCGAAGGAATTAAAGTCGGCTCCGTCTAAGCTTGGAGCTCGATGAACTGACTCTCTAATATAACCCCATGAAGGAAGGCAAGATCGGGCAATGTACAAAAAAGAACTTTTCCTTTCAGTTGTGAATGAAAGAAGGAGCACCTTTCAATAACCCCTTTTTGCCGACCTGAGGGGAAAAGTACCACCAATCCTTCGTGGAAGGATGACGCTTGAAGGTATAGAAATTTCTAAAAAGTGAAATGGTCGGCTGGACTTCGGTCAATCGACAAAGAAAAAATCTATGACAAACCAAAAGGAGTTCGATATGATAGATGTGAAGGGGATGTTTAAAAATCGAAAGAGGATGACTACAAATGTGGGCAACGAGAGTCTAAGTCCGATGCGCAAAGCTTCTAAGTACAAACAAAATTGGTCGGTCAGAGGAGAACTGACCCGATCGTCGAAGTTGGGGAGTTCAAGGTCATATTCTGGAGGGATTCCATATTGGATTTGGATCAGAGAAAGATCGTCCGAGGTAAGGACAGACAGGATGGTGTCTGGAGCAAAAAATGAGCGGAACATGTTCCTAGGTTCTACCTCGACCAGAGGTGCAGAATCAAAGAAGGTTGATCCGGACAAGCCCCATGAACCGATGGAGTGGGATATTTTGGAAGACATTCGGATCGAGATGAACCTCAAGAAAACTCCCTAAAAAAAATCAAAAAAATAAGGAGCCAGAAGTGATAAGCACGAATAACCTAAGAGAAGGGTTAGGAAACTAATCTAAACTGTCAAAAAAGGTTGAAAGGACGATAGACGCGATGAGGATCAATTGAAAGGATGTCCGAAGCTCAGGAAGGTGAGAGAAGGATGAAACCCACGGGAAGAAGGCAAATGGGGGCCGAAGGAAGAAGAAGACTCAGGTAGGGATGACTTTCGAACAATAGAAGAATGCCTTAAATAGCCAGAGGTAATCCGAAGCAGTTATGATTGCGGAACAACTTCGGTCGGTCAGCATGCGCCGCATGTCCCACTTATCATGATAGAGGAGCGGTGATGGGCGGAGTCTTTATGGCATCGTACCTATGGTGGAGTTTCGGTGGGAGAATCAAAGGGCCATCTTTTCGAACTCATTTCAAACTTAGAAAGTTTCGATGCCAGCACGGTAAACACCAAAACATCTCATCCTAACAAGCGTGGGAACCTAGGACCGAACTTCGACCGTCGCCTTTTTTCCTTCCTTCCTTCAAATTTCGAACTCAAGAGTAGGGGGACTATTGTTAGGGATAAACCCCACTCCCATCGAAGTCTAGTCTGATGCTTAGCCTAAAGTAGTTGTAATCATAGAAGAGCTTCGATCGAAAATTCTTCCTCCTTTCAAACTCTTCCAGCAGTCGAACTCCTCCCAGACCCCTCCAGTAGTTGAACTCTTTTCGAACCCCTCCAATCACCAAACTCCTTTCGGACTCCTCCAGCGATCAAACTTCTTTCGAACTCTTCCAACGATTGAACTCCTTTCGGACTTTTCTAGCAGCCAAACTCCTTTCGGACTCCTCCAGCGATCGAACTTTCCGCAGTCATCCAGGAAGGTCTCTGCACGAGTTCGATCTCGTACACGGCATGAACTGACCCACACCCGGACTACCTTAGAGGAGTTCGAACTTCTCTAAAATTGATACAGCTCAAAGGTCATCACCAATCGACGCCCATCCCTCCAAACTTTGACTATCAAATCTCAAATGAACTGGCACCTCATGACAATAAATACTATCTTCTGTAACAAACTCCATGTGGTCCTGAGCGGTCCACTACTCGATAGTTACGACTGTCACTATCAGTTTATTATAGGCTCCATCTATAAAGGAGACCCTCCAAATATGTTTTCTCTAAGCTCTCTTCTTCCTTCCAAAAACTCTGCAACTTTCTTAACTGAGCACTCCATTTCTATTGGCCAAAAAAGCTAACTTGACCATCGGAGGATCTTGCTGGAGCCACCACCCCGGGCTCTGGATGAGACTTATTTTGTAGGTCACCGACGGCGACCTCGTCTTCTTCAACTACAGCACTTCTCCGATGACAATCAGATTTTGCACCAACATGTTTCATCAAAGTCAATTCCTTCTTCTTGATTATATCCTTTAATAATTAATTTAGCTTTATTTTTTACAACATTACCATGTTTATCTAATTTATTCCTAAATATCCATTTTGTACCAATTATAGGATGATCTATGGGATTGTTTATAAGAGTCCATACATTGTTTCTTTCAAATTGATTTAGTTCATCTTGCATGGCTAGCATTCAATTAGAATCTTATTCAGCTTCTTCTATATTTTTAGGTTCTATTTGATAAATAAATGCAAGGTAATCAAATGTATCTTTAAAAGAGGATCTAGTTCTTATCCTTTATAAAGGATCACCTAATATCAATTCTCTTAGATGATTGTTTGTATACCTCCACTCCTTAGGTAGATCTCTATGATCATTAGATGCTTCATTTTCACCATCATTGCTTTGTTCCAAAATTGATGTAGGTTTATCTTTGTCTTGAATGTTATTATCCTTCAAGTTTAGGTCATTCATTCTATCTTTGAGAATTCCTGTATAATTATCAAAAATATCTTCCATTCTAGAAGATTGATTGTTAGCTTCATCAATGATGACATATATAGATTCTTCAACAATCAAAGAGTGCTTGTTGAAGACTCTATATGCTTTGCTAGATGTAGAATATCTAAGGAATATATCCTCATCTGCCTTAGCATCAAATTTGCCTAGATTATCTTTACCATTATTATGAATAAAATATTTACAATCAAAAATATGAAAATAATTAATATTAGGTCTTTTTTCTTTCCAAAGCTCATAGGAGATCTTCTTTAAGATCGGGTGAATAGAAACTCTATTTAGGATGTAACATGCTGTGTTAATTATTTCAGCCCAAAAGTATTTGGATAGATTTCCTTCACACAACATGGTATGGGCCATATCAATTAAGGTTCTATTCTTTCAACAACTCCATTTTATTGAGGGATTTTAGGTGCTGAAAAATTATGTTCTATGTCATGTTCATTATAAAATTCTTTAAAATATTTATTTTCAAATTCTGTGTCATGATCACTATGAATACATACCATAGTAGAGTTTTTTTTATTTTTTATTTTCTTATAAAACTTTAAAAATATTGAAAATGCTTCATCTTTGTGAGCTAAAAATAGAATCCAAGTAAAACGAGAATAATCATCAATAATTACTAAATCATACTTCTTTCCTCCTAGGCTTGTGGTCGTAGTAGATCCAAACAAATCCATATGAATCAATTCAAGAGGTCTAGAAGTTGAAATCATATTTTTGGATTTAAAACTCTCTCTAGTTTGTTTTCCAAATTGGCAAGCATCACAAATATGATCAACTTTGAAATTTAGTTTTAGTAGCCCCTTAGCTAAGTCTTTATTATACAATTTATAAAGAGTATACATGCTAGCATAACCTAATCTTCGGTGCCAAAGCCAACTAGTTTCTTTTATGTTAGCATTCATTGCAACTAGGTATTGGCCACTCTTCATGGCAATTTCATCAAGATTCACCATATAGATGTTTTCATGCCTAAATCCAATAAATTTTAAGCTATCATCCAAGGAACTAGATACTTTGCACAAAGAAGATTCAAAAGAGACTTTAAAACCTTTATCATAAAGTTGACTGATACTAAGCAAGTTATGTTTTAAATTATCAACTAATAATATATTATCTATAAAGATGGTAGGAGTAATCTGAATTTTACTATAGCCAATTATTTTATCTTTACCATTATCACCAAAGGTGACTACTC
Organism: Cocos nucifera; assembly: GCA_006176705.1. Taxonomy (NCBI): domain Eukaryota; kingdom Viridiplantae; phylum Streptophyta; class Magnoliopsida; order Arecales; family Arecaceae; genus Cocos; species Cocos nucifera. The sequence continues at coordinate 1,031,178 of QRFJ01000427.1, forward strand.
CTCCTTCTTTTCTTTCTTTCTAGGATGACGAATTATTGCTTGTCACCCGACATATGCCTTGAGCAGTCGCTATCTAAATACCACTCCCATTTTGATCCTTAGACTACAAGGAATTCCTGCACAAACAATCAAGTGATAGTTTTAGGTACCCAAGTCTTCTTGGGTCCTTTAGGATTAGTAGACATGGATCCTTTTGGAACCCAAATGTTTTTAACATACTTTTCATTAAATTTTCTAGTATTGCATTCAAAAGCCTTATCCTATCTTTTTGCATCTAAAGCAAATGGTATGCGAAGTGCTATTAGCGATGGGTATAGTGAAGAAATTTTTTAGAAACTTGATTTTATCTTTAGGTTTATATCCTAGTCCGATCTTATCATAAACTCCTCTTTGATTCTTTAAAATCATTTGTAATTTTTCAGAATTATAAGTAAATTTATCAATTAAAGGCTTTAATTTATCTAATTCATCCTTTAGGATTTTATTTTCTTCTTTTAACTTATTGTGGCTACTAATTACCTCTTCCTTTTTTTTCAAGAGTGTTTGAGTCATTTTTTTAAGATTTTTATTTTTGAGCTTATCTTTTTAAAATCTTTCATCAAATCATAAAAAGCATCTTGAAGCTTAGCAAAGATAAAATCTGAATCAAGAGTGGAGGATACCTCATCATCTTGTACCATGAAATACAAGTTTCTTTCATTTTGGTTTTCTTCCTCCGAGCTTGACTCGTCGCTGTTGCTCCAAGTTGCTAACATGGCTTTCCTTTTTGTTCTTTTTTGCTCCTTTTTTAACAGAAAATATTCAGTCCTAAAATGTTCTGGCTTCTTGTATTCATAGCAAGTGGGCTGATCCCTCTTTTTTTCTTTTTCTTTCTTCCTGCTGGCTTCTCCTCCAATGAAGCTCCTCTTCTTGAATCCTTGTCTTCTTCTTCTCAAAATTTTTTTGAATTTTCTGATCACCAGGGCTATGTCTTCATCATTTTCTTCACTGGGGGATAGATCATCTTCTTCTTCATCAGCCATAGATTTCAGTGCTATTATTTTCTTCTTCTTGTTGTCTTTCTCATTGTGCCAACTCATAGCAAGCTAATGTATCATCAAGGATCCAATGAGCTCCTCTAGAGGTAGTGTGTTCAGATCCTTTGCCTCCTGAATGGTTGTTACTTTGGCTTTCCATGACCTAGGCAAAGATCTAAGGATCTTTCTCACCAATTCACTGTTAGTATAAACTTTACCTAAGCTTTTTAAATCATTTATAATATCAGTGAATCTTGTGTATATGCTAGTGATAGATTCAGTGGAGTCTATTTTAAATAACTCATATTAGTAAACTAGCATGTTAATTTTAGTTTTTTTTACTTGATTTGTTCCTTCATGTGTGACCTCAAGTCTAGTCCAAATTTTTTTTGTAGAATTGTAAGTAGAGATTCGATTAAACTCATTTGTATCAAGGCACAATAGAGTACATTCATTATCTTGGCATTTAATTGAACAAGTTTCTTATCCGTTTCATCCCAATCCTTCTTCGACTTAGGAGAGGATGTGCCATTGACAATGACTATGGGTGTATGTGGACCATTGACAATGACACTCCATATATCATAGTCAAGGGTTTGAATGAAAATGCGCATGCGAGCTTTCCAATAGGTATAGTTGGATCCATTGAAAAGAGGTGGCCTATTTATGGATTACCCTTCGGCAAGTGAATCTCTTAGTTGGCTTGACATGATCTTTGCTTTAGTTGAAAAAAATTAATAATTAGTAGAGAACCTGGCTTTAATACCAATTGTTGCTCAGATAGACAACCCAAGAGGGAGGATGAATTGGATTTTCAAAAATTTAAAGCAGATATGTGCGGTGATAAATGATTAAATCCTAAGTAAATCAAATATGAGAGTAAATAGAAGACAATCAAGAGTACACACACAAACAAAAAAATTTTATAGTAGTTTGATGCTCTTCCAGTACCTACGTCCACTTTCCAAGCAAACTCTTGAAAATTTTACTATAATCTCGAAAGATTACAGCTGGATAATTTTTTTGAACTCACTATCCAAAAATCTAGTTGATTTTTTTCTAGGTTCACCAACCACAATCCTTACAAGGATCAAACAAATCAATCTGAATAAATAGAGAGAAGAAAAACCCCAAAATCCAAGTTTCAATCCCTACTAAAATCAAGTACATGAAAAGAGAAAAAAAAATTTTACAACTCGAAATACCCCTTTGAATGAGCAAAAAAATTATTCTTGCAGTTCGTTGAAAGCCTCTTTGAATATGAGTTAATGCACTTGAGGATTCTTCAAAGCTTGAGAGAACTGATTGATTGAAGATTGGATATTCGTTCAAGAATAGAGCGTGCTTTGCTTTCTCTCATTTTCTTGGATCAATTAAAAATAAGCCTTCTTCCTTTTATATTTGCAGTATTTCCTCTCTTCTGATGATGATTGGAGCTCAGAAAAAATAAAATCTGATCATTGGAGAGTAGCAGCTAGCCATTGGGATCGAAAAAATCCAATCTGAAATGTCTCATCAAAAGGTTGTCGTCGAGTCTCGAGACCTCTCAATTTATCTCAAGACATCTCACCAGGTTATGAGGCCTCTCGATTTGATCAGAAGAGCTCTCACCTTCAGTCGCATAAAAAATCAGCTTTCTAGAAAAAATGGCTCATCTAAGATCAAAATCTTTCAGTTTTGAACGAGACGTCACGTTGGAACCGTAAGACCTCTTACTCTCAGAGCACAGAAACTAAATTTCTATCATCTGAGATTAAGAGCTCTCGAGATTCACTTGAGACCTCTCGAAATTGAGCTAGAATTGCATTTGGGACATGCCAGTCCACTCGAGAGCTCTCAAAAAAATTTTGAGATATCTCGAAGACTGCTCCAAGATAATTTTGAGGAAATTTATGCATCAATCAAGGGGATTCAATTTTTATTTAATTTCCACTTTATGTCTTTCTTATTTTGATCAAAGAGTTCTCTTTCTTCTGACATTGGAATACTTAAAATAAAATATATTAGTAATCATTTGCTTTAATATTTGATCATCATCAAAATTACTTAGGAGGTTCAATACTTGACTATTCGAGCTAACCCATGTCAGCTACGTAAATCAATGTGATTGATTTAGGTGCTCCTAGACCAAGCTGTTAATGATCTCACTTGGTGAAGCTAATGGAAGGATTATGACAAGCTGGTTCATCTGATCTTTTTTTTAAAATCAAATTAATTAAATCTTCTAAAATTATTAGATCCTTAAAATAAAATAGTTATGGTGATAACTAGATCATAGCCTTCTATTAAGTGGATGATAATGGATCTATTAGTTGGATAATCATTGGAGGCCCATAGGCCTGGTGCTTATCTGCTAATGAAATTATCATTCATAATATGATTTCTTAGCCGCATCTCTCTAAATGGTGGTTAGGTTGACCAACCATAGTTGAGCTTAATCATTCATTAGTTAGATAGACCAAGTATGATCATGTTAATGGTTGGACCTAACCGAAACTTTTAGTAGAGGCCCTAGCCTACTGAAAAGATACCTAGGATAAAATTAAATTACTAAAAATTATTTAAAAAAATAATTGATTATGAACCTATCCTTAGATATACATGGATTGATCAATCATAGTTGGGCTTGTATACAGTCTATGTCGATTCTAGTATCCACTAAGAAATTAGGATAATTCCTCGAATTGGAGGTAGAGGCTACTAGTTTGAATAAAAATTGGGAGAAATCTTTTGATTAAAGTCCAAATCTTTAGGTTCAATTAATCAATTACTAATTAGGCTTTTGATTCTCATTTATGCAGTTAAATCTTAACCACAGTTGCTCCATTCACTATTAGACAGTGATAAACTTATGAGGCCTAACTTCGATAATAAGTATCAAAAGTTAAATATTGTTCAACAGCACGAAGTAGTTCTACTAGGGCCTCTATGCCAGATTAAACATAAGATCCAAGAATAACCTAGATCAGGCAAAGTGCTATAAAAAATAGGGGCATTGAAAGAGAAACTATCCTCAGTATCTTGATTCTCACTATCCCAATAGGCTAAATAAGAGAGATGAGCAAGTAGTTGCTGATCAAGGATATTATATGATAACATCTTATAATTTTTCTATTTATGATACTTCTACTTGGATATTGGATATCAAAAGTTCAGTCCATATTTATAATACATTATAAGAACTTCAAATTAGTAGAAGATTTGAAAATAATAAGCGGTTCCTGAATGTTGAAGATGGAAGGTCTATTCCAGTTCTAGCTATGAGAATAGTTCAACTTATTCTCAATACTAATATCGTTTCTTTAATTGAATGTCATTATTATCCTTTCTTTTTGATGAATATTATCTCTGTTGGCCTTTTGGCCAAAGATGGTTATCATTTATCTATAAAGAAAGATTATTATGATATCATTATGAATGATATTATAATAATGCAAGGATAATAAAAAATAATATTTATATTTTATCATATCCTGTGAGTGTAATGTACACTTCTAAAAAATATTCTAGATTAAATAATGTCTCTAATATCTGCCTATGGCACTGTAGGCTACGTCACATAAATAAGAACAGAATAAATAGGTTGACTCAAGAGAAAATTCTCAAAGTCAGTGATTATGAATCACTTCCAACCTATAAATCTTGCCTTCTTGGTAAAATGATCAAGTTACCTTTTACTAAAAAAGATGAAAGAGCTATTGAGCTCTTAGGTCTAGTATATATTGATATATGTAGACCAATGAGCATGAATGTTAGAGGTGGATATTTCTACTTCATTACTTTCATAAATTATCTATCCAGATATGGATATGTCTATCTGATGAAATACAAGTCGGATTCATTTAAAATGTTCAAAAGATTTTGAAGTGAAGTAGAAAAATAAACTAAAAAAGTATTAAAGCTCTTCGATCAGATCGAGAAGGTGAATATCTATCCAATGAGTTCTTGATATATCTAGAAGAGAATAGGATTCTCTCATAGTGGACTCCTCCAGGAACACCATAGCATAATGGTATATTGGAAAGGAGAAATCGAATCTTGTTAGACATGATTCGATCCATGATGGAATTTTTTAGTCTGCTTGTTTCATTTTGGAGTTATGCTCTTGAGACTGCATGTTATATATTGAACAATATACCGAGTAAATCTATTACAAAGACTCTATATGAGATATGGACTGGGCATAAGCCTACACTCTCTCACCTATGGGTTTTGGATTGTTCGGTTTATGTCAAACATTTGCATATAAATAAGCTTGGACCCCAGTCTAATAAGTATGTATTTATAGGGTATCCCAAAGAAAGTAAGGATTACTATTTCTACCATGCTGAAAAATAAAAGGTGTTCGTCAACCTTAAGATATTTTTTTTAGAAAAGAAGTTTCTTGGTGAAGAAACTGTTGCCTCTAAGGTTAAACTTGATAAAGTTCAATAGATGGAAAAACCAATACCTGTAGCTGAATCTGAGTCGGATTTGATTAGATCAAATTCAGAGCCTAGTATACTTGCACCATTAAGACGATTCGGTAAAGTACCACGTCATCTAGATAGATACTATGATTTTTCGGTCCAGAATGGTAATCCCATCGAACTCGATGAGAATGATGAGGATCCGATCATCTATATGGATGCTATGCAGAGCCAATTTTGAGAAATGGCTTGAGGCCATGAAATCCAAAATAAAGCTCATGAAGGTCAACGATGTGTGAACATTAGTTGACCCATCCGAAGGGATTAAACACATTGGGTGTAAATGGATCTTCAAAAAAAAAAATACGCAGATGAAAAAATGGAGACCTATAAAATTCATCTGGTTGCCAAGAGGTATCGTCAATATTATAGTATTGACTATGATGAGATGTTCTCTCTTATGGCAATGCTCAAATCTATTTGAATAATGCTTGCGATAGCTGTCCATTTGGATTGTGAGATCTAGCAAATGGATGTGAAGATAGCTTTCCTAAATAGAGAGCTGATCGAAGAGATTTATATGATACAATTTGAGGGCTTTATATCCATAGTTGAGTCCAAGATGTGCAAGATTTAGAGATCCATTTATGGATTGAAGCAGGCATCTCGGAGTGAAAACATGCATTTTGATAAGGTGATCAAAATGTATAGCTTCATTAAAAATGGAGAAGAGCCCTACATTTATAAGTGGACAAATGATCCAGCAGTGGTATTCCTTGTCTTATATGTAGATGACATTCTCTTAATTGAAAATGACATTCCTGCACTACAGAAAATAAAAGTTTGGTTGTCATCATAGTTCTCCATGAAGGACTTGGATGAAGCATCCTACATCATAAGGATGAAGATCTATAGGGATGATCTAAAAGGATGCTTGGGTTATCCCAGTCCACGTATATAGATGCTATGCTGAAGAGGTTTAGTATGAAAATTTTAAAAATGGCTATTTTTTGATAGGCCATGAAATTTTTCTCTCTAAAAAAGATTATCCGATAACTCCTAAAGAGAGAGAGCGTATGAGTAGAGTCCCATATGCTCCGACAGTAGGATCTATCATGTTCGTCATGATATGTACAAGACTAAATATGGCATACTCATTAAGAGTAGTGAGTAGATACTAGTCTGACCCTAGAGAAAACCACTAGAAAGTGGTTAAACCCATCCTTAAGTATTTGAAAAATACTAAAGATCAATGGTTAGTTTATGGCGAGTCAGATCTAAAACTTGTAGGGTTTACAGACTCCAGCTTTCAATATGATCATGATGATAGTAGAAGCGTATCGAAATATATCTTTACTCTAAATGATGGAGCCATCTGCTGTAAGAGTTCTAAGTAGCATATTATGGTAGACTCTCTTTGCGAAGTAGTGTACATCACGGCATCAGATGCCGCAAAAAAAGCTGTGTGGCTGAGAAAGTTTATCACCGAGCTCAAAGTAGCACTCTCTCTAAATGATCCGGTCTTGCTCTACTATGATAGCACTGATACCATAACTTAGACAAAGAAACCAAAGGCACACCAATGGATGAAACACATCCTGCATCACTTCCATCTAGTCCGAGAGATTGTGGATCGAGGTGACGTCTATCTTCAAAAGATCAACGAAAAGAAGAACCTAGCCAACCCCTTCACTAAAGTCCTGGTGATAAAGAAGTTCGACAACCACAAGTCGAAGATGGATATCAGATACCGTGTCGAGTGACTTTAGGATAAGTGAAAGTTATTGAAAAATGTGTCCTAAAGTCAATCATCAGTCTATTGATAGTTGTGCTATATTGTATTTATAATTAATTTATTAATTAATAAAATATATTTTTGATATTTCTTTCATCATAAAGCATACATCTTCTAACAAACTCCATTGTTGTGATGAAGTCCTTAGGACTATTTAGCTTTGATATAGAGAGGATTTATCGATTAGTCCTTAAAATTATTCTCGACCAAATGATCAACTGTTAATTAGGACGATAACTTCTATCGAGCATAGATCACTGTGTGCCATATAGATTGGTTGCCCTCTTAACCAAGGAGTGTGGAGATACTAGTATGGCATACAGATGAGATGTATGGGTACATCATCATTGAACGTGACCAACTCTAGAGCATTCTGCTGTCGAAAATATCTCTAACAAAATATAGGTATAAGTGTCCCTTAGACCTGAGATCACCTCAGTGACTTGCAAGCAACTCACTATACTTTGGTATTGGACTAACTAAATTTTTAATTCAGTAACGAAAGGCTTCTACGCACAGTCAAGTACTTGCAAAGTCAGTGTGTGATCAAGATGGGATTGACCACTCTAAGAGTTGGAGAAGAATATATCCCTGTATTTTAATATAGCAAAATCTTGGCCAGGATAATCCATAAGATGGATTTGATATTTTGAAATATAATGTGGATAGTCTGATCAGAGTTGATAGTTGAACTCTAAAGTATTCTACGAGTATTTTGGTCAAAAAGATGAATTATATAAAAACTATATCTGCATGAGTTTTAAGGATGTTGTTCTATACATTCGACCTATCCGATCGTCGGGTATCATTGCTAGATAGTTACTTCGATTGATACAGAAATTATTTCTATGCTACCAACTTAGGTTTGGACCTATGAAGTCATACACATTAGAGTTCACGATCTGATCAGATAGTTGATCAATGATTAAGAATCATTCTAGGATTAAACGATCAATATGATTGATGTTTAACCTAGTACAAGTATTGCAGGAGGATCGATTAGCGATTTGATTACTAATTGACTTAATTTGATTTAGCCAAAGGGCTGAGATTAAGTTTAATTAAATATAATTTAATTAAATTTAGTTTGGGTTTGATTGGATCAAGTTCAAGTGGTTTATTGGATAAGTCAAGTATAAGGAAGAACTAGTCCTAGTTCAACTAAGATTTGGATCAATCCAACTTTTTAATTTGATTAAAAAAATAAATTAAAATTAAATTTAATTTAATCTAATTTAATTAAATTCTTAATTTACTTAAGATCTAATTTAATTAGGTTGAATTAATTCTAATTTAATTTAGTTCATAGATCATTTGAATCAAGTCAAAATAGGAATTCTAGTATGACTAGGACTTTCTATTCCTTGCGCCATTAACCCCTCGCGCCACCCACACCCCTTCTCTTTATTTTTGAATATGGAAAAATCTTTTTTTAGGCCTTTATGCATGCCCATAGCCTTCCCTTATTTCTTAGATAGCATTTGGTTGTGGACCAAGTCAAACTAGGAGTTAGTTTTGACTTAAATTCTATGAGATAGAATTTTAAGCATGATAAGTGGTAAAAATACACTAATAAAAGTATTAAATTATAAAATAAATTTATATATTTTTAAGAAATTGATACTTTTGTTAATCTTATGTAGGAAAGAAGGCCACCAGTATGAAGATCTTATTTTTTTGAATCAGACGAAATAAATTTCAAGCAAAACGGACTTCAAACGAGCCTAGAATTGAATTAAAAAAAAAATAATCGGTCTGGTTCAAATTGGCTCAGAAAAATTGGCTCAGCAGACCGCCTGGCCCAACCACACTCACACCGACCACTGACGCCACGCTTACGCAGAGCTGACGTTAGCATTTTTTGCGGTGCATGGTGGACCACTATAGAGGGCATTTTGGAGATTTCACAGGGAGAAGCACGCTCCGATTGGCTGAAGAAAGCGGCAGTCCATGCAACGTCGGGCTCACACACGATCTATAGAGGGTAATCTAGAAATTCTACCTAATCTGATGGACGCTGTTCACTAGGATTTGATCGAACGGGTGGGATTTTTGCGCTGGTGGACGATATCCATAATAGTCGATCGGGATCCAATGGTTGAAGGCGATTCTAGGTTTTAACTAAGGCTTTGAAGGCTCTCAGATGCTGATCCGACAGCCCATAATCTATTTAGGAGTTGATCCAATGGCTGTTGTTTAATTCGAGTGGATCTGGGAGATTAAAAGCAAATTTTGAGTGATTTTTGGTCCGTTTGATTGCCATCCAATGGTCAGAATGATCTAGGTTTTAATTTGAATCATCTAAGGAGTTTTAAACCTAATTCTTCTAAAATTTTTTATGGGATTTCAATCAAAAACCAACTCTAGTCTATAAAAAGGCCCTAAGAGAGCCGAGAGAGAGAGCTTGGGAACAGTGGAGAAGAGAAAGAGTTCAGAGAGAGTTTAGGAAGAGAGAGTTTTGAAGAGAGAGAAAAGAAAAAGGAGGTTTTATTTTTTTATTTTTCTTCTTCTTTTCTTCTTCCGACAATCAAGACATCGATCAAGGAGCTTTTTTTCTTCTTCATCAAGTTTTTCACACCAAGAGCAACGAACAACCAATTTCAGCAATCAAACAATCTAATTTTTTTATGCTTTTTATTTTATTTATTATTTTTGAACTTGTTATCATGAACTAAATTTTCTTTTACTAAGGCTATGGTGTAGCCACTCTTTTGATGCAATATTTAGTATAAATTATTTTTAATTTTAAATTTTATTCATAAGGAGTATATAAATCTGATCTTAATGCTTTTAGATTACTGACCATCTTCTAATTGATCTGATGAACATAGATATTACGGACCAAGTACATCTATGTTATTGCTTCTTGATTATATACCTTGTATTATGAATCAAATTAGAATTCATATGCATGCAGAAATTTTAGTGCGCTTTAGACATAGCATATTTTAATTAGAGAATTTTACAAAACTTAATGCATTGATATTAATTTAAATTATATCTGAACCAAAGGATAAGTAATAAATATTGATAGTTTTGCTACGTTTGGACCAAAGGATAGCGAATAAATTAGGAAACTCCACCGTCACATAAAATAAAATTTATCGAATAATTTGAATATTATATTGACTGAGTTGGTGAACCGATCATCTTAGTAATCCATTGCTCTTAAGTTTAAAATTTTAATAATTATACTCTCTCTATTTTCTTAAAAATTTTAATTATTTTTTTTATTTTATTCTTTAATTTTTTATTCTCATAAATCGATCTTCTAAATAAAGCAAAGAAAAGAACTTTTCAGTACTTATTTTTCAATCCTCTAGGGATGATACTCTACTTATTTACTTTATTACTTGACCGACTGGTGCACTTGCCATAGTATAGATTAGCATGCATCAAAGCACCTAAAACTCCTTCTTGCTTTATGCTGCCCACATTCCTGATTTTTTTCTCATTTTTTCATGGGAAAGAGGAGGATTTTGTGCGCTTATTCCTGATGGTCCATGGCATAAAGAAAGGAGGGGGCGCCCAAGTATTGGGCGCCCCAACTAGTTGCCTATTTTGGATCTATCTTGTCTAGGTGTTTAACATAGACAAGACTCTTTCATATGTCAATATTTAAAATAAATTTTGGATTAATTTTTTCGTGGATTCTAAACTATTAAGAGACCTTTAGGGCGTATAAAAATCAAGGAGAAAGAATATTGGGGCATGGGGATTTCATAGACACCAATCTAGATGTCTAGGCGAGAGAAAATAAGAAGAAGAAGAAGGGTTCTTCTTCTAGGGTTTTTCTTTGATCTCTTCCTCCTTCTTTAGAGATTTTTGAGAGGTGTCTCAGGTTCAAAATCTTTTTTTCTTCCTTTTGAAAATTGAAAAGTCCAAGATTTAAAAGAGGTGGTTCCAGATCGACCATCAAAGAAGGATCAGCATAGTACTAGCATACTGTGCTGATTTCCTACATCAGAACTTCTGATCGTAATTCATGGGCTCATGTAGACAACTCCCAAAGGCCGAACATATGTACGGCTTGCAACATCATCCTCAAGCCTAGATCAGCAAGTTAGAATATCTAACTTGCATAGATAACAAAAATCTGATCTCTTATTGCTCATATGATTCTTATCTAGTGTAGATCTGTATTGATATGATCAACATTTCTTCTTCCTTTATGTTTTTAATTTTTGATTTAAACTCATGCCATAATCATGTAATAGGATCTTAAATCTAGGATATTCTCTAGTTTTATAAATAAATATTGATTTATTTAAGTCTTTCGCTGTTTGATCTTGAAAAAATTTTAAGATCTAGTCCTGAAATCCTAGATCTGGTTCCAATAATTAGAAAAACCAAAGAAAGGAAAAAACATAGGAAAAATCAACAGAAAAAAGGAAAGATGAAAAAAAAAATGAAAGGTAAGACCTTTCTCACATAGATTGATCTTTTTTTTTTTCTTTTTGCTTCTTTTTCTTTTCATTGCATTTTCTTTTTCGAAGATCTGTGGGGAATGAGAGCACCTGATGGAGATCGGAGGGATTTTTAGGTTCTAGTTGAGGTTTTTTCCGAGCATATGGGATTTTGTGCGAGTTGTGGCGGTGTGAGTTGGTTCCTTGAGATTTTGAGTGCTTAATCTTGGTGGAAGCATGATACCTTGTGGGGTTTAGGGATGGCTGGATGGAATGACGGATGGTGGTGGGGCAGCGATGGAGATGGCGAATGAAGAAGAAAATCGATTTAGATATATTTGATCCAATCTGACTCATCCTTAGAGCCCAATCCAAGATGGATATAGGGTAAGTATGGATATGGCCAACCCGACCCATAACCGACCTGTTGCCATTCCTAATGTGAACCTCACTAGATAATATTTTATAATGAAGATAGACAACTAAGCCACTTATGATGAATTTGAAGGTCTAGTAGCTAATTAATTTTTTAAATATTTATGATCTAAATATAAATTTAAAGAATATTTTTTTAATTTTATTAAATATTTGCTGAGAATACTCGAGCCACATTTGCAGGTCAAGAATGGACAAAGTTAACCCTCAATTACTCCAATTATTGCAATTCTACAATCCTATAAAATTATAAGGAATCGGATCCTCTACGGTGCATGGCAGCATGTGATGCGTCATGTTAGTCATCCATCGCAAGATAGTCAGTCAGCAAATAACACATATATGGGTATTAGTTGTGCATATATACGGCGTGTATTATTTGCAGGCCATCCATCATGCAGATAAACCGACTTCAAATTCTAAAGACCAAATTTATTTATTTTAAATAAAAATAATTTATTACTAATAGAGCTTCTCCTTCTTTAAAATTTTTAAATAAAATCAATATGAACATTAAATTCTAATTTTTTTTGTTTTTAATTAATCTTTAATTCCCAAGCAAGAATCTGTCCGGTCAATTTTGCTAGTTTTATTAAGAATTTAAAAAATGACATGTCGGAGTTGTCACCTGGCTTTCCTACGACGTGTCAGACCGGGCTGGATGAATAGGTAGATGGGGTCGGGTTGTATCTTTCGTGCGAGAGAAGGATTCATCTTTCTTCGTGAAAACTACCGTTGGATCTTGAGATAGTTTCTTAAATATCTGCGCAGATGATTTGAGCTCCGTCCGGGGCGCGATCTGACGGGAAACGTCGGGAAATGAGACCGATTATTCTTTCGCGCGAAAGATACAACCTGAACCCTTGGTAGATATGCTCCAATCTTTCGTCTCCCATTCTTTCCTTCCTCTCCCAACTCCGCCTCACTGGAAAGAAGAACGGCGGTGACTTCGCCAGCGGAAGCGAGGACGGCAGCCTTCCCCGTCCCCGAGCCACCTTTAGACCCAAGAGCAGGTACCCTCTTTCCTTTTCCTTTGTTCCAATCAATACTCCATCCCGGAAAGAACTCTTATGCAATCCAAATCGCTAATAAATCACGAACTCCTTTAATCCTTGTTCTTCATCTCATCATCTTCTTGCCAAGTCTCCGGAAATGTTGGTAGGAGTGGCAGATTATTTCATCTCACCATCTCTTTGCTTGATGTAAGAGCAATTTTGTTCTGACCAATGCCATTGTTCGCACTCGTGATTCATGTTTATTATCGCCGCCCATGTTTAAAATTTTAATCTTTAAGTTTTTTAGATAAGTTTCACGTCAATCTTGTGCTTAAGAGGGCCTTCTCATGAAGAGTTGGGGGTAACAAAATTTTGGGAATAAAATTTGATCAGAAAAAGTGCTACGGAAGGGTTTGTAGACCCGATCCCAAGCTTATCAATTGACGCTTGTTTTTTAGGGCATGTTGAGATGAAGGGCATCAAAAACTTCGTGCATAGGAAAATGATTATTCCGGTTGTTTAACTTGCAGAAAGGCATGCTGTGATAACAAAACAATCGGCAATCTTTGTTTTCTTTCTCAACTTTCAGATAGTTGTATCTATTTATTATTTTCTAATGATTAAAAAATAACTGTGGATTTAGAGTGTAGACCCCCCCCCCCCCACCCCCCATTTTTTTTTTTGAGGAAGCAATAGGTGCGGTGTGCCTAAAGAATTTTATTAAAAGAGGTGTAGAGAAACTTCTTTTATGTACTTCTGTTCAAGTACTGAGTTTTTGACGGTACTAATTTGTTGAAAAACTGAATTTACCTTTTATTTCCAGGAGAATAAAAAAAGTTACCCAACTGAACTTTGGCATGCATGGATCTAGTGTCACAGTGTAAATGTATACAAAATTGGAGCAGATACCACAATAAGTTATCCAACCCACTTTCAGCTCTATCATTGGGGTTGTCAGTCATTCTACTTAGGTCCCTAGTGACCCCTTAATATGATTTTGCCACTTAGACTAAAAGCTCCCATGTCTTGGTTACTTGATTAGATTCCAAGCATAAAAGGAAACATCTGGCCTAAATAAGAGGAAGGGTTGGTCTTGGGTGGGTAGAATGCTGTTTTGAAAGGCTGGTCATAATACCTTGCAGTTTTGCTTCTTTTGATAACTGCTGAACAAGCAACATATGGGAGGAGAGATTAAGTGTACTCTTTTGCATGGGCAACTGCTGGGATGTGGAAAGTAGTCTTTCAGTGGATGGTGGATGATGATGGCTTAAAGAGTTTTATTTCATTATTGCTGTTACTGTTTTACTGTACCTTGGAGATGAATTTGATTTCTTATATCATTGTTATTTTCTTGTTAAAATTCGTTCCTAGTCTTGGGAATTCTTTTGTGCTTGTTTTCTAGAGGCATATGTTTAAATTGTGTAGTCAACAAGGTTGGCTTTCCTGCTGCTAACTATACTTTATGTTTCAGGCTCATGCCCCTCTTTTTTCTACAGTTGCCACTTTTGGTAATTAAAAACCAATCATGGTTGGTGGGAATTAATCCAAAACATCTCGGGTCTTATATGGTTAATATTTTATTTGATATAGATGACCCTATTATCTGAGGCAAGACCTATTGGTAGAGTGGTTGCATGCAATTTATAGGATTGATAAATACTGTATTGTCCATCTGTTGCAGTATGACACCAATTATCTCTGGCATATACTCTAAATTTTTCTTATATGCATCTGTTTAGCTCATTTTCAGACTGTGCCATATAGTCAAGCTCGAGAACTGCAGAAAATATGTTAAGGTGTTCCATGGACAACTTTATTTGTTATACTTATTCATAGCAGATACCTTGAAATAAGGGTTTACAAAATCAGATGCCTTGAAACAATATGCATCAGTCATTAACCTTAAGTTGTTTACTTCAGAATTAAAAGTTTCATTAACTTATTCATAATAGCATCAGGTAACCTGTGACAACCAACAAGCACTATCATACTCAGCTTGGTTTCTTAGTCGCTCATTACCGTTTGTTAATAGGCACTTTCTAGACCCTTGCTTTGAGGTTATATTAAAGTAATCTTAGTTTTTCTCTTTCTTGGCCTCAAAATTTTACCTGTCTCCATACCCAGACTTCTTAGATTTTCATTGCATATATTCCCACCATCTTGATCAACTTAAATTATTTTAATCTCTACTTTTCAACTACTAAGTCAATATTTCTCTTATTACTAACTCTTCCTAGTTTAATATATTTATGCCACAATGTACTCTTTTTCATGTTAATATTCGTATAGTTTCAGATCTTTGTTATTGCCTAACATACTGGCTTGTTCAACATTGCTTTTTGTATTTTGTGTCATCAAAGTAATCTTTGCCCTCAAAGGCAGGCAGTGATCATATTATGCTCAAGGTTGTCTGTTTAATTCACTGTCCAGTCTGAATCTCTGCATTTTATAATGGAATAAAGATATTAATAATAATAGTTGTTTTTTTTACCCCTTGATTAGCAGTTATATTGCAGTCACAAAATATTTGTTGTTAGTTATGAACAAGAATAATTGCACCATTTTGGTTAATCTAAAATTTGGCCTATGTTCTTTAGAATTCCCATTGTAAATTCAAATTGGCATTCACTCATCCTCTCATAATATCATTTCTTGCTATAACATATACAAGTTATATGCATTAGTGGGCCTTCCGTTGAACAGCAACAGTTTGTGCATTAGTATTTTTCTTTTTCTTTTTTTGTTTTTGTTTTTTGAGAGAGATGGAAGCGTTAGGCTGAATCCTACCTCAAATTTATTGCAACTAAAACTAAACTAGGTTAGCTGGGGGCCTGGGGCTGGCCGACCAAATGAGAAAATTTAGATAAGAAATTTGAAAGAGTATGGTGGAAGAGATTAAGGTAATTTGGTAAGAACAGGGTCAATCTTCCACCACGTTTTATCATTGCAAAACCTGGTCAATCTTCATTCTCATCTTAGCATTGCAAAACCTAGTCCAGTCTGTATCAGGAGGTAGATGTTGTCATAGACTATTGGGGTGTTCTACTCTTGCTTCTAGAAACTATTGAGTTCCTTTCCAATCATAGGCACCAGTTTGTCACTGAGATGATAGCATTCTATCAACCCTCTTTTTCTTGATCTCCAATCAGTTCACAGCTCTCAAATTGTTGTAGAGAAATCCATGACTCCAGATGAAGATCCAAGCTGAGCCTGGGCACCATTAAATAAAATAGCTGCAAACCAGAAATAGATGACCTGTTAACTCGTCATGGTTCTAGGAAAAGGGCATGTTGCCGGATGACTTTAATTTCATTTTCTCAGGTTTCGTGTAGGGTATCTTATTAAAAATTCGTAGCCAGTTGAACAGGCTGACCTTCTAAAATAACAGGACACTTCCATATTTTTGATAGGTGCTGAACTCCTCTGTTATTTAAAATTCTGTATCCCTTATTAACAGAAAACTAAAAGGCAACCCCTTGTAGTAGATGGCAGTATCTCTTATAAAAGAAGCTGGGAAACCCATTCAATACTGGAGGCTTACCAGAAGGCAAATTAGGAACAGCCTTCTTCAGTTCCTTTGTCAAAATGTCTTCCAGTGAGTGTAGATCCACTCTCTTTTCTATGTACAGATTACCCAATCAGCAACAACACTACTCTCTTGAAAAATGCCAAACAAATTTGAGAATGAGTGAAGGAGATCTTCTATTACTTTCTGTTTATCCACATTATTGTTATCTTTGTCCAGAGCATTTATCTTGGAGAAAAGGTTTTTTCCTTCTCATGTTAAAGAGGACCTATGAAAAGAGGATGTGTTTTTATCACCCTCTTCAACCAAGTGATGCATAAGGTTTCCTTCTTCTGAAGCATATCTTCTAGTTCTACTTTGAGATTACACCTTTCAGATCTTTTCTACAGAGGTACAAGACACTCCTCTTCTTCACAGTTTAGCCATCAAATTCAGAGGGAATTTCTTTCTGTTTCATTCTTTAAGACTATTTCTTAGAAATCAATGCTTAACCACCAGCATAGCTGCTGGTGAGTCCAGATTTCGTCCTTTATTCCACCTTTTCTCAATTAGTTGATCAAAATTTGGATATATTCTAGCCGTAGCTCAAATTTGAAAATTTTGCTAAGCTTCTTAATAGGGATCATTCTGAGTATCAGAACCAATGAGGAATTGGGTAACAGGAATTGCCTAAGAGATGGTAAAAATATCATGCCGCTCTAAGGATACTAGAAATTGATCTAATTTGATGAAACTAAGGTCCTCTCTTTTGTTTGACTAGACAAAATTTATCCCTACCAAAGGAACATCAATTAGACTTGACCACTTAAAAAAGTTATTACACTCAAACATACTAATTCTGCCACTAGCTTTGCCCTTCCACTCATTGCTGACTCTAGTGCTATTGAAGTCACCAGCATATGCTACGGGCCCATAAGGATTGCACAGCCCCCCAAGTCCTCCAAAAAAGCATCAAATTGAGATCTCGTATAGTGTCCATAAACATTTTAACGACCCAGGCTTGGTTAGTAGGCTTAGAGGCATATTGATAGAGAAAAACACCTTTCTGAAGACAAGTACCATTCAAACTGAGAGTCCCAGCAAGTTAATATACCATCTGAAGAATTTCTTTCACATCTTGCAAATGAACTAGAGTGCTCGATTCCTCTGTAGTACATGCATTTGAGTGCATTTTGGTAGGTAGATATGTAATGTCCTGACTCCAATAGAGAAGAGGCTAGGCAAGGACACCTGGTGATTGCTAGAAGCCTCTACTTTAAGAGAAGAGGGTGAGGCAATGAAGGAGACACTTTTTTTTTTTTTGTGTGTGTGTGTGGGTAAAACCAGTCGTTGAAGTCCAACTGTCCCTTGATAAATTCCTTAAACGCAGACTAAATTGGTGGGGAAGCGGACTTGATATGCTCAGTAGAAAGAGGATGGATATTCCTTCTTGTAGCATGCCTGCTTGATGGGGATCCAGAGGGAGAATAAGTTTCTGGCTAGAAGAGTAAAGCAATTCTCCCTCTAGACAGAACTACAGCAATTTCTAGGTGAAGGCCTGTCCAACCATCAGCGGACATTGCCACCTCTGAAGCAGGTGCACGCACCAAGATCTAGATGGAGTATCCAGCCTCCAGCGATCAACTCTTTGATTCAACAATGGCAAGGCACCACCTCCCACTGGTTGTCACCTAGATCTCTCCATTCATACATCCATATCGATGGCTGAGAGCTCCTAGCATTTCAGAGCAAGCGACTGAGAGAGAGAGAGAGAGGGAGAGAGGGAGGGGGAAGCTCCTAGAAGACACGGTAGAAAGCATTGCTGGCTTAACAGTTCATGCATTAGAAAACATCTATAAAAAGGTAGACCTAAAATCCACCCTCTATTTAAGGTCTATTGCTACCAAGAACTTCCTAATTTTTCCATGAATAGTTCACATGCTTGCTAATGCTCCATAAACTTGTATTTTACTATCTTAGTTCCTGCTTGTTATGCTTTGCATGCCATCCACCAAATTAACTTGAGCATAGAACATGAACAACAATTAAACCTCTGTCGCTCACTAGATAATCCCTCGGTAGAAATGCTGTAAACAAACTTGAGAAAAAAAAACAGAAAGTAGAGATGAATAGAGAGAGAATGAAAGGAGAGTAATGAGGACCATGAATCATATCCATTAGTTTTTGTTGTTCCTCATTTTTTTTTTTTTCTAACTTCATATGTGGACTAAAAGCATCTAGTTACCCAGAATTAGTGGCCAACATGAACAAGGCTGCGTACAATGGATTTTGCCTTTAATAGCAGCCAACCTAGAATGTTGACCAACAAAACAGATCCAAATAATGCTACTTATATCAAATTAGTAAGTAAAAAGACAAACCTGAAATATTCAGCATTTCCTTCAAACTTGATTGTATAGGCAAAGTGACCAAGTTTTCATTAAGGTTCTCATACTTGTCTTTCCAAGGGTGTTTTCGGATTGCCAACAATAAGATTTGATATACAAAGTGACTTTTGCCTTATGTCCACATAAATCGATTAATGACCCATGTCTATATAAGGATCAAAGGATTACTTGCAATGCCTGTGATGGCCACAGGCTAACATGGTACCATCATGCTATGTCATGTTGATCACATGTACAGCCACTTATCCAACATTGTGGCAGACAAAAATGGTTTTGTGTCAGCACATGGTGGCCCCATATACAAACCCAGATGTAGATGTGAATATTTCATCTGTCGTCTCAATTTTAGTTCCAGGCCTTCTCCCTTTATTTGCTCTTTCTTCTCAAATTTATCTTCCCTATGTGTGCTGTAATTCACCTATGTATATGCATTTTCCCTTCTGGTACTCTGTACTTTGTCATGCCATCTCATCTCAAAATTGCCATTCAATTCCTCATTACTAAATGCTGTGCAAGTTCTGGAACTATATCTGTTAACTCCCCTGATATTTTGCCCTTCATTTACTTTATCATATTGACCTTTTGCCTCGAAGATATACATCAATTTTCCAGCTTATAAATGCATTTCTTGTCCCTTATGTTCTCTTTGGATTGACACATTGTCTGATCCTGAAATTATTATTTCATTCTTTCCTTTTGTGTTGAATGTTCTGCATATGCTTTATATATCAGTCATATCTTCTGTTACAAAATTTCCATGAGCTTTTCACTTAATCTCTGTCAATTGTTAAATTTAGCTCCCGCTAGTTTATTTCTGCAATTGTTTCAGCATTCTAATCCATCCCATCACTATGTGTGATACTTTGCTGCCGTTAAATTTTGTGGCCCCACATCCAATTAGAAGGATGAAATCCATCCTCTGTAGAATTGACATCCAATAGCTGAGGAATCAAGAAGAAAACTAGAAAAAGTTTTAAGAAAAAACAAAAAAAGATGGTATACATTCATGATTGGTTAATGGTGATACAATCTAGAATTGTCCACTACTATTTTTAGGTAGTAATAACATAGATATTCTTAAATGTTCACATATTTTACCCAATAAAAAGAACAAATGAATTTGCTAACATTGTAAGGTGTAGAACCTGTAGGATAACTAACCTGCGTGTTTCAATTTGTCATCTATTTCATAGATTACCTGGTTTGGTTCTATATAGTGGGAAGTATCTTATCTTACTGATCTCTTCGGAATAATTATGGGATCATGGTTAAATTGCTGTCTAGCTGCTTCCCTGCAATTATGGTGCCCTTCAAACTACACTTGTGGCAGCTGCTATTGGATATCCCCCCAAACTCCCCCCCAAAAAAAAATCCTTATTAAAATGAATAAATATTGTGATTTCCTTCTATGTCCAGATCCTATATGAAGGATTTTTATTTAATAATGATGAGGTCTTCTCCTGTACATTTGTACATATTCAACCATCTCTATCTATATGAGCATAGATAGGCTGTAATTGTTAGTTGAAGCAAAATCTTTGATTCTTTGTTGTCCGCATACTTGTTGGAAGGTTGGGAAATTAACTGCAGCAGTGTTGCTTTTTTAACTGCTGGGAATATTTGTTGGCAAGTATCTGCATTCTGGAAATTGAATCCACATGGAGAGGTCGAAAATAGAATTATATGTCATAGCTGATGCCAGACCATGGTGTAATATTCTTTCTCCCACTCACTCTCTACCTTTACTCTTAGAGCACCTATTGCTATACATTGTCACTTTGTCCAACTGTTTGTATATTATTTTCATTAGTAATACTTCAATCAGAATTGCCAAACTTGGGAATTTCTTTCTATGTGAATATGTAAATCAAAGGTGTTGAGTCTTCAACGCCTTCAATTTAGTTTGCCATATAATTTTCTTGATCTTGACAGCTTTAGATGTTGGGATTACCTTGGAAGATTGTAATAAATTTATCTGTCACCTGACCATGAAATATGGTGAAGCAGGCATATGGAAAGGAATTGTGCATATATTCTAAAATCTCAGCAAGACTATTGGCAGAATAGACAGTGCTTTCACATGTTTGATATATTTAGTCTTTCTGCAAAAATTTAAAAAGATTACCCTAATTGTATGATATCTCACTATGGATTTATATTGTTGGATGACCGGTTCCTTGCTATTATTTCTGGTTCTCTTTAGCACAGCTTCCCAAGAGGAACTGATGTCTAAGGTGGAGGGATCATCAGAAAATATAGTGCAAGACGGTGCACTGCCTGTTAAGCCACGGATTCTCCTGGCTGCTACTGGAAGTGTAGCTACTATTAAATTTGAAAGTCTTTGCCGTAGCTTTTCTGAGTGGGCGGAAGTGAGAGCAGTGGCTACAAAGTCATCCTTATATTTTTTAGATAAAGCATCACTTCCAAGGGATGTGATTCTTTATACAGATGATGATGAATGGTCTAGTTGGAAGAAAATTGGAGATGAAGTGTTGCACATTGAACTACGAAAATGGGCAGATATTATGGTAATCGCCCCATTATCAGCAAATACCCTAGCAAAGGTATGTGTGATATAATCCACTAAACTTCAGCTTTGGACTTAATGGCTCCATTCCAAAAGAACTTACTAGGACCTTAAATTAAATCTTTGTCATAGGGGATTTTGATGTGCTTGAACACATATCCATGTGGTAAAACCATGCAAAAAAGGATTTGTTGTTGATTTCTGTTGATCATTATGTCTTTCTTCCCTGAACTACTAGCAATTATGTAGTCTCTACCACTGTAGTTTTACTTCTTACATTGCTTTATATGGCATTCATATCTTTCTTCCCCTGAGTAGATTGCTGGAGGACTGTGTGACAACCTACTAACATGCATCGTGCGAGCCTGGGACTACAGCAAGCCTTTGTACGTCGCGCCTGCCATGAACACCTTCATGTGGCAAAACCCCTTCACAAAGCACCATCTAGAAGCAATCAGCGAACTTGGTATAGTGTTGATCCCTCCCATCACAAAGAGGTTGGCTTGTGGAGATTATGGAAATGGAGCAATGGCTGAACCTTCCATGATCTATAATACAGTGAGGCTTTCTTACAAGCCATCAACAGTAAATGGATCTGGGTGACACTTGAATGTTCTTAGGTGCCAATCAAGTTTTCATCCTAACATTTTCTCTGCAGCTGTCTTGTTTTGTTATGTGCAATGAAATATTTTATCTTTAAACGTATACTCTGGGTGTTTCCCCTTGTTAGTCAGGTGTTTGGTTATCCTTGTAGGAATGTGGTTCTTTTTTGTTGTTTCTTATGCTAATTGGAGTGACTTTGTAAGTAGGGCTGTTGAATACTTTGAAAATCTTCCGAGCAATTTATATCATCTCTGGTAACCTTGAAGGACTGTGGTATACATGATGAAATGGACTGCAATCGGTCTGTGATCCCGATTTTAATGTGAGCAGATATCA
Organism: Cocos nucifera; assembly: GCA_006176705.1. Lineage (NCBI taxonomy): Eukaryota > Viridiplantae > Streptophyta > Magnoliopsida > Arecales > Arecaceae > Cocos > Cocos nucifera. Next base: position 1,053,613 of record QRFJ01000427.1, read on the forward strand.
TGGTAGTTGGAATATTCTTGTTTGGAAAACCTTAAGCCACATGACGGTTTACTGTTCTCTATAATTGTCTTTAACACCATGGACCCCGTAATTAGGAATCGCCCAACAGGTTGTCAGAATTTTTCCAGACATACTCTCTGAGCTTTGCCAGTTGATTGATAAGATTCTGTGTGGATGAAGAACGATGGTCTAAGGAACTGTTACGAAGAAATAGGATTTAACCAAATGGATTTGGTGGATCGCTCGACAAGTCGTGGGCTGCTCTAGTGATCCCCGGACAAGCTCGGAGAGGGTTTTCGAGCAAGGTGCATCATATTTGACCACTAATTTGAACTTCTTATTTGGCAACTATTGCCGCAAGGCTCCGATCCAAGGAGGAATGGTTGTGGTTGGCGCTTGTCTGAGATAAAGCTCAAAGTTCGAAAGACGTTCCAGGATAATGTGATCGCTTCTAAGCTCTGAAATAAAATTTCAAGCATTTGAATTTCTCTGACGGAGGATTCTTCGATATTTAAGTTAGTTGGAGCTTTGAAAATAGTGAGGAAGAAAAAGAATAAGGATTTCAGAATGTCCTAAAAAAACTTACTAGAGGATTCTTTGTCCTCTTTTATAGTGGAGGGGATGAGTATGTTACCTAGTTATCTGGTAATCATAGAGAGTTAAGTCCCACGATGCAATCATGCGTAGTGGGTGGTAAGTAGCAATTATTTATGTGCCAATATCTATTAGCCCATGTTATTTCTCGAAATGATTCCATGCCTTGAGTTCATTTGTGGGTCATTGGTTTAGATCCGACCATTGAGTTGGTATGAGTCTGACCAAGTCATCGTCCTGCATCCAAGAAAATGAGTTGAAGTTGTCATCCAATGGCTGACCCTATAGGCATCCGATTCTCACTTCAAGGAAGTCAAAGGGGTGCTTGGTAGCAATCCATAGAGAAAAGGTCGATGTCGGCGATATCATCCCATAACACTTGCCTCCACTTTTGAGCCTAAGCCGTTTTTCCGACTCCGACGAAGGAAGTAATAGTCTTTGGGGTAAGACCTCGGCCTTTGTCCGATGAGTCATTTGGACTTCCATGTTCTAGCTTTAGTTTTTAACCCACCTGTGAGTCTGATCACTTAAGTTAGAGTAATTATTGGAGTAAATTTTGGAGCCGAATCAATGTGTTACTTCCCACCATAATTATTAGAGATGGGTAGCCCGAGGCAAAGTTGCACGTCGATTTGAAAAGATGGGATTTGACAATTATGAGTTGTCCTATCGTGATCTGCCACATATCGATTATTAGTAAGTGCAATAGGGCCTCTTGCAGATTGGATTACATGGCCAGATCTACTGATGGTGTGACAAAGAGCTGCATAATCAAGCAGCTCTAATTTGCATCATGCAGCAACATCCAACGGTCGGGAGCTTCAATCCAAACCATTAGGCCATAGTATAACTATGCTTACCCTCTTTACCTTTTTATTCTTTTGCCAGTCGATCTCTACCACAGTCCCATCACCAGGTTTGCCGGAGAATTCCTTGTCGTCACCTTCTCCAACTCCGACAGCCTTTTATTTGCTCAAGCTCATTTTCCAATTGGTCCCTCTTCATCCTTTTCTTGTTTTTTGGTTTCTTCTTTTATTCTTTCACTCATTCGATTTCTCTTTTCATTGTTTATCTTCCCATTTTCTTCTCCTTCAATGTCTTTTGGTAGTGAGGTTAGAGACAAGAATCATCGAGGAGGCCGGGTTCTCGATCATCTCCTCCCTAAACCGGATCCGAGGATGCTCCTCGGATCGCTACTAAAGCCAACTCCTCATCCGAGCATCTATCTACCGAACCTTGAGGCTCAGACAGTCTCGTTCGAGGGTTCGGAGACTTTTGAGGCCCCAATAATGAGGAGTCGAGCATCTCCAAGGCCGATCTTAGAAGGTTTTGGTCCTTGTTCTCCATTCCATCATCTTTCTGGTTGGAAGTTCCTAGTCGGGAAGGCTGTATGTACAATGCTCTGGAGGGTCAAGTAGTTATTTACAAGGAGACCCTCCGAGTAGGTCTTCATCTTCCCTTGCATCCTTTTGCCAACAATCTTTTAGATTTTTATCAAGTTTTTTCTAACCAAATCACTTTGAACTCCATTCAGGTGATCGTAATTTTTATAATTCTTTGTGCTTGGCTCAAAATCTCTTTGAGGTGTTCTCTTTTCAGAGCGACATTTATCCTAAAGAAACACCCCATGAACAAGGGTGGTGGTACTTCTCTTTTCAAATAGGCTGTAAGTTCATGTGGCTTCCCTTTTCAATCCACGAATGAAAAAATTATTTCTTTTTCATCTTTTTGGATCATCCCTGGGGCTTCAATTGGATCAAGGGTGATCCTTAGCTTTCTCCAAATAAGGAGAAGTCAGTTCTTCCTAAGGATGAGGAGGCCTACCATAAACTACTCGATGTCCAAGTGTTGAAGTTGAAGGAAATCATAACCAAGCAGGCATTCTATGACATCAGCATTAGCCCAACTCTTCCTCGAGGTATGATTGATTCTTTAGCTATGTAGATTACGTAGTCATGTCTAACTCTAGTACTAATCTTTTGTGTTTAATCTTACAGTGATGAGGTCGACACTAGAGTCCATCAAATTGGCCTAAAGAAGAGGCCGAATTCATCCAAGGGTGAGTCTTCGGCAAAAAAGCATAAGTCCAAGCTTAAGACTTCTACTCTAACACCTCCTGCTTCATCGGCCCCTCCAACTCCACCAGCTCTTGCTCAGTTGGTCTGAACCTTGAGCACCAATCCCATCGAGATCGACAATGTGCTTGAGGTCATTATCATGCTTCCACTGAGGATGGCTCTCCCAACTACTCCAGAGTTGGTCTGAGCTCCAACTCCACCACTTCTTCGGTGGACTCCATCCCTAACTCAGGTCACTTCCACTACCCTGGTGATGTCGTCTCCATCGGTTTGGCTCGGAACGAGGTCCTCCTCTTTTAGGACTGAGGAGGACTTTATTATACTAGCGAGGAGGGTTCAGAGAGATGACTCAGCTCTCCATGATCATCAGCCACCCAGGAGTTGATGAAGATGTTGGGCAGAGAAGAAATCCCAACCTCTAGATAAGGTCTTGACCGTCTTGTATGGTGGTCAACTTGGGATAGGTTCTTAATTTACTTGGGTTTTGTTTTTCATACTTCAGAGATTTCTAACTTATCTTTTTATAGCTAGTTTATGACATCACCCTCCTCGGTGAAAGACTCATCGGCTTCAACTAATTTAAGCGAAAGCTTGAGGGAGTTCTTCAAGCAATCGAAGCTCAGAAGAAAGCTGCGGAGGAGGCCAAGGAAAAAGCTAAAGAGGCCAAAAAGAAGATCAAGGAGGAAGCACTCTAGGCTTGAGTGTAGTGAAGCACCCAAGCTATATTAAGGCAGTCAGTTTTCAAGCCCAGGCAGTGAGAGGCATGGCCTTTGATGTCCAAGTGACCATTAGTGGATGGGATGGTCATACGAACCTGATGGTGGTTCCGTTGGATGACTACAATTTGATCCCTAGCAATGACTTCTTTATCACTGCCAAAGTGGTGATATTGCCATATTTATTTGGATTGCTGATCCATGATGAGAAGAAACCTTGTTTTGTTACAGGGTATAGCATTCCTTTGGATGCTGATGTTTGTGAACCAAGGGTGGAGATGGTCTCTACAATACAGTTGGCCCATGGCTGGGTTATGAGGTGTAGCATTTCTTCGGATGCAGGTGTTTACGAACCAAGGGTGGAGATGGTCTCTACCATGCAGTTGAACCATGGCTGAAAGTGGGGCCAAATGACTTACCTTGCTGCTCTCATTGGTGTAGGCACAAAAGAGATAACAAAGGTACCAAAGAAGGTGGCTGTTGCCATTTTCTCTATTGAATCAAGCTTCATCGACAAGATTCGGGTGGTAGCTCCATCGGGTAAGGGCTACCAAAAGTTGCTTCAACAAGTCCAGGATGGTGCAACCTGGAGATATTGGGTTGAAAATGATCTATTGATGGGCAAAAATAATAGACTATATGTCCTTGATGGCGGGGGACTGAGGAGACAACTTATGAAGGAGTTCCATGATTTTCAATGGACGGGACACTCGGAAAGTGAGTGCATGATGGCTCTCTTGTCCCATACATTCGTATGGGTGAAAATGGAAGAGGACATTGAGGCTTATGTCCGATCTTACTTGGTGTGCCAACAAGACAAGATGGAGAGGCACAAGAAGGCGGGTCTCCTACAACCGTTACCTATTGCGAAGAAACCATAGGTTTTGGTATCCATGGACTTCATCAGTGGCTTTTCTAAGATTGAAGGTATATCTTCTATCATGGTAGTTGTTGATCGCTTCTCTAAGTATGCTATTTTTATTCCAGTGCTAGAAGCATATCCAGTGGAGACTGCTGTAGACTTGTTCTACCGAAATATAATGAAACATTTTAGATTATCTTCGGATATTATCAGTGACAGAGATGCTCGGTTCATGGAAAGATTCTGGACTTTGGGACACAGCAAGAAGAATAGAAGGACTGAGTATTTGGTCTAATGAAAAAGTGAACCAATAAGCAAGGCTAGTTGGGAGAAGGAGACCTCATTGTGGTAGTTTGGAGAGGCAATTCAAGCCTACCTGTCATGCCTCCCTCCGAGGACATCGGGATCTTCAGGTGGGGGTGGTTTGTCATAGTCTCTTTAGCTGGATTTTGGGATGGCATGGGCAACTACCTTTGCCGTGCTAATCCCAAGTGTGTAGAGGCTTGGCGGGAGCTCTACAAGGAAAAGGCATACCTGGTGCTTGGATGGCCAGGCCAAGTATTCGCACCAGCAGACAGATGCCAAGATGTAGTAGTGCATAGCACCATAACATAGCATGCACGAGGATGCGCATGGTGGGGCATGCGCAAGGGTGTGCATGGCAGCGCACGCAAGGGCGCTACGGTAGGGTGCACTACACAGCAGGGTGGGTGCAGCAACAAGATATGCAGCAGTAGTACACCCATGCTACAAGAGATGCACAACAGTAGTACGTGCACAGGGCATGCACGGCAGCAGCATGCATGTAGGGCGCACATGGCAGCAGCATGCATGCAGGGTGCGCATGGCAGTAGTGCATGTGTGCGACAGCTGGAAGCACGCAACAGTAGCGTGCATGCGGCAGCGAGGCATGTGTGGCAACAGCACACGTGCAATAGCGCACGCACAAGGGCGCACATGGCTGGACGCGTGTGTGCATGGGCAACAGGGTGTGAAGCCTGGCACTTGGGAGTGCAGCTTAGGGCTTTAACGTGCAGTTGGCATGTTGGATGGGATTCTGAGTTGACCAATGGTTGCCTTCGGTTGCCTTGGTCAATTGATGTCCAATAGCAGTTTGGAAGAGTTTTCAGCAGTTGACTCCTAACTCTTTGGAGAAGTTTGCCTCCAAACAGATGGGGGACGGTTCCAAGTTGGTTTCCAGTGATTGGAAAAAGTTATCCACCGCCTATGTATGCCATACTTGTTGGCTTGTAGTAGGCAGAGAGTGGGTGTATGTGGAATATTCAGAGAGACTGTGGGCTAGTTTCTCTTATCCATGTTTATGTAGAAATTGAAAGGAAGAAAATCCTTGATACTCTATGTACCTTGATATCTTGTCCCTATTCCACTTGGTATGTGCATTTTATGGGATAGAGAATGTTGAGAAGCTGAACTAGATAGGGGTCTAGTGCCATACAAAACTTGGATTTTTGCAAAAATTTTAGGCGAGACTATCATAGGGCCGATTCTCGTCCAAAATTTTTGCAAGAATCCAAGCCTTGGGCAGCACTAGACCCCCATCTAGTTTAGCCTCTCAATACTCCCCACCCATAAGATGCACAAACCAAGTGGAATAGGGACAAGATATCAAGGCACATAGAGAAAATATTCAGGATTTTCTTCCTTCCAACTTCCACATAAACATGGATAAAAGAGACCAGTCCATAGCCTCTCTGAATATCTCACGTACTTTCACTCTCTGCTTGCTACAAGCCAGCAAGCATGGCATACATAGGCGGTGAACAATTTTCCCCAACAGCTGGGAACCAACTTGAAACCGTTCTCCATCTATTTGGAAGTAAACTACTCTAAGAAGTCGGGAGTCAACTGCTAAAAACTCTCCCAAACTATTGTTGGATAGCAACTGACCAAGGCAATCAAAGGCAACCATCGGCCAACTCAGAATCCCATCCAACATGCCAACTGAATGCCAAAACCCTAGGCTACGCACCCAAGTTCCAAGCTATGCACACTTGGGTGCCAGGTTGCGCATCCTGTTGCCCATGCACACATGCATCTAGCAGTGCGTGCCCATGCACGCGTCCATGTGCAACCTTGTGCATGTGCTACTACCGCACGTGCCCTGCTACCGCACATGCCCTTGCATGTGCACTGCTACAGCGCATCCCCCACTGCTGCATGCATGCTACTGTTGTGTGCGCCCTGCTACCGTGCATGCCCCGCACATGTGCTATTGCTATGCGCCTCCTGCAGCACAGGTGTGCTGATGCTGTGTAGGTGCACTGCTGCTGCACATCCTGTTGTCGTGCACACCCTACTATGCAGTGCATTCTGCCATGGCGCCCTTGCGTGCACTGCTATGTACACCCTTGCACATGCCTCGCCATGTGCATCCTTGTGCGTGCCATGCCGTTGTGCCGTGCACTGCTACATCTTGGCATCTGTCTGTTGGTGCCAATACTTGGCCTGGCCATCCAAGCACCAGACCATGCCTTTTTCTTGCAGAGCTCCCACCAGGCCTCTGCACACTTGGGATTGGCATGGCAAAGGCAGCAACCCGTGCCATCCCAAAATTCAGCTAATGGGATTGTGACAAACCACCCCCACCCGAAGATCCCGACGTCCTCGGAGGAAGGTATTGAAAAATATGTCCCAAAGTCAATCATCATCCTATTGATGGTTGTGCTACCTTATAATTATAATTGATTTATTAATGAATAAAATAAATATTTTAATATTTTCATTACAAAGTCTACATCTTCTAATAAACTTTATTGTTGTGATGAAGTCCTTAGGACTTTTTAGTTTCAATAAAGAAAGAATTTATCGATTAGTCCTTAAACAGTTTAAGATCAATAATATGTTGTTAATTATGATGACAATATTTATCGAGTATAGATCGTTGTATGCCATATAGGTTGGTTATTCTCTTAACCAAGGAGTGTGGAGACACTGGTATGTTATATAAGTGAGATGTATGGGTACATCGTCACTGAACGTGATCAACTTCAGTGCATTCTACTATCGAGAATTACTCTGATGAGATATAAGTATAAGTATCCCTTAGACCTGAGATCACCATGGTGGCTTGCAAGCAACTCACTATGCTTTGGTACCGAACTAATTAAATTTCTAATTCAGTAACAGAAGGTTTCTAGGCATAGTCAAGTACTTATGAAGTTAGTGAGTGATTAAGATGGAATTGACCACTCTAAGAGTTGAAGAAGAATGCATCACTATATTTCAATATAGCAAAAATCTTGGCCAGGATAATCCATAAAATGGATTTGGTATTTTGAAATACAATATGGATGATCTAATCGAGATTGACGGTTAAACTCTAAGGTATCCTACAAGCATTTTAGTCAAGAGGATAAATTATACAAAAACTATATCTGTATGGGTTCTAAGGATGTTGTTCTACCCATTCGACCTATCTGGCGGTCGGATATCATTGCTAGATGGTTACGTCGATTGGTACAAAAATTAGTTTCTATACTATTGACTTAGGTTCAGACTTATGAGGTCATATACATAAGAGATCTCGATCTGATCGGATGGTTAATCAATGATTAAGAATCATTTTAGGGTTAAACAATCAATATGATTAATGTTTAACCTAGTGCAAGTATTGTAGGAGGATCGATTAATAATTTGATTGCTAACTGACTTAATTTGATTAAATTAGGAGACTAAGATTAAGTATAATTAAATATAATTTAATTATATTTAGTTTGGACTTGATTGAATCAAGTCCAATTGATTTATTGGATGAGCAAATTGCAAGAAAGAACTAGTCCTAGTTTAATTAGGACTTGACTAAACCTAATCTCTAATTTAATTAAAAATTAAATTAAAATTAAATCTAATTTAATAAGATTATTAGTTGGACTATGATCTAATCTATCTTGGTTAAATAAATTCTAATTTAATTTGGTCTAAGGATCAAGTTGGACCAAGTCAAATTAGGAGTCCTAGGACTTCCAAATCCTTACGCCATTCAATCTCTACGCACTCTTTACAAAATTTTATTTAATTTTTTCATAGAATCTTTCTTTTTTAGAGAGAGGACATGTATCCTCACATTTCATATACTTCTTAGATGGTATTTGGTTGAGGACCAAGTCAAAATAAATTAGTTATTTTGATTTCAAACTCTATTTGATAGAGTTTGTTGCAATCAGAATTCTTATCCATGTATGGCGCCTAAACTCCTATTTTTTAAAAAAAAAATTTATGAAAAATAAAAAAATTTAATGCACCAAATACCAAGTGGTCCATGCCCAAAAAGGAGGGGACACCCAAGAGTTGGGCGCCCCAAGTCTAGCCCAATTTAGAGGTCTCTTGACTAGGTATTTGATCTAAATAAGGATTCTTCCATATCTCTCAATATAATAAGATTTTTAACCTAATTTTTTCTAAGATTATAGATCTAAGAGAGAGGTCTTTGGGGTGGAGAGGCTGGGCATAGAGAGGTTTAGGCCTGGGAATTATAAAGGCACCAATCAAGGTGCTTTGGTGAGAGAAAAAGAGAAGAAGAAGAGAGTCTACTTCTAGGTTTTTCTTTCATCTATTCCTCTATTCTTTTTATAATTTTGAGAGGTGTCTCAGGTCCAAAATCATCTTTCTCATCTTCTAAAAATTAGAAGGTATAGGTTTTAAAGAAAGAAAGATTCAAATCAACAGTCGAAGAAGGATCAGCATAGTTCTAGCAAACTGTGCTGATTTTCGGGCATCGAATTTTTGATCAGCGATCGAGGGCTCGTGTGAATAATTTATAGAGGTCGGATGCATGTGCAGCTCGGAATGACAATCTCAAGCCCTGATCAATGAGTTAGAGAACTCAATTTGCAAAGATATGGATGATACGATCATCTTTCTCCTAGATCTAGGGTTTTTCATGTTTAATTATGAATTAATATAATTAATTCATATTTTTATTGCATAGATTTAAAAAAGTTTTTAAATCTAATCCTGAAATCCTTGACTAGCTCCTTCAAGAGGCATGACAAGTAGGCTTGAATTGCCTCTTCAAACTGCAACAATGAGGTCTTCTTCTCCCAACTAGCCTTGCTCGCTGGTTCACTTTTTCATTAGACCAAATACTCAGTCCTTCTATTCTTCTTGCTGTGTCCCAAAGTCTAGAATCTCCCCATGAACCAAGTATCTCTATCACTAATAATATTCGAAGGTAACTCGAATGTTTCATTACATTTCAATAGAACAAGTCTACAGCAGTCTTCACTAGACATGCTTCTGACACTGGGACAAAAATAGCATACTTGGAGAAGCGATCAACAACCATCATAATAGAAGACATACCTTCAATCTTAGGAAAGCCACTGATAAAGTCCATGGATACCAAAATCAATGGTTTCTCTGCAATAGGTAACGGTTGTAGGTGACCCACCTCCTTGCACCTCTCCACTTTATCTTGCTGGTACATCAAGCAAGACTGGACATAAGCCTCAATGTCCTCATCCATTTTCATCCATATGAATGTACGGGACAAGAGAGCCATCATGCACTCCCTTCCCAAGTATCCCATCCATTGAAAATCATGGGGCTCCCTCATAAGTTGTCTCCTCAATCCTCCGCTATTAGGGACATACAGTCTATTGCTTTTGCCCATCAATAGACCCATTTCAATCCAATATCTCAAGATCACACCATCCCAAACTTGTTGAAGTAACTTTTGGTAGCCCTTACCCGATGGAGCCGCCATCCTAATCTTATCGGTGAAGTCTGCTTCAATAGAGAAAATGGCAATAGCCACCTTCTTTGGTATCTCTGTTGTCTCTTTTGTGTCCATACCAATGAGAGCAGCAAGTTAAGTCGTTTGGCTTCACTTCCAGCCATGGGCCAACTGCATGGCAGAGAGATCTCCACCCTTGATTCGCGAATACCTGCATTCGAAGGAATGCTATACCCTGTAAACCACCACGAGCCAACTGTATAGCAAAGACCATCTCCACCTTTGGTTCGCGAACACCAATATACACACACACGTATAAGTACATATATATGTATATGTACACATACATACATACATACATGGATACATACATACGTACATACATACATATATATATATACATACATACATACATACATACATATATATATATATATATAAGATAATTTATAAGAGTATACACATAAATACTGACTTTATGATGATATTCACATAATTTCAAATATTAAGAATATATATGCAAAAATCCTTATAATATAAATAAGTCTCACAAATGAACATTCCATAATTATGTAATATTTTAATAACATAGTTAATCCCATAATTATGTAATATTATAATAACATAGTTAATCTAACTTATAGCATAGCATTAAATATGCAATAAATTATCCAGAAAGTTAAATGGAGATTAAATATCCTAGTAACATTTAATGTTACATAAAGATGGATTATATAATAATTATTTAGATACATATTTAATATCATTTAATTTATATACTCAAATTTATTCTAATTTTAGCGTTACATTAAATGATTACATAAATATTTTTTGCAAAACAAATCCATTTTAACAAGGATTATTACTTTACATCATGAAATCTTTAAAAAAACAATAAGTTCATTTTTTATTCAATTGGGCATAAATACAAATAGCTAATAAAGGGCAAAACAAATTAAAAAAAATATATATACTATTTATAGGTCATATCGACATTATTTTTTTTATTGATATTTGTTCAACTGTGAAATATTATAATTTTAATTTTTAAAATATATTATTTTTATCATATCAAGTTTTGTACAAAATAGCTGTGTTTTTTTGGGAGTGGTACAATGGCTGTTATCGTGTGGATTATGAATTTTCTTATCATGTACTCAAGCTAATTTATAATATAAATAATTATATAAAATTTTTATTTTTCATTCTTGGTACCATGACATCAAATTTTCTTGGTTCTCAGTGGAGTACATGGTGAAGGAAGTTTTGGAATTATTTAGAAAAATAATACTTAGCTATATCAACCATATGATGAAAAAAAATCATCTTATATTATTTCGGTCTCTCTTTTTTTTCATCCATGGCAAAACATCTCGATGATATGTTCGTGTCGTCTTTGCCGATCCATCGAGAATTTTATGAGCCTATATCAGCCAAGGTTTTGAAGTCTGGCGTTATTTATATCTTGCACCAGAAGTCCCTCGATATCGAGACAAACTGGGGTTAGTCAAGATAAAACCCTTAAGTGTGAGAGATATTTTAATTATATTTTCCCACTAAACAAGATTTCAGACTGAAGCATGGGTTGGAGTCATAGGGATGCTTGATTGGAAAGAGCAAAAATTCGGAATCGAAATAAAAATAGATGACTCTCATTCCAACCACTTGATTGGGGAGAGTTTCATTCCGATTCTAATTCTGAGATGAGATGAGAATGATCCAATCTACCTAAAACTCAATCTCTATTCTCTTCTATCAATTTAAATTTTTATTCTGATTCCAATCACGAACTAAATACTTTAGATGATTAGACTATTCCTAATTCAATTTTAATTCATTTCGATTTTTATTCCAATTTTACTTTCGATTGCGAACCGAGCATCCCTTGATGCTTAAAAAAAAAAAAAAAAAAAAAGGCAAAAAGAAGATGATTATCTGACTAGAATTCCTAATAAATAAATAAAAATTATGGATTTAAAGCATCTAAGCCGAAGGAAAACATATGGACTCTAAGGACATTCCTTTACATCGTGAAGATAAAAGATATAATTCCGATCTTCATTTGAAAAGAAAACAAGTTCCTACATGCAGTAAGCTTACGATATACATGTTTGATTATCAGATGGCTGTGATAGGATTGTTGATAAGAGAGACAACATTACCGGTGGAGAGCTTAATTAACTTGGCAAACCCATAACTCATATCATCTTTCCTAAGACCGCCGGAGATGAGGGGGAGGAGTAGAAGGAAGAAAATCTTCGGTGCCATTTTTTTGAAGATTAGTTGGATTTTTTTTTTTTCTTATGATCTCCTAATAATTTGAATTTAAATCAAATAAGGTCACGATAACCTCTAGTTTGTAATTATATGATTGAAGGAAATCCTTTTATTAGGATGAATAGTTTCAATTAAGAGAATGGCAGCATGAAACAGTGGTCGAGGGTGGTGTTAGATGGTCGGCTCCGCTATTGAGACCACAAGAAAGAAGGTATTTTTCCGATAGTGGGAGCACGTGGCTTATGACAAGGTTAGCACGGCCACCTCCTTGAACCCTCCTTTCTACCCATGTCAACTTTTAGATGGTCTACTTAAATTGACGTCTTCTATAAATAACTCTACAGCCATACGAAATACATGTTTTGAACCGTGCGATGTCCAAAAAAAAAAAAAAATCTTGACGGGGTGCGCCATCCTGATGGTCAAGCTTGTCGAAGCGAATAATACAGCAATTGGATTACTTTTTTTTATGACTTGGAATTCGATGGATGTCCTATGGATTGAGGTGACAGCTGCTTCTAAATAAAATTATTTTATTTTCTAAATTTATTAAATATATTTTTATTAGATTAGCATGAGTTATCTGTTTCTATCCCTCAAAAAATAAAAATAAAAAAAGTTAAAATCTGTTACCCACCGTAGAATAATGTGGAAAAGATCAAGTATGCTGGAGATGACGGCAAACATTTTTTTTTGAAACTATTTATACGCATAATAATTTTGTATATTTCCATCCAAACTTATTAATATTCCATCTACGAGCTAATCAATAGGACTGATCTTATGAATATTTCGATTTAAGCACCTTTTGCACTGAGCCAAGCTTTCTTTATTTATTCCACCAATCTTATTTCATTGCGAAGGAAAGAGAAGAAAGAATCTAAGAAATAGTATGTCAATTACTGATGATATCTATTATATATATATATATATTATATATATATATATATATATATATATATATATATATATATATATATATATATATATATATATATATATATATATATATATATACTATATGGAGGAATATTATAGGCTTGCTAATTTAGTAAGTCAAAATCCTTCCAACATGCCGCATGTCGAGCTTCGGCTTTCCTATAAAAACTCCGCTCCGATCATCACCTAAGCTTGGTTATTCAGCCATTCCAAGGCTCCCACCCGATTCAGACTCTTCACTCTCTCTTGGCGATCGTGCAGACAGCGGGTGCAGCATGGATGGTGATGAGGCAGCACCGTGGTGGGGGCAGCCCGGATGGCCGCGACTGGGCCTCTCCCATTGCTGCAACGACCGACGTCCAACAGCCTGAGCAGCACGGTGGAGTCCTTCAATGGGCCCCGGCTATCGGTGCTATCGCTATCCCGCATTCTCTCCGACGATCAGGGTTGCTGTAGCAACTACAGCTCCTCCTCCATCATTGATGGTGGCGACATCACCTCCATCTATCGAGATTTGGTGGTCATGCAGATAGTGGGTGCGGTGCAAATGACGATGTGGCGGTGCCGTGGTGGGGGCGGCATGAATAGCCGCAACTTGAGCCTCACAATGGGGGCGGGGTGGGGAGGCAGCAAGAGAAAGGAGGAAAAAAAAAAAAGAAAAAAAAATATTTGGAGAAGAATATATATATTATTAATAATAATCTTATTATTAATAATTTTAAAATATTATTTTAAATAATAATAATATAGTATTTTAAAAAATTTAAAAAATAATATTTTAAAAATAAAAGTAGGAAAGGGATAAGACAAAAATAATATTTTTTTTAAAAAAATATTTTAAAAATAAAATATTATAAAAATAATAATAATATTTTTAAAAAATATTAATTTATTATTATTTTAAAAAGATAATATATCATTTTTTTAATTTTTAAAGTAATAATATACTAATTTATTTTTTAAAAATAATATTTTTATTATTTTTTTAAAAAAATATTTCGAGATCTGAATCGATCCATCGAATCTAATCAAACCTAATAAATTATCCATAAATAGAGTACGGTACTTTATCGATCTGAAAGTTAAATCTCTGCATTTAAAATTATTCGAAAGTTTACAAGATATTAATGATGAAGTATATCGCTTTTTATTCTTCCTACCCCTTCAAATTTTTATTTTTCTTGATTGAAAAATGATGGCAGGGGCACCATAAGCGAGCAAGGGGATGGATGGCAAAATCAAGCCCTTCCATCCTCTAAAAGAAAGATGAATTTGGACAGTGGTGGGGCGGGACAAACGGCAGCAACCTGCGCCTCATGCGACAAGGCCGGGGGCATGGGGGCGCGGGGAGGCAGTGGGATGAAAGGAAGGGAAGGGAGGGAGGAAAGGAAAAAAAAAATATTTAAAAAGGAGGAGAAAAAAATATTATTATTTTATTATTATTATTAATTTAAATATTATTTTTAAATAATAATAAAATAATATTTTAAAAAATTAAAAAAATAATATTTTAAAATAAAAAGTAGAGAAGGGATAAGAGATAAAAACATTATTTTTTTAAAAATATTTTTAAATAATAAAATATTATAATAATAATAATTTTAAAAATACTAATTTATTATCATTTTAGAAAGATAACATATCATTTTTTAATTTTAAAAAAAATAAAATATTAATTTATTTTTTAAAAAATAATATTTTTACTAGTTTTTTTAAATTAATATATTTTGATATTTAAATTGATCCATCGGATCATATCAGATCAAATCTAATAAATTATCCATAAATAGAGCAAATACTCTATCGATTTGAAAGTCAAATCTCTGCATTTAATAGCCTCCGAAAGTTTACAAGATACTAATAATGAAGTATGTCACTTTTCATTCTTCCTGCCTCTCCCTTCGAATTTTTATCTATCTCGATTGGGGGATGGTGGTGGGGGCACCATGGGCCAACAAGGGGGTGGGCGATGAAATCAAGTCCCTCCATCCTTCAAAAGAAAGATAAGTTTGATAGTATCTTTTCTAAATATTTTTTTATTTATTTTTATTATTATTATTTTTGTATTTAGTTGGTTTTTTGGATGGTATAAAGAATTGAAAATGATGGTGTTCTAAGTATTCGACGGGCAAAGAACCGAGGAAAGATGAGTACTGATCGAAAATTAAGGAAAAAAATAATAATTATAGGAAGAAAAAAAAGAAAAAGAAGATAAAAAAAAAAAAAAGAAAAGAAAAGAAAAAAAAAGAAGAGAGGAGAGTTTCACTCTTCCTCTAGTGGTGACATTGGGGGTGACAATATTGATAAGGGCATCGAGGGGTGCGATCAAGATCGGCATTTACTAAGAGAGAAGGAGAGTGGTGGTAGGGCGGCAGGGGGTGGAATGACATTGGTGGCCGCAGAGAAGGTATGAGAAGAAATGAGGGAGCAGAGGTGCGATCGGGATTAGTATTTACTGAGAGAGAAAGGGAGCTGTGGTGGGGTGGTAGGGGATAGAGCAGCACCGACGGACGTGAAAAAGGTATGAGAACAAGAAGGAAGATGAAAAAATAATAAAAAAATATTATTTTATATTAAAAAAGGAAAAAAAAATTTCTCTTCCTTCAGTGGTGGTGTCGAGGGTAGTGGTACCGACAAAGGCATCAGGAGGTGCGATCGGGATAGACGTTTGCCAAGAGAGAAGGAGAGCAGTGGTATGGTGGCAAGAGGTGGGATAGTATCGACGGACGCGAAGAAGGTATGAGACGAAGATAGGGGACAGGGGTGTGATCGGGATTGGCATTTGCCGAGCAGAGAGAAAGGAAGCTATGGTCGGACGACAGGGGGTGCGGTGGCACCGACGGGTGCGTAGAAGATATGAGAATAAGAAGAAAATAATAATAAAATATAATTTTATAAAATAATAAATATATAATATATATAATAATAAAATAAAATATTTTTAAAAATATATTTATTATAAATATTTATTATTAAAATTTTTTAATAATTATAGATAGTAATTATCCATCCTATGCAACGTGCAGGTCTTTAACTAATTTTAAAAAAAATCAATTAAAAAAAAACCTAGTCCATGAAAAACAAAGGATCATGGAACTCAACTTAACGGATGTTTTCTCTATGCACCTTTTTTTGAAAAAGTCCTTGGCTTTATGTTTCCCATAAGTTTTGCAATAGACCAACGAACACTTAAAAAAGCTTGATATAATACTAAAGAAGCAATTAAAAGATAATATTCTTCTTAGGGATATCAGTTTACTCTGATATCACTTGATGAGGATCTCGTATAAGGTTATTGCAATAGAAAGAAAGAAGAAAAATAAAATAAGAATACAATCAAGTATGTGAATCAGTCCAAAGGCTCATCTTCATGGGGCATGCAAAGCTTCACTATGAGGAAAGAAAATCAAATAATACAAAAGAAACTTACCACTCAATCCTTGTATAAGAGTCTCTTAATAAGAAGCTCCAAATCCTCACAAAAGCTTCTTAAAGCCTCTCAAAAAGCCTCTTAATACCTCTGGGACGTCACTAGCTTTCCAACGCAATAAATGGTTTGTTAATTGGAGTTATATAGACTCCAAAATCTCAAAAGTAGTGTTCTAGTAGGAAATCCAGTCCTAAACATATTTGAGATCGATCCTGAACCATTCGATCATGACTGGCTCCCTCCGGGCTATCGGATCTTGCACAAGCAATCCTAGATCAGCTCGAATCAATCTCAAGCTGTCGGATCATGATCTGGAGCTTTCCCAACCATCGAATCATGCAAAGAAGAAGGCCATCACGCCAGATCAAGGCTTGATCAAATCCTAGCCATCCAATCGTGACTAGCTCCTCTCTAAGCCATCGGATCATGAATAGTCCACGAAATAGTACCATGGACCATGAGAAATAGCTAGGAAAAGGGCTGAGAGGTCCATGCGGGCATCCATGAGCCAAAGGTCTACCATGGACCGTACTCCATCGTGTGGGCCTGGGCGCACGTGCAGCCTGCTTCAATGCAGCCTGCACGCGCCCCCATGCCATTCACACAACTGATCTAGCATCACCGTGCGCTGCTAGTTTGGGCCATGTCACCGCCAACCGGCACCACCTATGGGCCCCTCTGGTGGGCCCAAGGGTCGGTTACTCTGCTCCATTCTTCTTTCGCACGTATCTTCTTCGTCTAGACTCCGTTTGAGCTGTTCTTGGGCTTGTTGGACTCCATTCGTCATTTTGAATCTTGCTGTGGATTTATTATGAGAGAATTCGAGGTGCTTTCTCAATAATCTCGATCTCAATTTGATATTCAGCCTCCATCTATTTCTAAGAGCATGTGATCCATCTTGCCCCCATACCTTGAGGCATGCCTGCTAATCATGGATGGACAAACGTGGGTATCGAGCCAGGCCGCTCGATCCCACCTTCATCGACTACTGTGATCCTCCTGATTTAAGATCTGCTCGGGATAGCCTCCTACAGCAATAGGAACTTCATCTTGTGACGTCGTATGTCGTCCTTCTGAGTCTCCCATCCTGTGCTCGATCCATCTCCACCTGGAGCTTCATCTCGCACTGGACTTTCTACCATGAGATAATGTCCTTCATACTTTCTTTCTCTTAACACCACCCTACTACTATGCATGATCTTCAGGATTCCTCCATTAGTCTTTCATCTGAAGCCAATAGAATCCAGTATGCTCAGTGAGATTAGATTTTTCTTAAAGTTGGATATGTATCGGACCTTGATAAGCACTTGATATATTATAATAAGAAGTATTAAATATAATTGCATTGTACGTTTATTAGTTGAATTTGATGCTTCTCGATTTATTTTATAGGTAATTAGGAGATTGGGTTTATAGGATCCAAGATGACTCAACCCAAGGTAAATCAAGCAATTAATTAGAAAGCTAGCCATGAAGGAAGAAAATCTAAGGGCTATTATGTGTACACTCCATGCAAGAGCTCTCAATCCAAGCATCTATACTAGGGATCCAAGTCACTCCAATCAACAGTTTCAAAGTAAGTACAGAAAATCTAAGGATCAAGGCTCCAAAACTTCCTCTCACATGGATTCAAGGATCCGATCCAAAGGCTGAAAAAATACTTACTCCATCCTGCGGCTTGGATTGAAGGCAAATATTATCAAAAAGTCTCCTTGATGTCATGTGCCTTCCTTCCTTCCTTATCTACTCCACACACCAAAGAAGAAATATCCTATCTCTCTTTCTCTCAAAATCAGCACATATCTCTCCTACTTGGAATCCAAAATCAACACTCCTATTTTTCTTAATTGCTTTATATCCCAAAGAAGACAGCGCCTCCTTCTCTCTTGACTTATTTGATTTCATCCAAAGCACAAACTTCTCTCATGAGATGCTTTTTGAAATTTAAATTTCAAAACTTCTTTATCTATTTTACCATCTCATTTTTCTATTTTTCTTTAAAATTTAAATATCACATGCCAAGATCTTATTTCTCTTTTATTTAGATTCAAATGAAATTCTATTACAAAATCACCACCTTTTCTTTTCTTTTTCATCTCAAATCAAATATTACACAAAATCATCTCACCTCTGTTCCTTTTAAAAACCTAATGCCCTTCCTTCTCTATTTAAATACCCCGATGCCTCTCCCATGAGGCATCTATCCTTCCACTTTCAAAAATTCAAAAGGTTGTCATCCTCCATCTCTTCTTTTTTCACTTCTCTACACTACTAAATCCCAACCACTATCACCATCCCTTAAAACCTCCCATAACTCTGAAATACTTCCACTCGTATCCCCTCTCCTTCATATCATTCACATCATCTCTTCTTCCATCTTCCAAACTTGAGAAGGATTATAGATCTGAATTTCGGTGGAGTCCAAGCCAAGAAGACGAAGATGATTCCAGAATCCATGGAGAACTAAGTCTTTACTCTTGGAAAAGAGATGATACTTATAGCAGATTTGTTTTCTATGCATACCTTTTGTATTCCTATTACATGCAGTTTATGAATCATTTGATTTTTTTTTAAGATAAGGGTGCATCATTCTTATATGCTTTATCATTAGATTTGGTTATTCGAATAATCTATGCTCCCTAAAGACACATTATGATCTAAGGATATAATGTGTACTCAAAAGAGATAGGTTATCTCAAATAATTAGATTGATAATCAATTTTCTTTCTTCTTGTGTGTTCTGTAGTTGAATAACATATCTCTCCATGAGATGAGTCATGATCTAAGGGTACAATTCGTGCTCAAGAAAGAAGAGTTAAGTTAGATCAACTTAAATCTCACACACCATCATTGCACCATAACAAGAGATACCAAAATCTGTTTCATATAATAGATTCGAATTTCTGAGGTCTTTATCCTATCGCATCATTTTTATCACTTAGCTTAGATTTATTTTGCTATTATCGCATGATTTTCTTAAGTTTTTATACAAAAGCAATTCTTCTTTCTCTCATTTTGAAGTAATTGATCCAAGATCCCTGTGGATACGATCTCGACTCATCCTAGCAAAGTGAGTTAGAATTTATAATTGACCATCTCACAACAAGCGATCAAATTTTGGCACCATTGTCGGAGATCTTGGAATCGTTATTTAGGAAAGAAATAAAAAATTAAAAAAAATTCTTATTTATTACTTTATTTTATTGCATAATTACCATATATGCTTAACTGCCTTTCCTTCTTTTGCTACTAGATTCTTACCCTCTTTTTGTCTTGCCTTATTTTACTTGCCTTTTATTCTACCTCGATTTGAATCATTACCTTTTATTTCAAGTTGACTCATGACATTTGAATTTAATTCAAAGTTTCTTTTTATAATTACTTAAAATACACAATCAAAAAAAAAAACTCATAACTCTTAACTAATATAGAGAAATCAAAAAGAGAAAAAAATAAAAATCTTCTACTTATGCTTGGCCTTCTTTCTTGGTGCATTGTATCTCTCCATAATTAATCTTAAGGGCAATGACCTATTAAAAAGATAAGATGAAAATTTGATCACCCCTTCTTAGCCCAAAAATTACATTCCTTGCATTTTGCACTAACCTAAGCCTTAACCTAAAATTAATTAGATGTCAACCCTAAGGATTCTTGAGCTCATTAGGACAAGTGACCCTGAAAGTTAGACCGGATTAGACTTGGTCAGCTAGCTGGTATCTAGGCAACTGATTTTTGGAATGACTGGATCCAAAGAAAGGTGATTTTTAATTGGTTCCATTCGCTGACCTGGCCTATCTAATTGGTGTCTAAGAAAAGCAACAAAAAGATCCCCACCGATCTTACACTTACTTGGCCAATTGGTTGGTCAAGCTCTAACTTGAAGGGCTTGAAGGCTAGCTTGGATCAGTTAGGAGCTGTCTAGAGTTAGGATAACCCTAGAATAGAGTTGATTTGATTGCACTACTTATTTAAAAAAATAATAAAAATAATAAAAAAATAACTTTCTCTTCTATCGTCTATAGGTCTCGGACTCTCGTAGAACAATCTTCTTTAGACTTTTTCTCCTTATTTCTCTTCTCCTCTTCTTCTCTTCTTCTTCCATAAAAATAAAAAATAAAAAAAAAAGAAGGATCAAAGCGAAACATCTTTTAATAAATGTTAGCGCATCGATCCCTGCAAATTGACTTAGAATCCTTAGATCCAGAGATGGAGAAGACCCTCAAGACCATTCGAGCTAAGAACATGGATCCTAGGGATAATGAACCACCATGACAATTGAGAAAGTACTTTACTCCTTCATCTTACACCTATTCTCCCTGCATCCAAGTCCCACCTGTAGAGGCATTGCACTATGAGATTAAGTCCAGTGTGATCCAAATGCTTCCATCTTTCTACGAACTTAGTAACAAGGACCCGTACAAGCATCTGAATGAATTTCTTGAAATTTGTTCAACTATCAAAATCGAAAAATTTTTGGATGATGCCCTTAGGTTAAAGCTATTTTCATTCTCTCTTAACGATAAAACCAAATATTGGCTAAACTCCTTAAACTCGATCACCATTTTGACCTGGGACCAGCTTCAATGAGAATTCCTCAAGAAATACTTTTCTATAGGAAAAACTAATCAGATTAGAAAATCCATAATCAATTTTTCCTAAATGGAAGGAGAGATATTCCACGAGACATAGGAGAGGCTCAAAGACCTCATTCAAAAATGTCCTCACGATGCCATTCCCAAATAGCAACTTATAGTGTTTTTATGAAGGTTTGTCGGAAAAGCATAAACAAATGGTTGACTCGTCGTGTGGTGGGATGTTCATACTTAAAAGTGAGCATGAGGCTTGGCAACTCTTTGAAACCCTAAGTGAGAGTTCATTGCATTACATGTTTAGGAAAGCTCCCATGCCGAGATCTAAAAAGGGTGGGTTATATGAAGTAGGTCAATCGGTAGACATCCACAGCAAGATGGATGAAATAATTTCTCAAAATTCGATCGACTACTGCAAGTCGGTTACACCACCTCTTCTCTATCCACACAAGTACAAGATGCCTGTTTGATCTGTTCGAGTCCTGCCCATTCTGTAGGTGATTGTCCAGTCGCTTACCAATTTTTTGAATATGTACAAGAGCAAGTCCATCATGCCCAAACTACTTATAGATCAGGGAACGAACCCTATTCTAGTACGTACAACATAAGATGGAGAAACTATCCAAATTTCTTATGGAAACCACAACCAGTGGTTCTCCCAGTGCAACAAAGATTATGTTACATGGATGTGACTTATAGGCATCCACCCTAGCCACAATACCAAAACCCTTTCCAACCCACCCTGAATACTCATAGCTCAGCTTTCAATGAAAAAGTATTGCAAGCACTTAAAGGACTAAAAATGAACACTCAACTCCATTTCCATATGCAATCAATAGCAAAGCTAGAGACTCGGATAGGTCAGCTAGCAACAGCTTTCAATAGGAGGGAGGAGGGCAAATTACCTAATCAGCCCATCAGTAATCTAAAAGGAGGACAATACATAGCTAAAAGCTCCACTAATCCCAAAACTTTTTTCGAACATGCCAAATCGATTATGACCCTTAGAAGTGGGAAAATCTTAAATAAACTTGAAGTAACCCAACAATCAGAGCAACCAATGCCAGCCACATCAAAAAAGAAAAAATCTAAAGAGAGGGAAGAACTTGTTAACCCAGCACCTGTACCTAAGGCTCTATTCCCGAGTGCTCTAGAAAACCCTCTACCCATGGATAAGAAGGGAGTTAAGATGAATGAAATATTTGAGTTGTTTAAACAAGTCCATATAAACCTTCCTCTATTGGACGCCATCAAACAGGTCCCAACCTATGCTAAGTTTCTGAAAGATGTATGCACCCAAAAGCGCAAATCTAGGGCACATATCCCAAAACAAGTTCGCCTGACTGAGCAAGCCAGCTCAGTCTTCCAGCATACAACCCCATCCAAACTCAAGGACCTAGGTGCCCCTATCATTTTCTATGTTATAGGAGGTCTAACCATTAAGAAAGCTCTATTGAACTTGGGAGTGAGTGTTAATCTCCTCCCAAGCTTAGTATATCAACTTTTTGGATTTGGAGAACTGAAACTCACATCAGTGATCTTACAATTAGCTGATAGATCTGTCAAAGTTCCACGTGGGATGATAGAGGATGTGCTAGTTAAGGTGGATGAGTTCTATTTCCCTATTAACTTTCTCATTTTGGATATGGAATCAAAAAGTAACCCTAGCCAAATTTCCATCATCCTAGGTCGACCCTTTCTTGCTACAGCTAATGATTGCATTAACTATAGAATAGGGGTCATGGATGTGTCATTCAAGAATAAAAAGCTAAGGATAAATGTGTTCAATGCCGCCATGGGACCCTCGATTAATAACTTTAGTGAGGTGAATATGCTCGACGAACTAGTTGAAGATGTCGCTCCCACCATGCTTTCCCAGGACCCGTTGCAAAATTCTTTAGCCTATTCCAATGTTGAAAACTACGATGATGATGATGGATATATGAATGAAGTCCATGTTCTATAAAAACCATCCGACTCAAAAACCACTCCTCCATGGACCATCAAGCATGAACGATTGCCCACCCCGTCCAGTACACCAGTAGCCCTATCCTTAGAAGCTCCACCTATGCTAGAATTAAAGCCACTTTCGACCATGCAGAAGTATGTGTTCTTAGGACCCAATGATACTCTCCGAGTGATTATTGCATTCGACCTAACCCATGACCAGGAAGCCCAACTCGTAGGTGTGCTAAAAGAGAACAAAGAAGCTATTGGATGGACAATTACTGACTTGAAAGGCATCAACCCCTCTATTTGCATGCATCACATTTATTGCGAGGTAGATGCCAAACCCTATAGAGACATGCAAAGAAGATTGAATCTGAATATGTGGGAGGTAGTCAAGAAGGAAGTAGTGAAATGGTTAGATGCAGGCATTATCTATCTGATATCAGATAGCAAATGGGTTAGCCCGATCCAAGTGGTATCGAAGAATTTAGGTATCACTATAGTGGAAAATGAAAAAGATGAGTTGTTACCTACTCGTACAATAACTGGTTGGAAAGTATGTATGGACTATAGGCAACTCAATGCCGTGACTAGAAAAGACTATTTTTCATTACCCTTCATTGACCAAATTCTAGAAAGACTATTTTTCATTGCTCTTCATTGACCAAATTCTAGAATGGTTAGCAGGTCAGAGTTACTTCTGCTTTCTAGATGGATATTCAGAATACAATTAGATACCTATTTTTCTAGAGGACCAAGAGAAAACCATCCTTACCTATCCTTATGATACTTTTGTCTTTTGTCAGATGCCTTTTGGGCTGTGCAATGCACTAGCCACGTTTCAACGATGCATCTTATCAATCTTTTCGGACATAGTTGATAAATTTTTGAAAGTATTCATGGATGATTTTTCGATGTTTGGGGCCACATTTAATGAATGTCTCCAAAATCTTTCAAAGGTTCTTAAACATTGTATAGAGACAAATTTGGTGTTAAGTTGGAAAAAGAGCCATTTTATGGTTCATAAAGGAATCATACTCGGACACATTGTATCCGAGAAAGGAATCGAGGTAGATAAAGTTAAAGTAGAAACAATCTCAAAATTATCACCTCCAACCTCAATCCATCAAGTACGATCTTTCTTAGGCCATGCTGGGTTCTATAGGCACTTCATTAAAGATTTTAGCAAAATCTCGAGACCCTTGTGCAACCTCCTTGCCAAAGATAATACTTTCAACTTTAATAAAGATTGTCTGAATGCATTTCATACTTTGTGCACTGCACTATCAACTGCACCCATCATTCGACCCCCAGATTGATCCCTATCCTTTGAGATAATGTGCAATGCTTCTGACTATGCTGTAGGAACAGTCTTAGGACAAAGGATCAATAGGAAACCCCATGTAATTTATTATGCAAGTAAAAAATTTTTTGATGCATAATTGCACTATACTACTACTTAGAAAGAATTACTTGCGATTGTGTTCATCTTAGATAAATTCAGATCATACCTCTTAGACTCAAAGATCCTAATCTATTCTGATCATGCTGCACTAAGATATTTGCTATCCAAGAAGGACACTAAACCCAAACTAATTAGATGGATACTTCTTCAGCAAGAGTTTGATTTGAAAATCCAAGACAAGAAGGGTTCAAAAAATGTAGTAGCAGATCATGTCTCTAGGATCCTAGTTGAACACAATTTGGATGTAGTTAAAGATAGGTTCCATGATGAACAACTATTCATAGTTGGTTCCAACAAACCTTCCTGGTTTGCTCATATTGTAAATTAATTAGTTGTAGGGCAGGTTCCATCTTGTTGGTCCTTACAAGAGAGAAAGCGATTTTTCTCACAAGTCAAACATTATTTCTAGGGGGAACCCAAGTTATTCAAGCTTTATTCTGATCAAGTGATCCGACATTGTATCCCCGAGAGTGAATTTCAGAGTATTCTCACATTTTGTCATTCTCTTGCATATGGAGGTCATTTTAGCAGGAAGAAAACTACAGCAAAAATGTTATAGTATGGATTTTATTGGCCAACATTATTTAAGGATGCTAATGAATTTGGCCAATACTATTTAAGATATCAACAAATGGGGAGCATCTCAAGAAAAAGCATGATGCCCCTCTCTCCGATTTTAGTAGTGAAAATTTTTGATGTATGGGGAATTGACTTCATGGAACCTTTTCCCTCCTTGTTCGGTCATGAGTACATTCTTGTTGCAGTTGATTTTGTATCTAAATAGCTGAAGGCCATAGCAACCAGAACTAATGATCACAAGATGGTAATCAAATTCATTCAACACAATATCTTTAGTCATTTTAGTTGTCCTAGATCCATTACCAGTGATGGGGGTGCGCATTTCATGAATAGACACTTTAAGAGTCTAATGAATAAGTATGGAATCATCCATAAAGTTTTCACACCTTATCACCCCCAAACGAGTGACCAAGTCAAAGTCTCTAATAGAAAAATCAAACGAATTCTTGAGAAAATGGTTAGACTGGATCGAAAGGATTGGTCCTTACATCTGGATGATGCATTATGGATCTATCAAACTACATTCAAGACTCCAATTGGTACCCCAATTGGTATGTCCCCTTACCGGCTAATCTTTAGAAAAGCATGTCATCTACCGGTAGAATTAGAGCATCGTGCTTTTTGGGTCATAAAAAAATTTAATTTTGATATGAAAAATACAGGCTCTAATAGAAGACCGCAACTAAACGAACTAGATGAACTACGCAACGAAGCCTACGAGAACTCATGAATTTATAAGGATCGAACAAAGGCATATCATGACAAGTATATCTCAAGAAAGACATTCGAGCCCAACCAAAAAGTTTGGCTTTATAATTCGAGGTTGCACCTTTTTCCTAGGAAGATACAATCACGCTGGAATGGATCCTATGTTGTAACTCAAGTATTCTCCCATGAAGCAATTGAAATTAAAGATACAAAAATAGGAAATACCTTCAAGATAAATGGCCAGCGATTGAAACCATACATGGAAAAAATTAATGAAAGAGAACAAATCAATGTAGTTGACTTGATGGATCCAATCTATCCACCATCCTAAGATCCAACAAAGTCTGGCTGAAGACTATAAACTTAGCGCTCCTGGGAGGCAATCCAGTATTTTTATCTCATCTTAATTCTTTTGTTTTGTCTTACTTAGGTTCATCAACTAAGTTGGAGGAAGAATTGGACCCGATGGAGCATCAGAAGGCCCATATTATCACCAGGTGTATTCTCTCCTTCAGCTCCTATTTACTTTCTTTTGTGTTACACTCTTGCCCTTTCCACTCCATTGAGGATAATGTCAATTAAATTAGAGGGTGGGGGATAAAAACTTAAAACTTGGAAAGATGTAAGTATCCATAGACCTACTATGCTTTAGAATTGAGAGGAATTAGGCATCTCAGTAGCTATTGATGCATAGTCTAGATAAACTGTAAAGTGTCAAGGGATTGCATATTAAAAAAAATCCAATTTGTGGCTAAGTATAGAATAAGAATTAATTTTTAGGCCCTTCTAATCACTCCGGTATTAATGTCTAAGGGAAGTCTACCTTTTATGGGTATAAATGGGATATCCTGATACCTGCAATTTCTTCAAAAAAAATAAAAAAATAAAAAAAAGAGAGAGAAAATTCTAAACATTGGTCTCCCACTGAGTTATTGGGCCTCTTTGCCTAAGTAAATAATAATATTCGCATCAAAAGATGAGCAATGTAAAGAAGCTCTACTATGCAGTTGCTTTAGCCCATAATCTAATATACCTGAGTTAGTAAGCCTGAGGGATGTTCTACACCTAATACCCTAAAATCAATTGGTTTGGGAGTCATTGGCCAAAAACTCATTACATGGATCAAATGAAATAGGACTAAGGCATTGCACAAACTGCGCACATTAAAAAAATAATTAAAAAAAAGAAAAAAAAGGAATAAATGGGCAAAAGTACAGACCATGAACCTATCTTAGAGTAAGACAAACCAAGGATAAAGATAGGGATAGACCAAGAAAAGGCTTAGAAAGAAAATTTTATATTCGTCACTTAACTATTCTAGCAGGCAATCTTAATTTTCTAAGGACACACTTTACTAAGCTTCTAGCTATACACCAATTTTGCTAGAATTATCTAAAGATGCTCATGACTAAGCACACTGGTATATGATACTAACCTTTCTTTTACTTAAGAATGAGTAAAGTTCAAGTTGGGGGGTGTGATAAACACTTGATATATTATAATAAGAAGTATTAAATATTATTGCATTATACGTTTATTAGTTGAATTTCATGCTTCTTGATTTATTTTATAGGTAATAGGAGATTGGGTTCATAGGATCCAAGATGGCTCAACCCAAAGTAAATCAAGCAATTAATTAGAAAGCTGGCCATGAAGGAAGAAAATCCAAGGGCTATCGTGTGTGCACTCCATCCAAGAGCTCTCAGTCCAAGCACCTATATTGGGGATCCAAGTCACTCCAATCAGTAGTTCTGAAGCAAGTGCAGAAGATTCAAAGATGAAAGCTCCAAAACTTCCTCTCACATGGATTCAAGGATCCGATCCAAAGGCCGAAAAAATACTTACTCCATCCTACGGCTTGGATTGAAAGCAAATATTATCAAAGAGTCTCCTTGATGTCATGTGCCTTCCTTCCTTCCTTATCTGCTCCACACACCAAAGAAGAAATATCCCATCTCTCTTTCTCTCAAAATCAGCACATATCTTTCCTACTTGAAATCCAAAATCAGCACCTCTATCTTTCTTAATTGCTTTATACCCCAAAGAAGGCAGCACCTCCTCCTCTCTTGGCTTATTTGATTTCATCCAAAGCACAAACTTCTCTCATGAGATGCCTTTTAAAATTTAAATTTCAAACCTTCTTTATCTCTCTTACCATCTTATTTCTCTATTTTTCTTTAAAATTCAAATATCACATGCCATAAGCTTATTTCTCTTTTTTTTAGATTCAAATAAAATCCCATTACGAAATCACCATCCTTTCTTTTCTTTTCCATCTCAAATTAAATATCACATAAAATCGTCTTACCTTTATTTCTTTTAGAAACCTAATACCCTTCCTCTATTTAAATACCTCGATGCCTCTCTCGTAAGGCATCTATCCTTCCACTCCCAAAAATTCAAAAGGTTGTCATCCTTCATCTCTTCTTTTTTTACTTCTCCACACTACTAAATCTCAGCCACTATCACCATCCCTTAAAACCTCTCATAACTCTGAAATACTTTCACTCATATTCCCTCTTTTTCATACTTTCACTCATATTCACATCCTCTCTTCTTCCATCTTCCAAACTTGAGAATGGTTGTAGATCTGAATTTCGATGAAGTCCAAGCCAAGAAGATGAAGATAATTCCAAAATCCATGGAGAACTAAGCCTTTACTCTCGAAAAAGAGATAATATTTGTATCAGATTTATTTTCTATGCATACTTTTTGTATTCCTATTACATGCAATTTATGAATCATTTGATTTTTTTTTAAGATAAGGGTGTATCATTCTTATATGCTTTATCATTAGATTTGATTATTCGAACAATCTATGCTTCCTAAAGATACATTGTGATCTAAAAATATAATGCATACTCAAAAGAGATATGTTGTCTCAAATAATTAGATCGATAATCAGTTTTCTTTCTTCTTGTGTGTTCTGTAGTTGAATAACATATCTCTCCAAAAGATGAATCGTGACCTAAGGGTACAATTCGTGCTCAAGAAAGAAGAGTTAAGTTAGATCAACTTAAACCTCACACACCATCATTGCACCATAACAAGGGGTACCAAAATCTATTTCGGTAGATTCGAATGTCTGAGGTCTTTACTCTAGCGCATCACTTTTATCACTTAGCTTAGATTTATTTTGCTACTATCGCATAATTTTCTTAAATTTTTATATTAAAGTATTTCTTCTTTATCTCGTTTCAAAGTAATCGATCTAAGATTTTAATGGATATGATCTCAAGTCATCCTAGCTATATAGAAATGAGTTGGAGTTTATAATTGACCGCCTCATAACAAGCAATCAAACCTCACCCAACTTCTTCATTGTTTCATCATGGAGCTTCATGCTGATTATCCCATTGTCCTTGATCTGACAGTTCGATCCATCTGACAGAAATACAATGCCCTCACTGGTCTCTAGGAAGTCAAATAGCTCCTCTCTATAATATACATAATGGAATTAAGCCAAATCCATAATCCACTAGGAGGAAGAAGTAGATGTTTGGAAATATGTTCTAAAGCTAATCATCTAAGTTATAGATGATTGAAATTAGTATATGAATTATCAAATAAGAATAGTTATTTAGTTTTTTCATCATAAAAGTTTTATCTTTTTTAAATAAACTTCTACGCTATGATGAAGTCCTTAGAAGCAAAATCAATCGATAAAGAAAGATTTATCAGATGGTTCTTAAATTATTCATATTTAAATAATAAATTATTAATTAAAATGATAACTTATCGAATATAGATCGCTGTATGTCATATTCGTTGATTGTCCACGTAATCAAGTGGTGTGGAGATATTGGTATGACATTCAGATGAGATGTAGGAGTATATCTGCACTGAACGTGATCAATGTAATACTCTACTATCAAGAGTAGCTAGTTAAGATTGATTGGTATAAGTATTCCTCCGATATGAGATCACCATAGTGACTTGTAAGTAACTCACTATACTTTGGTGCCAACCTACCTGTATTTCTAATACAGCAATGAAAGATTTTTGAATACAGTCAAGTACTTATAGAGTTGATGTTTGAGTCAAGATGGGATTGACTACTCTTGATTAACTTTAGAAAGAGAATGTCTTGCTTTGTTTTAATTTAGCAAAATCTAAACCTGGGTAATCCTCGTGAGGAGTCATGGGATATGCAAAATTTTAAAACATAAAATGGATGACTGATATGAGTATTGACAGCTTACTCGAAGTTGTCTTAAGCATTATTGATCAAAGGGATGAATTATATGGTAACCATAGGTTAGAATTTTAAGAATGTTGCTTTGCATACATTTGATCTATCCGAACGTCGGGTATAATTGCTAGATGGTCATTTTGATTCATATA
This sequence comes from Cocos nucifera, assembly GCA_006176705.1. NCBI lineage: Eukaryota > Viridiplantae > Streptophyta > Magnoliopsida > Arecales > Arecaceae > Cocos > Cocos nucifera. The sequence continues at coordinate 1,083,839 of QRFJ01000427.1, forward strand.
AAAATTAGTTTCTATGCTTTCGACTTAGGTTTGAACCTATAGGATCACACATATTAGAGGTTGTTACCTGATCAGATAGTTGATCAACGATTGAGAATCGTTCTAAGGTCAAACAATCAATACGATTAATGTTTGACATCATGCAAGTATTGTAGGAGGATCGATTAGTAATTAGATTGCTAATTAACTTAATTTGATTGAGCAATGAAATAGAAATCAAGTCTAATTAAATTAAAATTAGTTTAAAATTAATTAGATTAAGTCTAATTAGTCTATTGGATAAGTCAATTACAAGGAAGAACAAGTCCAAGTTCAATTAGGACTTGAGTGTACCTAATTTTTAATTTGATTAAAAAATAAATTAAATTTAAATTTAATTTAATATAATTTTATTAGACTCTTGATTAAATTAGAATTGTGTATTAATTAAGTTGACCTAAAACTATTTTGAATTGAGTTCAAAAGATTTTGAGCTGAAAATAGGAGAGTCCTAGTTAGACTAGGACTCCTCCTTCCTTGCGCCACCTAAGAGAGCCCACGCCCACTAATTGTTTCTAGTATTTTATGAGCCATCTCCATGCTTAAGAGAGTTCTCCACGCCCACTACCTCAAGTTTCTAAAATTAATTTTGACTTGGTCAAATTTTCAAAGTTGGTTTTGATTAAAACTCTATGTGATAGAGTCCTAGTTCTCAAAAACTCCCTCCCTTCTTCCATGCCACCTATTAATTTCTTGTGCCCCCTTTTCCTAATTTTTTATATTTTTTTTCCTTCCTTTGGATGTGGGAATTAGGTGACTCATGCAAAATAATTAAAAGGGGGGTGTCCAAGAGTTGGATGCCCCCTTAACCTCCTTGATTAACTAGGATTTTTTGACCTAGTCTTCATATAACTTGGGGCGCCTCCTATGAGATTATTTTAGGATGTGAAAAATCCCTAGAAATCCATGGAAAAATAGAAGGAGGAGTAAGCATGGGAGATTTGAGGTGCAAATAATCTTGGAGGAAAGACTTCATTAAGACATCAAAAGTTGATATCTTGAAGAGACAATGGTAAGAGAAGATTGTCTTCTCTGATATTTTTTTCTTTCAAAGTTTTTTTCTTCTTATTTTTATATGATTTTTCTATAAGAAAAATTTGAGAGAGCGAGGGAGAGGGTGTGGAGGATGGATGCTCTAAGGAGTTGAAGCATGATGCTCTTTTTTGGACATGATTTGATCATATCTTGATGAGAAGAAAAAGGAGAAGATGGTGATGAGAAGAAAGAGAAGAGAAGATGGTCTTTTCTTAGGGTTCTTTTGAGAATCTTTTCTTCTCAATTTTTGTGTAATTTTTTCATAAGAAAAATTAGAGAGAAAAAGATCTGAAAGTATGAAAAAATAATTAAAGAGGTGGTCTCCTCTTGTCCCAACATAGAGATATTTCAGGACATCAATAGTTGATATCCTGAAAGAAAAGATCTATCTTCTCTTAGGATAATTTTCTTAATTTTTTATTTTTTGATTTTTGTTAGATCTAAGGGTTGGACTTCTTCCTTAATCTTTCTTATATTTTTCATCTCTTGGAGTATCCAAGAGATCCAAAGAATATTTTTTAGATTAACCATCAGGAGGGATCCATGAGAAACTAGCACTTCGAGCAGATCTTTGATCGACGAACCTCCGATCTATGTTGCAGCTTCATATAGACTATCCATAGAAGTCGGACTCATTGTGTGGCTCCAAGCAACAAAGGATGACATTGATTTTCAACTATCAAGTTCTCGATCCATGCAAAGGTATAAGATTTGATTTTTTATCTGACCTAGATATAATCTAGAGTTTTTCTAGAACTGTTATAGATCTAGGTATTAATTTGATTAAAACCAATCATGCTTGATTTATTTTTAGATTTATGTTTGCATCATGATATATCATAGGTCCTAGATGTCAGGTTTAGTGATTAGATCACATGCATAATTACATTAAATTATTTAATCTATGTCTTCCATTGCTTGTAAATTCGAAAAGATTTTGAAATATATACATGAAACCCTGCATGTTTTCCAACAATAGTATTAGAGCTAAGTTCTTTTATGACATGATCATGTTTGTATTAAAATAAATTTAAAAATAAAAATTAAAGATTGCACATACTGATCATAAGATTGTCCTGTTGTAAGATTAACCTCTTATAATGAAAAGATCATCCTAGTATGTGCTGATCTGATTTTTTGAATTATGAATAAGTTAGATATAATCTAAATAATTTTATGATTTATTTTTTAATTTTAAATCTAAAATTAAATAGATGTTAGATCTATTTAAGATTATTTAGATTAGATCTAAATAATATTGGGTTGCACATACTAATTATAAGATTTTCCTGCTATAAGGTTTATCCCTTATAATGGAGAGGTTGTCCTAACATGTGTTGACCTGAATAACCTAAATCATAAATACGTTAGATAATATCTAAAATAATTGATGATTTATTTTTAGATTTTAAATCTAAGATTAATTGGTTTATGATCTATTTTTTGATTATTTAGATAAGATCTGAATAATATATGTTTCATATTTTGATCTAGTTTCTCTTAATGCATATTGTTGTCGTAGAATCTGGTTGATGGCAGGATGAGCTAGAGTGGAGGAGGATGAGGTCGCCACCGATAATCTGCAAAATAAAGTTCCATCCGGAGTCAGTAGTGGTGGCTCCGACAGTATCCTTCGACGATTAAGTCAGCTCTTCTGACCAACAGAAATAGAGTGCTCAGGCAAGAGTTCGGCAGAGTTTCGGAAAGGAGAAAAGAGCTTAGAGAAAATATATCTGGAGGGTTCTTTTTTATAGACAGAGCTTATAGCAGACTGATAATGACGATTGTAACTATCCGATAGTGGGCCGCTCGGAGCCACGTAGAGTTTGTTACGAAGAGTGGTATCCATTGCTATGAAGTGACCGTTCGTTGAGATTTAATAATCGAAATTCAGAGGAAGCAAGCGTTGGTTGGTGAAGAGTTTTGACATACATCAATTCCAGAGGAGTTCGGACTCCTAAAGGAAAGATGACTAAAGGGGATCATCCAGGAGGAATGTTAGTTGAAATTCGAAAGGAATATACTGGAGGAATTCGGATGGAGCTCGACTAATGAAGAAGTTCAGGAGGAGTTCGATTGATGGAGAAATTCGATCGAAGAAGAAGTTCGAAAGAAGTTCGGCTCCTGAAGGAATTTGGAAGGAGTTCGGCTCCTGAAGGAATTCAACTGAAGGAGAGATCCGAAAGGAGATCGACCATTTGGGAGTTCGACTGGTGATCGACCGCTGAGGAGTTTGATTGGGTTCGACCGCTGGAGAAGTTCGGCTACTAAATGAGATCGGCCCCTGAAGGAGTTTGGCTATTGAATGAGATCGACCGCTAAATAATGAATTTCTAATTAAAGCTCTTTCATGATTACCAGTTATATTAGGCTAAGCATCAGGCTGGACTTCGATAGGAGTGAGATTTATTCCCAACAATAGTCCTTCCACTCCCGAGTTTGAAACTCAAAGAAAGGGAGTACAAAAAGGGCAACTACCGAAGTCCTCTTCAGGGCTCTGTACCAATTCAAATTGAAGCTTGGAGAAGATTTTATCTCTAGTCAAGGTTGACATTGAATTTGAGGCTCGAGAGAATCCCATCTCCAGCCGAGGTTGAAGGAGATCTTATTTCCTATTGACGTAGATGCTGAAGCTTGAAAGAGATCTTATCTCTAGTCGAAGTTGAAGGAGATCTTATCTCCTATTGACGCAGACTCTAAAGCTCGGAAGAGATCTTATCTCTAGCCGAAGTTGAAGAAAATCTTATCTTTTGTTGATGCAGAAGTTCGAAAGAGATCTTATCTCTAGCCGAGGTTGAAGAAGATCTTATCTCCTGTTGACGTAGACTCTGAAGCTCAGGAGAGATCTTATCTCTAGCCGAGGTTGAAGGAGATTTTATCTCCTATTAACGTAGACTCTGAAGCTCGAGAGAGATCTTATCTCTAGCCGAGGTTGAAGAAGATCTTATCTCTTGTTGACATAGAAGCTTGGGGGAGATCTTATCTCCAGCAACCGAGGTTGAAGGAGATCTTATCTCCTATTAACGTAGACTTTGAAGCTCGAGAGAGATCTTATCTCTAGTTGAGGTTGAAGAAGATCTTATCTTCTATTGACGTAGACTTTGAAGCTCGAGAGAGATCTTATCTCTAGTCGAGGTTGAAGGACTTTGACTTGCTTATGTTAGGATGAGGTTCTCCTCCTGTTCCTAACACGACCACTATTGACTGCTTCTTTCCTATCATCATATAGTTTTTGCACCAAGAAATAATATTATCGAAATGGATGAATTTTATTAAAAAAAAATTACTGGCAGCACATCCTCAGATTCTCTATGTTTCAGGGTCGTGGGAGTGTTGTTCCTCCGAGTTCTTTCAGGTTTCGGGCTGGACGACCTCCTCTATCTCATGCTGGCCTTCTCACTTTGAAGCGAGCTTCTCTTGGCTTTGAGGCTGGGGGATGATGGCTCACCGAAGTACCACACCCCTTCCAGAGGTAGTGTTGATGATACCAGGAGACAGTCGACCTCTTTGTTGTTCTTCCCTTATTGGTGGTTCTAGCTATGATAGTGCTCTTAGTCGATCTTCTTCCACTTCAGACTGGCATCTGAGGAATCAATCCAGTCGGCCTCTCCTAATGAGCTTCTCGATTTTGTCTCGAAGTTGAATGCATTCTTCAGTGTCGTGGTCGTGGTCATGATGGTAGAGGCAATACTTGCTTCAATCGTGCTTGTTTGGGAGAGATCGTAATTCTTCTGATCTTGATTGCTGGTTCTTGATTTCCATTAGAACTTGAGTTTTAGAAGCATTAAGAAGGATGTAGTTGCGGAACCTTTTGGGGGGAGGATTTCTTCACGTCCTTCTGTCGGGGCTTCATTGTTGACGAACTCGAGGAGGAGTTTGGACTCGCTTGCGCTTGGAGGAAGTCCATGAGCACGACCGAACTTCATTCAGCCCTACACCAACAGTGGGTTTACTAGACTCACCCGTCTGCCGCTCTCCTATGGCTTCTTCATCCTTCAACTTGAAGGCTTCTTCTGCATGGACGTATCTCTCGGCCTAGGCTAGCAGATTAGCAAAGTCCCTGGGGTACTTCTTCTCCAAAAAAAATAGTAAATCATTCTTCTGAAGGCTGCCCTTGAGTGCGGCCATTGCAACAGACTGGTCTAGGTCTCGGACCTCCAATGCCATAGCATTAAACCAGATGACATAAGCCTGGATGGATTTTTCCTCCTTCTGCTCGACATTCATCAAGGAATCCAAACCTCGGTGCAGACGTCGGCTGTTGATGAAGTGGGCCATGAACTGATGGCTCATCTAGTCAAAAGAGAAGATCATACCTGGCTTCAATATCGAGTATCAGTTTCTTGCTGCTTCCTTTAAGGTAGATGAGAAAGCTCGACATAATATGACATCTGGTGCGTCATGAAGTAGCATCATGATCCGAAAGGCCTCCAGATGATCAATCGGATTAGAGGTTCCATCGTAGCTTTCAAATTGAGGGAGCTTAAAGCTCAACGGAATAGGCTCTTACATAATTCGAAGAGAGAAAGGAGGATCGGTGCAGATATCGTCACAGCGAGCTAGGATGACATGGTGGAGTTTCTCAATCCATCGATCCATCTTTCATAGTTTGTGATCGAGGACGTCGTCTCGATCGTAGATCTTAGAGGGCTTCCGACTACAAATGGGAAAGGTCTCCACCAGAGGAGAACCATGATCCAAATACAGATCCTCTGCTCTCTGTTTCTCCTTTCTAGGGGCGACGGGTATGCTAGCCCAAGTGCTCTTCCTGGGGATCGGTTTCCAACATCCTGATGGTGGGTTTTCAGGTGGAGTCACCGTCGAAGGCTGCCGCATGGCCTACACCATCTTGATGAGATCCTGAACCTGCTGTATCAGTAGATTGAACTGCTCCGGATCTACCATGGCCATCGATGGAGATGGAGGTTGAAGTATCGATGATGGAGCAAAAATGGATGGATCTAGCTCAGATCTAATGGCTGAAGTGGTAGATCTTCGGATAGTCACCTTCTTTTGAGGCATTTCTTGGGATTGGAAAGAAAATGGAGATAAACCTTGGAGAAAAAGATCGGCAGGATCGACTGAGCACTTCTTTAAGAACAAGGGTACCTCAGAGATAGAGGCCCTTCCTCTAGCGTCAATTCTGTTATCACAGAATTTGGTTGACGTCGGGACGAGCTGGAGTAGAGGAGGACGAGGTTGCCATCGGTAACCTGCAAAATTAAGTTCCATCCGAAGTCGATGGTGGTAGCTCTGATAAAATCCTCCAACGATCAAGTCAGCTCTTCTAGCCAATAGAAATGGAGTGCTCAAACAGAGTTCGGCGACAACACATATGTTGATATGTAGTTTTTATTTCTTAAATCTAGTTTATATATGTATGACATATATATTTTGTAGAATTTAAATTATGAACTTACTTCTATAAAATTTTAGATTCAAAATCCTAGGGCATGATCTAAATATTAAAAGAAATCAGATCTAAAATCATGAATTGAATATGATTCAATGTAAATTATTTACATGTTGAAAATATTTCAAAAACTTGAAATCAGAAACTAGTTCTGAGGTTTCGAACCCCATCTCATAAGTCTTGAACTTAATTAAACATTAAATGATTGTTTAGGATATAGGTTTGTGATTTGAAGATCCTAGGATAATTTCATAAAATATGGGTTAAAGGATAATGGGTTTGCTTGATCAAGTCATTAACTGGGTTAGACCTAGGGTTAGATTAAATATGGACTAAGTTAAAAAAATGATCAGACCTAATTAATAATTAATTAGAATTAGGCCATTTCTTTTCTATAGATCAACTCAATAGTTGTAGTTGATTAAAGTCCATACATCTAACAAATGGATATTGATCATGGCTCAATGGTCAAGCCTAAGTCTTTAAGCAGACCAAACCAAAACTGATAAACTGATTGGTGTCTAAGGTAAGTCTGGCATTTTCAGATCAGTGATTTTTAATTAGCAACCCACTTACCTGACCATTTTTGATAGTGTCTAAGGCAAGCTTTGGCAGACCCTCCCACCAATCTCACTTACCTGGCCAATGTGGTTAATCAGGTCTCGATTAGGTTGGTTATTGATTCGTGCTAACCCATGTCATATAAAAAATCAATGAGACTGATTTAGGTGCCCATGGACCGAATTTAATTATAGTCCTCATCTATGACTTGAGAAGTCAGTAGGAGGATTTGACTTGATGAAGTCAGTGGGAGTAATTTGATCCATATCTTCTCCATCCTAAAATCATTAATAATTTAAATTTTCTAAAATTATTAGATCCTTAAAATGACAAAGCTATGGGGATAAGTGAGCCATAGCCTCTCATTAATTTGGATGATAATAGGTCCATTAACTCAATAATCATTGAAGGCCTATAAGCCTGGTGCTTATTGACTAATGAAATTATCATTCATAATATGATAACTTGAAAGTGTCTCTCTAATGGTGGTTAGGTTGACCAACCATAGTTGGATTTAATCATTTATTGATTAAATGCACCAAGTATGATCATGTTAATGGTTGGACCTAACTAGACCTTTTCAGTGGAGACCCTAGCTTACTGATTAGGAGCCTGGGGCAAAACCTAAATTACTAGAAGTTGTTTGTAGAAATAATTAGTTAAAAAACCCACCCGTAAATGCACATGGATTGACCGACCATAGTCGGGCTTGTGTGTAGTCTATGCGGATTCTAGTATCTACTAGAAAATTAAAGTAATTCCTCGAATTGAAGGTAGAGGCTATTAATTCGTATAAAATGGTGGAAGAATCTTTAGACTAAAGCCTAAGTCTCTGGGCCTAAAATAATTATTCTCTTTTCTATTTAGATTAAGGCTAAACCCTAATTACTCCAATTATTGTTAGACAGTGAAGACTTATGGGATCCAACTTCGATAATTAGTACCGAAAGTCAAATTTGGTTCAGTACTATGAATGGATTCGTGCTGGGGCTTCTAAATCTAGTGAAAACAAAAAGTTCAAGACTGACCCAAATTAGGTAGAGTGCTTCTACTACTAGAGTAAGATCACAGGAAGAAGAATTATCTTTCTTTCCTTAACCCCAACAGGCTGAATAAGAGAAAGGAGCAAAAAGTTGCTCATCAAGGATGTTATATGATAACACCTTGTAATTTCTTTGTATGTACTTCTACTACCTAGGTATTGGATACCGATAGTCTTATATAATTTATTGCAAGGACTTTAGATAAGTGAAATGTTTGAAAATGGTGAGAGATTTTTGAGTGTTAGGGATGGAAGTCCAGTTCCAATCCTAGCTTTAGGAATCATCAAGCTGATTTTCAATACAAATGTTGTCATTTAAAGTGATTGTCACTATTATCCATCATTTATAATGAATGTGATCTTTGATGGCATCTTAGTTAAACATGATCATCATTTATTAATAAAATAAGATTATCATGATATCATTATGAATGATATTATAATAATAAATGGATAATAAACAAATGACATTTAGCATTCACACAACCTGTTAAGTGTAATGTACACATCTAATGAATACCCAAGTTAGATAATGTCAAGGATATCAATATTTCAGCATAATTGTAGATGACATATTTAGGTATGGGTATGTCTAGCCTAAATTATTTGAAATGTTCAAACGATTCCATAATAAAATAGAAAAATAATCTAGAAAAGGTATTAGAACTCTTCGATCAAATCGAGGAGGCGAATGCTTATCCAGTGAGTTTTTGACATATCTAAGAGAAAATGAGATTCTCTCTCAGTGGACTCCTTCCGGAACATAGTGTATTAGAAAGGAGAAATCAAACTTTGTTAGACATGTTCGATCAATGATGGGATTTACTAGTCTGTCTATTTCTGGGTTATGCTCTTGAAACTACTTGTTTTACTCTAAAATTGTTTCGAGTAAATCTATTATATTGACTCCATATGGGATATGGATCGGATGTAGACCTAGACTCTCTTACATTCAAGTTTGGGGGTGTCAGATCTACGTCAAATATTTGCATATAGATAATCTTAGAGCCCGGTCCCATAGGTATATATTTATAGGTTATCCCAAGAAAACTAGGGGTTATTATTTCTACCATACGGAAGAACAAAAAATTATTCTCAGCAACAAGGCATTCTTTTTGAAAAGAAGTTTCTTAGAGAAGGAACTGATGCCACTAAAGTTGAACTCGACGAAGTTCAACGGGTAGAAAGAACTGACATAATCTAGTAAACTTATAAAATTAAATTTGATTAGATCAAATCCGGAGTCTATTAAAGTGGCACCATTATAGAGACTCAATAGAGTACCGCATTAGCTGGATAGATACTTCGGTATCTAGGTCCAAGACAGCGATCCTATTGAGCTCGATGAGAATAATAAGGATCTGATCACCTATATGGATGCTATGCAGTGGTTTGACTCTGAGAAGTGGCTTGGACCATGAAATCCAAATTAAAGTCCATAAAGATCAATAGTGTGTGGACATAAGCCGATTCACCTAAAAAGGTTAAACCCATTGGATGCAAATGGATTTTCAAAAGAATCCGAGTGGTACAGATAAGAAGGTGTAGATCTATAAAGCCCATTTGGCTGAATATGCATTTTAAATGTATGTCTTCGTTATAAACAAAGATGGACTTTGCATTTATAAATAGACAAATGGTTCTGTAGTGTTATTCCTTGCATTGTTCGAGAATGACATTCTTTTAATTGAGAATGACATTTCGGTATTACAAGAAATAAAGATTTAGCTATCATCTTATTTCTCCATATACTAGACCAGACATAGTATACTCATAAAAGATAATGAGCAGATATCAATTTAATTTGGGTAAGAACCACTAGAAGATTGTAGGGATAATCCTTTAGTATTTGAAAAATACTAAGGTCTAGTGATTCATATATGGAGAAATTGACATAAAATATATAAAATATTTTGATTCCAGTTTTAGTCAGATAAAGATGACAGCAAGAGAGTGTTGGGTCATGAATTTATCCTAATTGGAGCAGCAATCTACTGAAAAGGTTCCAAGCAGAATATTGTAGCATATTCTATTAGTAATGTAGAGTACATTGTAGCATCTGATTCTACCATGCAGGCTGTATGGTGGTATAAGTTCATTAGCAAGCTAGGAGTGGCACCATTTATCTATGGCCCAGTCCTAACACTGAAGCCATAGCTTAGGCTAAAGAACCAAAGGTACACCACAAGATCAACTACTCTGTATCGCTATTACCTTTGATTTAAATCAGGGTGACATCGATTTTTAGAAGATTAATGAAAAATGAGAACTTGACTGACTTATTTGCTAAAAGCCTCGGAACTTAGGAGTTCTACAAGCTCAAGTGGAAGATAGGTATTTGATATCGTTCTGACTGGCTTTAGTCCAAGTGGGAGTTGTTAAGAAATATGTCCTAAAGCCAATTATCTAAGTTATAGATGATTAAAATTAGTATATGAATTATCAAATAATAATAGTTATTTGGCTTATTCATCATAAAATTTCTATCTTTCTTAAATGAACTCCTAAGCTATGATGAAGTCCTTAGAACCAAAATCAATCGATAATGAAGGATTTATCGAATGATTCTTAACTTATTCACGATTAAATGATAAGTTATTAATTAGGACGATAACTTATCGAGTATAGATCGCTGTATGTCATATTCGTTGGTTGTCCTCAAAACCTGAATACACTGGTATGGCATCCAAATGAGATGTAGGAGTACATCTATACTAAACGTGACTAATATAGTACTCTACTATCAAGAGTAGCTAGTTAAGGCTGATTGGTATAAATGTTCCTCTGACCTGAGATCACCATGATGACTTGCAAATAACTCACTATACTTTAGTGCCAAACTATCTGTATTTCTAATACAGTAATGAAAGATTTCTAAGTACAGTTAAGTACTTGTAGAGTCGGTGTGTGAGTCAAGATGGGATTGATCACTCTTAATTAAGTTCAAAAAGAGAATGTCTCACTGTATTTTAATTTAGCAAAACTTAGGCCTGGATAATCCTCATGAGGAGTCATGGGATATGCAAAAGTTTGAAACATAAAATGGATGGATGCTATGAGTATTGATAGCTTACTCAAAGTTGTCTTGAGCATTATTGGTCAAAGGGATGAATTATATGGTAACCAAAAGCTAAGGTTCTAAGAATATTGCTTTGCATAAATTCGACCTATCCAGACGTCGGGTACCATTGCTAGATGGTCATTTTAATTAGTATAAAAATTAGTTTCTGTGCTAGCGGCTTAGGTTTGAACCAATGGGGTCACATACATTAGAGGTTGTTATCTGATCAGATGGTTGATCGACGATAGAAAATCGTTGTAAGGTCAAACAATTAATATGATTAATGTTTGACCTAATGCAAGTGTTATAGGAGGATCGATTAACAATTGGATTGCTAATTGACTCAATTTGATAGAGCAATGAGGCTGAGATCAAGTCTAATTGAATTAGATTCAATTAGAATTAGTTTAAACTTAATTGGATTAAGTCTAATTAGTTTATTGGATAAGTTAATTATAAGAAAGAATAAGTCCTAGTTCAATTAGAACTTAAGTGTACCTAATTTCTATTTTGATTAAAAATTAAATTATATTTAAATTTAATTCAATCTAATTTTATTATACTCCTAATTGAATTAGGATTGCCTATTAATTAGGTTGACTCAAAACTATTTTGAATTGAGTTCAAAAGATTTTGACTTAATCAAAATAGGAGAGTCCTAGTTAGACTAAAACTCCTCCTTCCTTGCCCCACCTAAGAGAGCCCACGTCCACTTATTATTTCCAATTTTTTGCGAGCCTTCTCCATGCCTAAAAGAGTTCTCCACACCCCCTACCTAGAGTTTTTGAAATTAATTTTGACTTGGCCAAATTTTCAAAGTTGGTTTTGATTAGAACTCTATGTGATAGAGTCCTAGTTCTTAAAAACTCCCTCCCTTCTTTCACACCATCTATTAATTTCTTGTGCCCCATTTTCTTAATTTTTTCTATGTGTTTTTCCCTTCCTTCGGACATGGGAATTAGGTGACTCATGCAAAAAATTAGGAAAGGGGTGTCCAAGAGTTGGATGCCCCCTTAACCTCCTTGTTTGACTAGGTTTTTTTGACCTAGTCTTCATATAACTTGGGGTGCCTCCAATGAGATTGTTTTAGGATGTGAAAATTTCCTAGAAATTGATGTTTTAAATAGTATAACCATAAGCGCACGGTATATAAAGTAGCATGTCTAGCGAGTATAGATCGATCTCACGAGGAATTGTGTTTGAATTATGTTCAAACTCTTGCTCAGACGAGCTTTAACAAAGAGTTTGGAAGATTAGTTGTTACTTACTACTAAATAGTAAATTAATCATAGAGAATAATAATCTAAAGATCTGGGATTTTTGAATCCACTAGACCAATGACTTAGAAAGTCTTTCTAAGATTTCTTTTATGATGTCCTTTGATCAAGATGTAATACGTGAACAAGCATTCATCCTAATTAAGGAACTCTTCTTTCAACTGCTTCTCTTATGTTACCTAAGTATGAACTATGAAGGGGCTCTAACCTAATAATAATCCATCAAAATTTTTCATAAGAAAAAAGAGAAAAGGAATTAACAAAATTATAGACCTTCTTCCTAATATCCTTCTTGCACCGAATCAAGCATAAACTATAAAAGGATTGAAACCCAATGATAGTCCATCAAGTCTCTAGACAAGATGCTTAAAAGAAGAACTCTAAAAAAAATAAAAATCAAGGAGAAATCCTAAAGGAGGGCATCTAATCATGATTTAGCTTCATCGCAAATCCCAAAGGATTGCTTAGCTAGACATGATTTGATGAAAAAACTATGAACCCAATTAAAAACATACAAAAAAAATATTATATTAATTACTAAAATTTAAAATTATAATAAATAAAAAAAAATGCAGAAAATAAATAAGCATGAAAATTAAACTATCCTTTGTGCTGAAATTAAATTATAAAAATTAAATTACATGAGTGATAATTAAAAAAAATTATTGTTGAAAAAACTAGCATGATATAAAATAAAAACGAACTCCTAAGCTATTAATAGAACTTGAAGTTAAAATAAGAAAATAAAAAAATATAAACTCTCCTCTCGCACATCTTTTTCTGGCTAACTTTCCTTCTCGTGGTGTTAGAAAGGTGAAAAAAAGTGAAAAAAAGATAGATAAAATTTTATTGGATAGGTATTCTTGCCTGTCATATGGGCCTCTATAAAAGTTATGGTGTGGAGAGATAGATATTCAAGGTAGAGGCACCGGACTTTATTTATAGGTGTTAGGAGGGAGGATTTTAAATTTTTTAAATATGGGACTAATGAAAAGATGCATTCTGAAAAAATGGATGGTTGAGATTAGAATGATAAGAAAACTTGGATGGATGAGTTGAAGGAGAATGAAAAATAAGGCAAAAAAAAAAAAAAAGCTGCCATTCAACTTAAATTCTCTCCCTAAATTTTTTTAATTATATATATATATTTTTTTTTTATTTTTTTTTTTTTTTTGAATCTCGACATTTGCTTGCTGTATGCCCGGCATTCCGCTCACCAACCCGCACCTAGCTGTTGGAATGAACCAAACAGCTGGTCCCTTCAAAAGCCACGCCTTCCTTCCACGTTAGCTTAACTAGCCAACATATTGCTGGCCCCAAGCCCTTTTAAAAACGACTTTTCCATGAAGCCCCAATAAATGCACCAGCCATCAATCTTCCTTCTTAATATTTTTTTTATTATTATTTTCTTTTTTCATTAGATTTCTACCTCACATTGATGTATCTTCACGTATCCTGCTCCGGGCTTAAATTTAAACTCGAACTTCATCTACATATGTTGAAGAGCCGTTTCTAATTGATTTATGATTAAAATTTTAAAATTAATTATTCCTACAAAGATCATAAAAAATATCAAATATAAATAAAAAATAAAATAATATAAATTTTAATATTTTTTATATTATTTTTAATATATTCATCACACCTCTCAACTTAAACTTTATTCGTCCTCGAGTAAAAAAAATATTGATATACAATGCTCACTTCCTTCGACATGAGTATTTATTTAATAATTTTAGAAGTAAATAATATCCACCTAGAAAATTATCAAGTATGTTATTGGGATATTAAGGCTATCCGATAGAATGGTTGAGTAAAGAACATAAAATTTTACAAATTTTTTTTTGATCCACTCCTACCTTTATCCTTGGATTGTCTAACTTTAAAATGGGCTAGTGGTTTTGTATTCGCACATCCATTCTTTTTTTTTAGAAAATATAGTCCGTGCAATGTCTTAACCCTTTAAGCTTTATATTCAATCTTTGTAATGAGTGTTAGGCCAATGACTCTCAAACCAGTTGGCTTTAGCGCATTAGATGTAAAACATCTCTCGAATTTACTGACTCAAGTCAACAGGCTACGGATTAAGACTTAGCTATATGATTTTTTTTTTTTTAATATTATCCACTCTTTGACGCGAATATCGTTGCTTACTTTTCTTTTAACATTATCCACTCTTTGACGCGAATATCATTGCTTACTTAGACAACGAGACCTGATTACTCAATGAAAAATCAATATTTTTTTAAAAAAAATTATATGTATCAACATATACCACTTATACCCATAAAAAGTCGATTCTCTTTAGATATTAATAGGGAAGGCTAGAAATGCTCAAAATTAGTTTTTATTCTAGACTCAATCTTTTATTGAATTTTATCAATATCCAATCCCTCGATACTCCATAAGTTATCTAAAGTATGCATCAAATGCTACTAAAATATCTAATATTACTCAAGTCTAAAGCATAGTCAGATATATGAATATAAATAAATTTATAAGTATAAAGGTTCGAAATAAAATTCAAAGTTTATCTCTCACCCCGAACTTATTCTACATTATCCTCAATGGGGTGAGAAAGATAAAAAATGTAATACATAAAAAGAAAAAACTATATGTGACTTTTGGCTTGATAGGTGTCCTCAGAGATTCTCAATGTGTCCTCTTCATTGAGACATTGAGATTGGACGATTATAATTTCTTCCCGCATGTTCTTTCAAAATTCTATCACCGACTCTTCTTCTTGTCTTGAAGGAGGCATTGACGAAGAACGCCCTCTTTTTTCGGACTTATTTGCATCTGCATCTACCATTTGATCTTTTCAACAAATTCATCTCAGAATCTCTGGAGATTGATTGCTTGTTATTCGGGTTAAATTGCTGGACAAAATGTAAAATGTTATTCGTGAACAATCATATCTAATTGATTTTATTATATATATATATAGGGTATATGCTCAGCTATTTGGTTTAACAGTCTTTTGCTTTGAGGATTTTCTATTACCTTGGTTTCATCCCGCTTAAACTTTCCAAAAAGAAACTGTATTTGTATATACAGATCTATATTACAAACTAAACATTTGTATGAAGATTGAAGAAAATGAAGATGCTAAGCTATTCTATAACTAAAGAAAAAAAAGACAACGCAGATCAGCCACATCAATTGTCGGGCGATAATTTGCTCACCATGGTGCTCGATGGTGGACACCAGTCACCAAATCAACTTGCGTTATCTCGGCAAATTGAGTCAGTGGATCTTTCCGTCGAGAGTGACAGAGGGACATATATGAGAGTAGGAAGAACCCTTTTTTTTTTTCTTTCCTCCAATTATATTCATGCAGGGTGAAATGCAAAATAAAAAACTTAGGACGGCATGGTTATTTAATTCTTCCTCCTAACTTATTTTATATTAATTTTACTGAAGTAAGACCTAAATAAACTAAAAAGAGAAGTTAAAATACTAGAATCTAGATTATCTCTCAGGAGCACTAAATTTAAAATCTTTAGTCAGACTAAATAGATCAACCGAGATATGTTGGTTCATAAAAAACCATGACTTCCTCAATAACTTCAATGAGTAATTTCGAGAATGGTTTTAATCGTTGACCATTTACTTTAAACACAGCACCATTGCTTGGATTCTCGATTTCTACTACCCCATGCGGGAAGACTTCTTTAATTAAGAATAGTCCTATCCATCTAGATCTCAGCTTTTTAGGGAATAAGTGTAATCTAGAATTATACAAGAGAACTTTTTGTCCAGGAGTAAAAAATTTTTTAAGAATTGCTTGATTATGAAATACTTTTATTCGTTCCTTGTACATCTTGGCATTTTCATAAGCTTCTTTTGTAAGTTCTTCTAATTCATTAATCTAAAATTTTCTATAGTTTCCAATTGCGTCCAAGTCTATATTTAATTTCTTGATGACCTACATGGTTTTGTGTTCTAGCTCAATAGGGAAGTGACAAGGTTTTTCAAACACAATCCTATAAGGAGACATTCCTAGGTTGGTCTTAAAGGCGGTGCGATATGCTCAGAGTGCATCTACTAGTTTCAAGAACCAATCCTTTCTATTGGCATTAATAATTTTTTCCATGATCTGTTTGATTTGTCTGTTGGACACTTTTACTTGTCCACTAGTTTGAGGATGATATGGTATGGCCAACTTATGGATGATATTATATTTTTCATTAATGCAGCAAAAGATCAGTTACAAAAGTATGTCCCTCAATTACTAATAATTGCTCTGGAGTACCAAAATGGAAGAGAATATTTTTTTTAAGAAATTTAATGACCACTTTGCTATCTGTTGATCTACAAGGAATAGCTTCTATCCACTTAGAGACATAATTGGCAGCTACTAAAATATATTCATTTTTAAAGAAGTTTGGAAATGGTCCCATGAAATCAATCCCCCACATATCAAAAATTTTGACCACCAAGATTAGATTAAGTGGCATCATGTTTCTCTTAGTGATTCGACCTATTTTTAGCATCGAGCACAACTTCTACAGTACTCATGTACATCTGATTAGGCCAATAAAATCCATATTGGAGGACTTTTACAGCTATCTTTTTGGATGCAAAGTGACCACCACATGCTTGGTCATGACAGAAAGATAAAATACTTCTAACTGAAGGGAAATCCTGATTTTCCGATCCAGGTTCGTCCAGATCTGATTAGATCAAGAGATATATTTCAAAAATTTTCTCTTGATCTCAATCAGATCTTGATAAGTTTCAGATCTGATTATTATTATTTTAATAAATAAAATAAAATAAGATAAATTAAATCAAATTTAATTTACCTGATTTGGGTAATCCTATTACCCTGTAGATGATCCTGATTGCAGCGGAAGGTTCTGGATCTTAGCCACGCAAGCGCCTGGCCTCTACCGGTATCCACTCGGGTTGGATCTGGAGATCCTCTTCTTCTCTATCACACCTCCAAAAATCAGATCTGGATCTGATCTGGAGGATCTTCAAAACTCTTTTGAAGATCTGCAGTCGTCCTTTTGCAGCAGCGCAGCCTTCTTGCTTTTGATCGCCTTTCCTTGATCTGGAATCGCACCAACCAAAGTCCAAAACTCTTTTGGACGTGGAGAGCAAGGGGAGAAGAGACTATGGCATGGAGAAGGAGGGGAGAGGCAGCCTTGGGGCGTGGGAAATCTCTAATTCTAGCATTGGAATTAGGGTTGGGCGCAGGGTCTTATTTATAGACCTCTTGTGATCCAACTCCTCTTCCTCTCAACCAATCACAACCCTTTGTGAAATCAGATCTAAATCTGATTGGTTGGAATAGAGACCCCTGGATTCCTCCTTAGAGGGCGCCTAAGACCAGTCAAACTGGATTCTTAGTAGAACTCTGATTGGAATCCAAAAGGGAGGTGGAGTCCTTGTCCAACAAGGACTCCTAGGCGCCTCCTAACTTGGGCTCACGCCACCCTTGGCGTGCGCCCTTCTCCTTGCCAGGTTCTGGCAGGGGGACAGGCCCCCACCAGCTTCTCCAATAGGTGCATGACATGTGGTCAAAAGTCAAAGTGGTCAATGGTCAACATTTGACCAGTCAAAGGTAGAACTTTTGACCAAAGTCAAAGGAACAAGAAATGGCAGGTGACCAAAAATGGCAGGTAATGTCTTACAAAATAAGACAACCTTTCTGACTTGGACAACCTCCAGTCAGACCATATGAAGGCCTCTGATTGAGCACAAACTCCTTTGGCTCAGTCAGGACAACTTATTTATGATAGTAAAAGAAGAACGTTAGGTTCAATCGAGTGCTAGCACGATTTCCTTGAACCTAATTGAATCTCATTCAGATCAATTGAACTAGATCAGTTCAATTGATGATCACCAGATTCAAACCCTTGTTTGTGTGACCCAGTTAGGTTCAGTTCTGTATGGTAATGGGATATGTCATGATCTCTATCATAGACATCATCGAAACTCCTTTCGATGGATCAGAACTCTTCTGATTCGAACAGCTAGAATGATCGATCATCTAAATCATTCTAATTGCTCCCAAAATCCACCAGTGACACCTAGCAGTATATGGTGGCAACCCATCAGAGCTGAATGCGAACCTCTTGGTGCAGCTACCTGTGTGATTCAAGTTCTTCTATCTTGAGCCCCGATCAGATTAGGGTTAAGGTGAACTCGTCAAACCCTAGTCTCTGTCATATGATGTAATCATTCGATTCGAGTCCAATGTGAAAATCTAAATAGAAACTCTTTCTATTATTTCACTCTACCATGGCCATGGGCTTCTGGACTTGATTCTCATGATCATCATAGGGCTGCTCCTCTACCACCGAGGTAGATAGATTCCATCTTGATGCAATCCAGTTCCTACAATGAACATGCTATAGCCAACATACACCTCAGGGTTCCATATGGCTAGGAGACCGAGTAATGGTGTAGTCAAACTATAACACCCTCAAGGTGAACTGCCGATGCATCTCAGGTCAAAGAACCAGACACACTACTGCAGCATCGAGTCAGTCATTGACGAGAAGGTAGACTTCCTAATGACTACTCGAGGTGGTCACGCTCAGTGCCCTCGTTCTCTAACGAGTACCTGTACTCTCGCTCCGGTGTCTCCACACCGTAGACTCAAGACTCATCTACTAAAGAGAAGCGATCGTACACCAACCTTCCGGATCAATCACCATCCTCGTGATGATCCTATGGTCGGGAGCTGTTTATGAGTTAATAATGATTATTCATGTCTTAAATTTTCAACTCTTGAAAATATGAATTATCATTACCATTAACTCAAAGGATGTATCACAGACACTAAATACACATATGTGTGATAGAAAATAACCCATTTTATTAATTATAGTCAAAATTATAATTTTGCCCCTAGAAGTGTATTACAAGTGTCAGCCAATTCTGGCTTCTAGGGCACATATATCTAACAATCTCCCACTTGTCCTAAAGCCAATTGGCTACAAGTCTAAGTCCCATCTTCTCAAGGTGGGCTTCGATCTTCTGCTGGCCCAACGGCTTTGTAAGTGGGTCTGCCACATTATCTGCGGAGTTGACTCTCTTGACCTCAACGTAACCTTTCTCAAGGTAATCGCGGATGAGATGATATCGCCGCTCAATGTGCTTGGACTTCTGGTGAGACCTCGGCTCCTTAGCAAGGGCTATGGCGCCATTGTTGTCGCAGTAAAGAGGAATGGCATCTGATGGCATTACTCCAATTTCTGCAGCAAACTTCTTGTACCAGAATGCTTCCTTTGCAGCCTCTGATGCAGCTATATATTCTGCTTCCATGGTGGAATCTGCTATCACAGTTTGCTTGGAACTCTTCCAGCTGACAGCTCCACCATTGCACACAAACAGACTTCCAGATGTCGACTTTCGATCATCTATATCAGGACATGAAGTCCGAGTCTGTGTATCCCTGAACTTGGAGTTCTCCATTACCAAAGACCAACATCATATCCTTAGTTCTTCTCAAGTACTTAAGGATACATTTCACAGAAGTCCAGTGTTCTTCACCTGGATTTGACTGATATCTGCTTGTGACACTCACAGCATGGGCTATATCAGGTCGTGTACATAGCATGGCATACATGAGGCTCCCTATTGCAGAAGCATAAGGGATCTTGCTCATGCATTCTATTTCCTCAGGTGTGCTGGGGCACATCTTCTTGGAAAGATGAATACCATGTCTGAAGGGTATTAATCCCCTCTTAGAGTTTTCCATACTAAACCTCTTTAGTACTTCCTCTATGTACATCTTCTGTGAAAGTCCTAGCATCCTATTCGGTCTATCCCTATAGACCTTAATTCCTAGAATAAAGGATGCTTCACCTAGGTCTTTCATGGAGAATTCCTTGGACAACCACATCTTGACTGATGTCAACATGGGAATATCATTCCCAATAAGGAGGATGTCATCCACGTACAATACGAGGAAGACAACAGCGCTCCCACTGACCCTTTTGAAAACACATGGTTCCTCTTCATTTTTGATGAAACCAAACTTTTTGATCACATCATTGAAACGAGTGTTCCAGCTCCGAGATGCTTGCTTAAGTCCATATATGGACCTTTGCAGCTTGCAAACCTTGTGATCAGTATCACTGGATGTGAAACCTAGCGGCTGTTCCATATAGATATCTTCCTCAAGATATCCATTTAGGAATGCCGTTTTCACGTCCATTTGCCATATTTCATAATCGAAATAGGCTGCAACGGCAAGCAATGTGCGGATGGATTTTAGCATAGCTACCGGGGAAAAGGTATCCTGATAGTCAATGCCTTCGCGTTGACTATAACCTTTTGCCACCAGTCTAGCCTTGAATGTCTCCACATTCCCATCTGCACCAATCTTTCTCTTGAAGATCCATTTACACCCAATAGGTACTATACCTTCTGGTGGATCTACCAAGGTCCAGACTTGGTTTGAGTGCATCGAGTCAATTTCTGACTTCATTGCCTCTAAGCCATTTCTCGGAGTCGATATCTGATATCGCCTCGTTGTAGGTTTTGGGATCATCACCATGAGCACCATTACCTATGAGGAACATTTTCCTCTACATCCTCTGAAATAATACCTAAGTATCTTTCAGGGGGACGGAAAACTCTTTCCGATCTACGAGGTGGAGGAGGTAGTGTTCTTATTGGCTCAACCTGATTTGGTTCCACTTGGTCCTTAGCTCGTTCTGCTTGTGAGACTTTCTCATCAAGCTTAATCTGCTTTCCAATGCCGCTATCTTGAATAAACTATTTTTCAAGAAAGATGGCATGTCGACTCACAATCACATTGTGGTCTTCTGGAATGTAGAAATAGTATCCTAATGACTCTTTAGGATATCCTATGAATCGAGCTCTGAAAGGACCTAAACTCTAACTTGTCCGCTTGTTGTCTTTTGACATGAGCCGGACAACCCCAAATTCTGAGATGACTCAGACTTGGTTTCTTACCGTGCCATATCTCATACGGTGTGGTAGGAACGGTTTTAGAGGGAACCCTATTCAGTAGAATAGATTGAAGTTAACAATGAATGTCCCCAAAGAAAATCAGGGAGGTCTGTGAAGCTCATCATGGATCGAACCATATCCAATAGAGTCCGATTTCTCCGTTCTGAAACCCCGTTGAGTTGAGGTGTTCCTGGTGGAGTCCATTGAGAGACTATGCCATTTTCCTTAAGATAGTCTAGGAATTCCCGGCTAAGGTATTCACCTCCTCGATCTGATCGAAGAACCTTAATGGGTTTTTCCAGTTTGTTTTTCTACTTCATGTCTGAATTCTTTGAACTTTTCAAAAGGCTTCAGACTTGTGTCTCATAAGATACACATACCCATACCTAGACAGATCATCGGTAAAGGTAATGAAGTAGACAAAATTGCCTCTAGCCGGCACATCAAATGGGCCGCACACATCAGTATGTACTAGGGCAAGGAGATCTGTGGCCCTCTCCCCATGTCCAACAAAAGGGAGTTTAGTCATTTTGCCTTGAAGACAAGATTCACAAGTTGGATATGACTCAAAAGTCAATGGACTCAATAGCCCATTTTTCTCCAATTTGTTAATCCTATCTTCTGCTATATGACCTAATCTCAGGTGCCATAGATATCTATCGTTTGGACTATCCCTAGGTCGTTTGGCATTCACGTTTTGCTCGATAGTTAAAATAGGTACATCAATATGCAACTGATAAAGACCATTAACAAGGAAACCATTTGCAATTTTATTTCTTTCATAAAGAATGTTACAATGGTCCTTAAAGAAGGTGATCACATAACCTTCTTGTGCTAAGCATGAAACAGAAATCAAATTCCTGCTAGCTGCAGGCACATAATAACAGTCTTTTAAAACTAAGTCTAAACCAGATGGTAATCGAAGAGGGTATGTTCCCACGGCTACTGCAGCAACTCTTGCTCCATTACCGATGCGTAGTAGGATCATGTCTCCATCCCTCAGCCTCCTGCTATCCTCAAGACCCTGCATAGAAGTGCACAGATGAGCACTAGAACCAGAGTCAAGCACCCAACTGGATGCAGAAGAAACCGTAAGGTTAGACTCAATAACGAGCATACCTCCAGAAGGACCTTCCTTCTTGTTCTTCAGGGTGGCCAGGTAAGTAGGGCAGTTCCGCTTCCAATGGCCGTCGCTGTTGCAATGGAAACACTTTCCTTTGCCATCGACCTTCTTCTTCGGTTCTGCCTTCTTCTTCTTTGATCCTTCCACCTTTTGCTTTTTCACAGACTTCTTTTTCTTTCCATAAGACTTTCTTTTGGAAGAAGTCCGTTCCATAGCAAGAACTGAGCCTTTAGAACCTTTCATAGAAAGCTCAGCGGTAACCAGCATATTCATCAACTCGGCCAAGGAATTTTGAAGTTTATGCATGTGGTAATTCATGATGAATTGCCCATATGCATCAGTCAAGGATTGCAGAATAATATCGTTCTGCAGATCCAAGTCCAACTTCACACCGAGCTTCTCAAGCTCTTCCATGTCCTTGATCATTGTCAGACAGTGATCTTGGACTGACTGCCCATCACGCATCTTAGCCTTAAAAAGTCATTTCGTGACTTGATATTTGGCTGCGCGACTCTGTTCACCAAACATCTCCTGCAGGTGAGCCAACATTTGGCGAGCAGTCCCGATATCTTCATGTTGGCGCTGGAGCTCATCAGACATCGAGCCCAACATGTAGTATCTGGCCTTATTATCTTCGTCAATCCATTTTTCCAGAGACGCTCTCTGTTCAGTGGATGGACGAGCTGGTAAGGTGGGAGGGTCCTGGTCCAAAACATGTGTTAACTTCTCTGAACCCAAAATAATTTTGTAGTTCCTGAGCCAATCTTTATAATTGGGTCCAGTCAGTCTATGTGTGTCTAGGATACGTGCCAGTGGGTTGGACGCAGACATTTTCCTGTAGAGAGTCAAAGATTCTAGTTAGATACTGTAATTTTGACTTGACCAATTTGTTTAGGAATTTTATTTTTAAACAAATTAGCTCCCACTATTTTCTCGGATCCCTACACTCCCTCTGTAGAGATGCGAAAATCTCCACGATTGAATGATTTCTAGTGGGTGGTGCGGTCTCACCAACTGACTCATCACCTCACCTAACAGTTATTGGTGATGGGTTAGCCAATGAGTGAACAACTCTTGTTCAATGATTCTCTAATCATGGTGCACCCAAACTTGGTCTCTAATTCATGAATCTCACCGTATCCGGAATATTGATCCACTCCTTAGTTAAGTCAGACCCACCATTTGCATAGACTGGGTTCCTAATTGGGTCTCTCACCGTATCCGGAAATATTGAGCCCAACTCATCCTCCAGCCCATAGCATCCAATGCCTAATAGACATGGTTGCATCTTCCCGGTGCAACTGAGCCACTGTATCCAGCCGAGAACAATCAACCCCGGGAAGGGCCCGCACGTCTACAATGGTGGAAGACCTCAGACTTAATCTTTTCTTAGGGAGAATTGATTCAGGTCTCATTAAACTAGACTTGGCTTAGTCATAACAATTATGACTAACCTAGTGGCATGGGTCAGCTCGGATTATTGACCACCTCAGATCAGAACTGTGTCAACAGATATGGCCAGGTAAGTGAGACCGGTGGAAGGAATATGCCGTTAACTCGCACAAGAACGCATTCAGGTCGAGTAGCTTCCAATTAAAAACCAGTCGGTCGTCTGTGCCAAACTTACCTTAGACACCAAATTGTTGAGTCAGAACCAATTGGGTTAGCCTACAATCCAGACTCTAACCTCTGAGCCTAATTAGGTCTTGCTTGATCGTGACTCGATCTTGACCCAGACTTAATCCTATTAGGCTGGTCAATTTAAGCATTGTTGATCCCATCTAACCAACTCTTGATTCGGTTTGATCAACCGCTTAGACCTAATTGAGCTACCCAAGCCCGAACCCAGTATTATGAATATGTCTTAGATCTGAAATTCTCAATTTTAGACCTAATTAATATTCCATAAACTTAATTCTTAATTAAGTTGGGTTCATAAACAAAATATGCACAATAAATCCTAGGGTTTCAGGATCTAGGGTTTTGCAGAAAGTAAGTTTTGGGTTTCTGATTAAGGACGAACACGCAGCACCCCTACACGTCATAAGAACACCCCATCGAATGGGAAGAGAGGGCCTTTAAACCCTTCTTCGTTCTTATGACCGGACGGCCAAGAGGAACGCCTTAATCAGGAACATGTAAATCTACAAAACAGTTATAGATCTATATCATATATCTCATATACAAATTTAGATCTAATCAAGGCATATTTTGCATACATCTCATGTATCAAATCATGCATGTTTTCAGATCTAAATTATCTCATAATAATCTAAAAAATTAGATTTAAATTGATCTAATCAAAATAAATTCTAATCTAGACAATTATGTAGAACTATTCTACAACTAGTCTAGTCATGCATCTATCATATCTCATATGATATTTAAAATTAAATAATTTTTATTTGCTGTTTATCAGATGTTATTATAACACTTATAATATCAGAAAATAGTAAATAAGAAGATCTAAAATATGATTTAATCAGATTAAATCAAAGACATGCAAAACTATTCTATAGAACTATTCTATTCTAGAACTAGTCATGCATATCTTCTTAATCTTAGATCCAAATCATTTAATTTTAATTTTTCTGATTTCAGATCTGATCACATCTCATGTGACATCTGAAATCACTTTATTTTCTAATTAAAATAAAATTAAAATCAGATCTAAACAATTTAGAACCATGGCTCTGATACCAGTTGAAGGGAAATCCTGATTTCCCGGTCCAGGTTCGTCCAGATCTGATCAGATCAAGAGATATATTTCAAAAATTTTTCTCTTGATCTCAATCAGATCTTGATATGTTTCAGATCTGATTCTTATTATTTTAATAAATAAAATAAAATAAGATAAATTAAATCAAATTTAATTTACCTGATTTGGGTAATCCTATTACCCTGTAGATGATCCTGATTGCAGCGGAAGGTTCTGGATCTTAGCCACGCAAGCGCCTGGCCTCTACCGGTATCCACTCGGGTTGGATCTGGAGATCCTCTTCTTCTCTATCACACCTCCAAAAATCAGATCTGGATCTGATCTGGAGGATCTTCAAAAC
This sequence comes from Cocos nucifera, assembly GCA_006176705.1. Taxonomy (NCBI): domain Eukaryota; kingdom Viridiplantae; phylum Streptophyta; class Magnoliopsida; order Arecales; family Arecaceae; genus Cocos; species Cocos nucifera. The sequence continues at coordinate 1,109,386 of QRFJ01000427.1, forward strand.
TCTTTTGAAGATCTGCAGTCGTCCTTTTGCAGCAGCGCAGCCTTCTTGCTTTTGATCGCCTTTCCTTGATCTGAATCGCACCAACCTAAAGTCCAAAACTCCTTTTGGACGTGGAGAGCAAGGGGAGAAGAGACTATGGCATGGAGAAGGAGGGGAGAGGCAGCCTTGGGGCGTGGGAAATCTCAATTGCATTGGAATTAGGGTTGGGCGCAGGGTCTTATTTATAGACCTAAGCTTGTGATCCAACTCCTCTTCCTCTCAACCAATCACAACCCTTTGTGAAATCAGATCTAAATCTGATTGGTTGGAATAGAGACCCCTGGATTCCTCCTTAGAGGGCGCCTAAGACCAGTCAAACTGGATTCTTAGTAGAACTCTGATTGGAATCCAAAAGGGAGGTGGAGTCCTTGTCCAACAAGGACTCCTAGGCGCCTCCTAACTTGGGCTCACGCCACCCTTGGCGTGCGCCCTTCTCCTTGCCAGGTTCTGGCAGGGGGACAGGCCCCCACCAGCTCTCCAATAGGTGCATGACATGTGGTCAAAAGTCAAAGTGGTCAATGGTCAACGTTTGACCAGTCAAAGGTAGACTTTTGACCAAAGTCAAAGAACAAGAAATGGCAGGTGACCAAAAATGGCAGGTAATGTCTTACAAAATAAGACAACCTATTCTGACTTGGACAACCTCCAGTCAGACCATATGAAGGCCTCTGATTGAGCACAAACTCCTTTGGCTCAGTCAGGACAACTTATTTATGATAGTAAAAGAAGAACGTTAGGTTCAATCGAGTGCTAGCACGATTTCCTTGAACCTAATTGAATCTCATTCAGATCAATTGAACTAGATCAGTTCAATTGATGATCACCAGATTCAAACCCTTGTTTGTGTGACCCAGTTAGGTTCAGTTCTGTATGGTAATGGGATATGTCATGATCTCTATCATAGACATCATCGAAACTCCTTTCGATGGATCAGAACTCTTCTGATTCGAACAGCTAGAATGATCGATCATCTAAATCATTCTAATTGCTCCCAAAATCCACCAGTGACACCTAGCAGTATATGGTGGCAACCCATCAGAGCTGAATGCGAACCTCTTGGTGCAGCTACCTGTGTGATTCAAGTTCTTCTATCTTGAGCCCCGATCAGATTAGGGTTAAGGTGAACTCGTCAAACCCTAGTCTCTGTCATATGATGTAATCATTCGATTCGAGTCCAATGTGAAAATCTAAATAGAAACTCTTTCTATTATTTCACTCTGCCATGGCCATGGATTTCTGGACTTGATTCTCATGATCATCATAGGGCTGCTCCTCTACCACCGAGGTAGATAGATCCCATCTTGATGCAATCCAGTTCCTACAATGAACATGCTATAGCCAACATACACCTCAGGGTTCCATATGGCTAGGAGACCGAGTAATGGTGTAGTCAAACTATAACACCCTCAAGGTGAACTGCCGATGCATCTCAGGTCAAAGAACCAGACACACTACTGCAGCATCGAGTCAGTCATTGACGAGAAGGTAGACTTCCTAATGACTACTCGAGGTGGTCACGCTCAGTGCCCTCGTTCTCTAACGAGTACCTATACTCTCGCTCCGGTGTCTCCACACCGTAGACTCAAGACTCATCTACTAAAGAGAAGCGATCGTACACCAACCTTCCGGATCAATCACCATCCTCGTGATGATCCTATGGTCGGGAGCTATTTATGAGTTAATAATGATTATTCATGTCTTAAATTTTCAACTCTTGAAAATATGAATTATCATTACCATTAACTCAAAGGATGTATCATAGACACTAAATACACAGGTGTGATAGAAAATAACCCATTTTATAAATTATAGTCAAAATTATAATTTTGCCCCTAGAAGTGTATTACAAGTGTCAGCCAATTCTGGCTTCTAGGGCACATATATCTAACACTAACCTCATTATTCAGAACATGCCTCCTAATGATCTAGTCAGGACACTATTTGAATAGGTATGGGTCATCCAAAATGAAATACTTCACTTGGGCGAAGAATTTGTGCTTGTCCTGAGTGGTACAGTGGGAAGGAACTTTACCAATGGCTAAATAGTTGATAATATCAGTATACCATGGTTCAATGGATACAGACATGAGTTGTTCATCAGGAAAAAATTTATTGACAGGTGGTTCACTAGATGGTGCGACTATAATTCGGGATAAATGATTAGCTATTGCATTCTTTGTTCCTTTCTTATCCTTGATTTCTAGGTCAAATTCTTGAAAGAGCAAAATTCATTAAATTTAGCATGCCTTGGCATCTTTTTTTGCTAGGAGATATCTAATGGCTGAGTGATAGTATACACAATAGTGTGGGATCCAACCAAATAGGATCTAAATTTTTCAAAGGCAAAGACAACGGCTAGGAACTCCTTTTCTATGATAGTGTAATGAAGTTGCGCATTATTTAAGATTTTACTAGAATAGTAAATGACTCTAGGCAGCTTTTCAATTTTTTGACCTAAAACTATGCCTACAGCATGATCAGATGCGTCGCACATGAGTTCAAAGGGTTCAGTCCAAACAGGTGGATGAATAATGGGAGCTAAAATAAGTACCTTTTTAAGAGACTTAAAAAATTCTAGACACTCAGAAGTGAACTCGAATTTTGTTTCTTTTGCTAACAACCGGTCAATGGATGAGCCACTTTGCTAAAATTGACTATGAACATTCTATAGAATCTAACATGTCCTAAGAATGAATGGATTTTCTTGATAGATTTAGAATGTAAAAGACTCGCAATCAAGTCTACCTTGGCCTTGTCTACTTCAATTCTTTTTTTTGAAACTACATGGCCAAGAACTATGCCCTCTCTAACCATGAATTGGCATTTCTCCTAATTGAGAACTAGGTGCTTCTCCTCACATCTTTCTAGAATAAGTCTCAAATGATCTAAACATTCGAAGAAGGTAGGGCCAAAGATAGAAAAGTCATCCAAGAAAATTTCGAAAAACCATTCAATCATATCAGAAAAATACTGATCATACATCTTTGGAAGATCACTGGTGCATTGCATAATCTAAAGGGTATGCGCCTATAGGCAAAGGTTCTAAATGGACAGGTGAATGTAGTCTTTTCTTGGTCTTCAGGGACTATGAAGATTTAGTTATAGCCAAAGTATCCATCAAGAAAATAGTAGAACTCCTGTCCGGCTAATTTTTCAACATTTGATTAATGAATGGTAAAGAAAAATGATCCTTCCTTATTGCTGTATTCAATTTCCTATAATCTATACAATCCCTCCATCTCGTTTGGGTTCTAGTCGGGATAAGTTCATTTTCTCATTCTGGACTGTTATTATCCCAATTTTTTTGGATACCACTTGCATAGGGCTTACCCAAGAACTATCAGAGATGGGATAAATTATTTCATTATCAAGTAATTTTAAAATTTCTTTCTTGACTACATCTTTCATAGCTGGATTGAGTCTTCTCTGAGCATCTCTAGTTGGTTTGGCCCCTTCTTCTAGGTGTATCCTGTGTTGAATTATAGACGGACTTATTTCTTTAATATCTGCCATAGTCCAGTCTATTGCTTCTCGATTTTCTTTCAGAACTTCTAACAATTTCTCCTCTTGCTTAGGACTTAGGTCTGATGTAATAATTATGGGCAAGATTTCCATTGGATCTAAATAGGCATACTTGAGATGCTTGGGGAGGGATTTCAATTCTAATTTGGGTGACTCCTCTATTGATGGCTTGGGTGATGGTTTAGCCATTTTCATAAGAGTTTTAGTAAGAGATTTCCATTTCTGGCTAATCCTATGGTCAATAGATATTTCATCAGTGTCTTCAAGTTTATGGTTTAGCCAAATACTTGACTCGAGATCGACTTCTTCATTGCTAATGTCAATAGGTTTGTAAATTTTATCTTGGATTACATTTACATTAGCTTGTTGAGTGGATTCCTATTCCAGATTAAATATATTTAACTCAATGGTCATATTTCTGAAAGATAGTTTCATAAGTCCATTCCGATAATTGATTTTAGCGTTTGCAGTAGCTAGGAAAGGTCTTCCTAAAATAACTAGGATATGACCCTTGGGATTTGAAATTGGTTCGATTTCTAAAATGATGAAATCTATAGAAAAGATAAAATTGTCAATCTTGATTAAAACATCTTCTACCATTTTCTTAGAGATCCTAAAAGATCGGTCCGCTAATTGCAACATGATTCCTATTGGCTGAAGTTTTTCCAATCTTAATTGCTCGTAAATTGAATAAGGTAAAATATTTACACTAGTCCCTAAGTCTAGCAAGGCCTTCTCAATGTAGATTTCTCCAATAACACATGAAATTATTGAAGATCTTAGATCCTTATATTTTATAAGCACGTGACTTGATAAGTATGAGCTCACACTTGTAGCCAAGAATGCTCGCTTGGGTACATTAGTGGTCCTCTTCTTGGTGCAAAGATCTTTTAAGAATTTAGCATAGGTTAGTATTTGCTGGATCATGTCTAGTAAAGAAATATTCATCTGGACTTGTTTAAATACCACTAACATTTTATCCAAATATTTTGATTTTTTATTAGACCTTAATTGATTTGGAAAAGGAGCTCTAGGATTTATGGGTATTAGGCTAGGTGTACTATCAGTTTCAGGAGCTTGAGTTTGTAGGGTAGGTTGTTCGTAAAGTTGCTCAGCAGATGAGTCCTCTCTATTGTCAAATGTACCTACCTTGTTATCCACTTGTTTCTCCAATCTTAATGAGTGAATAGCATTTACTTGGTTGACTTAGTTTTCCTATTGGGATAGTGGACCATTTTGGTTTCTCGGGTTGGATTCAAGTTGGCTAGGTAATCGACCCTATTCTCGCTCATTCATGGTAGAGGCTAGCTGACCTACCTACATTTTTAAATAGACTATGGCCTGGGTGTTAGTATTTAGGAGCTGACCCGTGGTTTGTATGAAATTACTCGGTGTAGCATTGGTGTCAGCATTGGATTTGGCTAGGACTTTCAGACTTTTCTCTAAAGAATTGAGTTTCTTTTCATGATTATTGAAGCCTGGTGGGTTGTTTAACATAGGGTTGGGCCTTGAATTTTGTTGGTTGAAACTAGGACCACCTACATTTGGGTTCTGCGACTATGAGAAGTTTAGATGATTCCTCCATCCTAGGTTATATATGGATGCATAAGGATTGTTCATTGATTTCTGGTATGTAGCATTTACCTGCGCACACCCATTTTCTGTTGGATTTATCAGGAGAGGATAGTCTTTAAGGATATAGTTTGGTGCACTGCAACCGCTGCACATGGGTGCAGACATATGGTTTATACTGGCTGGTCTCTGCAGTTCTAAGGTCTCTAACCTACGTGTTAGGATTGCGATTTTAGCCTCCACAGCTAGGGATGTTGGCATTTAATGCATTCCACTTCTTGAAGGTGTTGGTCTTTCTGATTTTCTAGTTATTTTTTATTGTAGACTTTTCTCAGCTAAGTCTTCTAGAAATTGCCAGGCCTCATTGGATTCTTCATACATAAATTGATCTTGGCACATATGAAGGAACCAGATCTAGGGTTTCATAGGCAGATCTTGAAACTTTTTCAAGATCTTGTAGCGAAAGACTTAAATAAATTTAAAATTTATTTAAATAATCATGTAAATATCTAGATCTCAGATCTATTACATGATTAAAGCATGATATTAAATCAAAAATAAAAATCAAATAAGAAAGAAAAAGATTGATCAAATCAACCTAGATCTATACTACATCAAATGCAGGTATGAAGTTTATAGATCAGATCTATTATCTGAGTAAGTTTAGATGTTCTAACTTGCTGATCTAGGCTTGAGGATAAAGTCACGAGCCGCACATGCGTCCAGCCTCTAGGAGTTGTCCACATAAGCCTATGATCTCTGATCTGAAGTTTGATGCAGAAAACCAGTACAGCATGCTAGTACTGTGCTGATCCTTCTTCAACGATCGATCCGATGCTCCCTTCTTCGAAATTTGGACTCTCCAAAATATGAGAAGGAAGATGAGAGTTTGCTGATCTGAGACTCTCTCAAAAAAAAAACTCCAAAGAAAGGAGGGGAGATTGAAAATAAAACAGCCCTAGAAGAAGACACTCTTCTTCTTCTCTTTTCTCTCACCTAGATACCTAGTTTGGTGCCTATGGAACCCCCACGCCCAAGGACCCTCTTTCTCTGATTTTTGCACACCCCAAACCTCTCCCAAAGCTCTATATTTCATGAAGAAATTAGAATAAAATTCATCCAATAAATAGGGAAAAAGAAGAGTCCAAGTTAGGTCAAATTTTTAGACTAGGAATATCCAAATATGGAAAGTTGTTGGGGTGCCCAACTCTTGGGCACCTCCTCCATAATTTTTGGCATGGACCAGCAAGGGAGGGTGCAGAAAAAGGAGATTATTTTTATGAAATAAGAGAATAATTAATTAAAAGAGGGGGTGGCACTCAAGGGAAGATGATTTGGTCAACAAGGATTCTATCTCATAGAATCCTAAGCAAAACCAATTCCTCCTTTGACTTGGTCTTCCACCTAACTTCCAATTATGACTTGGAGGGAGAGAGGGGGTATGAAAATTAGGAAGAAAGAGATTTTTTATGAAAAATATCTAAAAAATAGGTATGGGGGGGCATTGGGACCAAGGTGGCGCAAGGAGATAAGGAGTCCTAGTCATACTAGGACTCCTATTTTGACTTGGTCAAATAAGATCTTTTAACCAAATAAAATCAAGATTAAACCAACCCAATTAAATAAGACCCTAACCCATTTAAGAACTTAATTAAATTAGATTAAATTAGATTTAATTTTAATTTATTTTTTAATTAAATTAGAAAATTAGGTTAGTCCGAGTCCTAGTTAGACTAGGACTAGTTCTTCCTTGCACTTGGCTTATCCAATAAATCAATTGAACTTGATCCAATCAAGTTCAAACTAAATCTAATTAAATCACATTTAATTAGACTTAATCTCAACCTATTGGTTTAATCAAATTAAGCCAATTAGCAATCCAATTGCTAATCGATCCTCCTGCAACACTTGCACTAGGTTAAACACCAATCGTATTGATTGTTTAACCCAAGAATGATTCTTAATCGTTGATCAACCATCCGATCATATCATAAACTTTAATGTGTGTGACCTCATAGGTCTGAACCTAAGCTAGTAGCACAGGAATAAATTTTTATACCAATCAAAATGATCATCTAGCAATGATACCCGACGGTCGGATAGATCGAAGGTATAGAACACCATCCTTAGAATCCATACGGATATAGTTTTCATATAATTCATCTCCTTAACCATAATGCTCATAGGACACATCAGAGTTAAACTATCAACTTTGATCAGGTTGTCCATATTGTATTTCAAAATACCAAATACATCTGATGGATTAACCTGGCCAAGGTTTTGCTATATTGAAATACAGTGATACATTTTTCTCCAACTCTTGGAGTGGTCAATTCCATCTTGATCATACTCCGACTTCATAAGTACTTGACTATGCCTAGAAGCCTTCCATTACTGAATTAGAAATTTAGTTAGTCCGGTACCAAAGTGCAGTGAGTTGCTTGCAAGTCACTAAGATGATCTCAGGTCTAAGGGATACTTATACCTATATCCCATCAGAGACATTCTCGATAGTAGAATGCTCTGGAGTTGGTTATGTTCAATGATGATGTACCCTTATATCTCACCTATATGCCATACCAATGTCTCCACACACCTTGGTTAAGAGGACAACTAACCTATATGGCATATAGCAATCTATGCTCGATAGATATTGTCGTTTTAATTAATAGCTTATCATTTGGTCATGAATAAATTTAAGGACTAATCGATAAATTCTCTTTTTATCGAAACTAAATAGTCCTAAGAACTTCATCACAATAATGGAGTTCATTAGAAGATGTAAACTTATGATAAAAAAAATATCAAAATATTTTTTATTAATTAATAAATTAATTATAATATCTCAACCATCAACAGACTGACGATTAGCTTTGGAACATAATTTTCAACAACCCACTTGTCCTAAAGCCACTCGGCACAGTATCTAATACCCATCTTCGACTTATAGTTGTCGAACTTCTTGATTGCCAAGGTTTTAGTGAAGGGGTCAGCTGGGTTCTCTTTTCCATCGATCTTCTAAAGATCGACGTCAACACAATCCACGATCTCACAGACCAAATGAAAGCAGTGCAGAATATGCTTTGTTCGTTGGTGTGCCTTCAATTTCTTTGCTTGAGCTATGGCGCCAGTGCTGTCGCATTAAAGCAGGACTGGACCATCAATGAAGGATGCTACTCCGAGCTCAATGACAAACTTTCTCAGTCACTTAACTTTCATTGCTGCATCTGATGCTGCCATATACTCTACTTCACAAATAGAGTCAACCACTGTATATTGTTTGGAACATTTTCAGCAGATGGCTCTATCATTTAGAGTAAAGATATACCCCGACACACTTTTACTATCATCATGGTCAGATTGAAAGCTGAAGTCTGTAAATCCCACAAGCTTCAGATCTGACTCACCATAAACTAACCGTTGGTTCTTAGTATTTTTCAAATACTTAAGGATGATTTTAACCACCTTTCAGTGATTTTCTTCAGGATCAGACTGATATCTACTCACCACTTCTAGTGAGTATGCTATGTCTAGTCTCGTACATCCACTGTCGAAGCATATGGGATTCTACTCATACGCTATCTTTCTTCAGGAGTTGTCGGACAATCCTTCTTAGAGAGTGAAATTTCTTGGCCTATCGGAAGATAGCCCTTTTTTAAATTCTCCATGCTGAACCTCTTCAGCATAGTTTCTATGTACGTGGATTGGGATATACCAAGCATCCTTTTAGATCTATCCCTATAGATCTTCATCTCTAGGGTGTAGGATGCTTCATCCAAGTCCTTCATGGAGAACTATGATGACAACCAAACTTTTATTTCTTATAGTATGGAGATGTCATTTTCAATTAAGAGAATATCATCTACGTACAAGATAAGGAATACCACTACTGGACCATTTATCCATTTGTAAATGCAGGGTTCTTCTCCATTCTTAACGAAGTCATACATTTTGATCACTTTATCAAAATACATATTCCAACTCCAAAATGCCTGCTTTAATCCATAAATAGATCTCTCAAGCTTGCACACCTTGGATTCATCTATGGATGTGAATCCTTCAGGTTGTATCATATACACCTCTTCGGTCAGCTCTCCATTTAGGAAAGTTGTCTTCATATCCATTTGCCAGATCTCATAGTCCAGATGGGCAGCAATGGCAAGCATGATCCGAATGGACTTGAGCATTGCCACAGGGGAGAACGTCTCATCATAGTCAATACCATAACGTTGATGATACCCCTTAGCAACCAGACGGACTTTATAGGTCTCCATCTTTCCATCTGCGCCCCTCTTTCTTTTGAAGATCCATTTACATCCAATGGATTTAACCCCTTCAAGTGGGTCAATTAATGTCCATACATCATTGACCTTCATGAAATCTATTTCAGATCTCATGACTTCTAGCCATTTCTCAGAGTCGGATCTCTGCATCGCATCCATATAAGTGATCGGATCCTCATCATTCTCATCGAGTTCGATGGGATCACCATTCTGGACCAAGAATCTATAATATCTATTCGGATGGTGGGGTACTCTATCGAATCGCCTTAATGGTGCAGGATCACTAGGCTTCAGATCTGATCTGATCAAATCCGACTTAGGTTCAACATTCTATGTCGAACTTTCTACCTGTTGAACTTCATCAAGTTCAACCTTAGAGGCAATAGTTCCTTCATCAAGAAACTTCTTTTCTAAAAAGATTGCCCTAAGGCTGACGAACATCTTTTATTCATCAGCATGGTAGAAATAGTATCCTTTGGTCTCTTTTGGGTATCCCATGAATGTACACTTGTCAGACCTAGGTCCAGGTTTGTCTATAACTAATCATTTGACATAAGCCGAGCACCCCCAAATCCTAAGATGTGAAAATGCTGGCTTACGCCCTATCCATATCTCATATGGAGTTTTAACTACAGACTTACTTGGAATCCTACTTAATAGATAACAAGCCGATTCGAGTGCATATCCTAGAAGGATATCGACAAGCTGGCAAATCCTATCATGGATCGAACTATGTCTAACAGAATCTGATTCCTCCTTTCAGACACACCATTATGCTGTGGTATTCCAAGAGAAGTCCATTGGAAGAGAATTTCATTCTCTTCTAGATATGTGAGAAACTCATCAGAAAGATATTCTCCTTCTCGATTAGATTGAAGATTTTTAATCCTCTTTCCAATTTATTTTTCTACTTCACTTCGGAATCGTTTGAACATTTCAAAAGAATCTGACTCATATTTCATCAGATAGATATATCCATATCTGGATAGATCATCTATGAAAGTGATGAAGTAGACATATCCACCTCTGGCACTTGTGCTCATTAGTCCACATACATCAGTATGTACTAGACTTAAGAGCTCATTGGTTCTCTCACATTTTTCAGTGAAAGATGACTTGGTCATTTTACCAAGAAGACAGGACTCACAGGTTGAAAGTGATTCACAATCATTAACTTCAAAGATTTTCTCCTAAGTCAACCTGTTTATCCTATTCTTGTTTATATGACCAGCCTACAATGCCATAGTAGATATCTAATATACTATCTAATCTAGAGTGCTTGCTAGTAGAATAGACTACATTAATAGGTTATGATAATATATATACATCATTGTTCAATTGTCCACAGAAAGTAGTAACACCATTCATAATAACATTATAAACTCATTTCTTTATTAAAATTTCATAATTGTTCATGGCCGAAAGGCCTACAGAAATGATATTTAAAAAGAAACTAGGATAGAAATGATAATCACTAAGAATAACGATATAAGATTCAAATACAAGTTTCAAAATTTCTAAAGCTAGAACTAAAACTGGTCTTCCATCTCCATCGTTCAAAAATCTCTTGTCTTGCTCGAATCTTCTACTGACCTGCAACTCCTACAATGAATTACAAATATGGTAAGGGCTATCGATATCCAATACCTAGTCAGTAATATCATAAATAGAGAAATTGTAAGAAGTTATCATATAAATACCTTGCCCAGCAATAGCTTGCTTCTTTCTCTACCTATTCGGATCCAGGGAGGCAATGTACTGAGGACAGTTCCTCTTTCAGTGCCCCTGCTTTTTGCAAAAGAAATATTTGGATTGACTCTTATCAGGCTTGGTCTTTGGGCTCTGAGCTTGCACAGGTGTCCTAGCATGAACATGCACCTTCTTGGCTTTCTTCTTCTTATTCTTCTTTCCTTTTCCAAAGGATCGAGAACGAGAAGATGAACCTTCCACTAAGTTCACCGACTCCTTATGGAGTTGGTGATCCTTCTCAAAGTTCTGAAGTAACCCTAGTAACCTATGGTAGTCCACTTCAGGCTTTGACATTCTATAATATGTAAGGAATGGGAGATAAGACTTGGGCAGCGAGTTTAGTAATGCATCTTTTCCAAGTTGTTTGTGCAAGAAAAAGCCGAGCTTGCTCAAGCGCTCTATCAGCTCGATCATGTACAATACATGATCAGTGACAGAGGCACCATCCTGCATTCTGGCATTGAAGATAGCACAACTAGTCTTATGCCTCTCAATGTCATCGGGTGTGCCAAAAGAATTCTTCAACACTTGGAGTATTTCGTTTGGCTGAGCTATCTAAAACTTGCGATTGAACTCGTCGCTCATCACAGCCAGCATAATACAGCACACTATGGTTCGATCACTGAGCCACTTTTGATAAGTGTCTCTGACTATTCCACGTGCATTGACAGCTGGCTCCTCAGGTGCAGGATCCGTCAGCACATATAGGATCCGTTCATGCTCCAGAACAATCTTCAACTTTTGGTACTAGCTATCGAAGTTGGATCCCACCAACTTATCATTGTTCAACAATGATCAGAGCAATAGAGAAGTGGCCATGTCTGTACAAAGAAAAATCAAAATCTAATTAATAATTAATTCATTAAACCTAAAGATTTTGACTTTAATCAAAAGATTTTTTCTACTATTCTATTCAAATTTTTAGTCTCTACCTCTAATTCGAGGAATTACCCTAATTTTCTAGTGGATACTAGAATCCACATAGACTGTACACAAGCCCAACTTTGGTTGGCCCACTCATGTACATCTAAGAGTAGGTTCATAACCAATTATTTCTCTAAATAATTTTTAGTAATTAAATTTTATCCTAGGTCCTGATCAGTTGGCTTTCGCCTTCTCAGAAAAGGATCCAGTTAGGTCCAACCATTAACATGACCGTACTTGGCCCATCCAACCAATGAATGATCAGACCCAACTTTGATTGGCCCACCTAACCACCATTTAGAAAGATGTATCCAAGAGATCATATAATGAATGATAATTCCATCAATCGATAAGCACCAAGCCTTTGGGCCTCTAACGATTATCCAACTGATCGATCCATTATCATCCACTTTAATAGGAGGCTATGATCCAGTTATCATATAACTATTTTATTTTAGGGACCTAATAATTTTAAAAAATTTATTTATGGAAGTAAGTAGATCAAATTAACCAGCTTATCATGATCCTCCCACTAACTTCACCAAGTCAGCTTAAGGGAGACCATTAATAGGCTGGTCTAGGAGCACCTAAATCAGTCAAATTGATTTATCTAGCTAACATGGGTTAACTCGAATAGTCAAGCGATTCGATCAAAACATAATCTCACCAAGAGATCAGGTAAGTTCGATCAGTGGAAGGGTCTGCCAAGCTTGCCTTAGACACCATCAGAAATGATCAAGTAAGCGGGCTGCCAATTAAAAATCACTGATTTGGTTTACCTTAGACACCAACCGGTTTAACTAGTTTTAATTAGATCAACCTAATAGTTCGTGCGAGACCGCGTAGCCAAGAATCAAGTCCATATTGGATTTTATTAAAGATATGGACTTGATCAACTATAACTATTGTAATTGATCTAGAGAATCCTTGACCTAATCTAAGACAATAATTAATTAGATTTAGTCAATTCTCTAATTAAGTCCATTCTTTAATCTAACCCTAGGTCTAACCCAATTAATGGATCTAATCTCCACTAACCCATTTAATCCAATGTGTTATGATTTGTGTCTTAGGATCTTCAATTCACAATCCTAGATCCTAATCAATCAACTTCTTAATTTTCAATTAAATTTTGGGCTGACGGTTGGGATTCGACTTTTCGAAAATAATTTTCATGTTTGTAAAATATTTTTACAACATGGTTTTATCAACCAAGTTGCATGTTTGATTCATAATCAATATGCAAGTAAAATAAATAAAAAACTACTATAGATCTAATCTAAATAGGTTCATGTAATTGAAACAGTTTCAATAATAATTAATTATAAATCTTCCTAGATCAAATCAAATATATTTATGATAATTAAAATTAGATTAAAATATTTTTAATCAGATCATAAAATCTCTTAGACTTAATCTAAAATTTTATGATCAATATTTTAGATCAGCATGTACTAGGACAATCTATTCACTGTAAGGTATAAACCTTACAGCAGGACAACCTTATGGCAGTCCATGTAATCTAAAAAAAAAATTTATTTTTTTTAATTTTAAATTTAATAATTAAATTATAAATTAGATCTAATCTAAGAAATAATCTAGATACATATAAAAATTATATAATAAGAATATTTCTCTGGTACCAATTGAAGAAACCAGATCTAAGGTTTCACAGGTAGATCTTGAAATTTTTTCAAGATCTTGCAGCAGAAGACTTAAATAAATCTAAAATTTATTTAAATAATCATATAAATATCTAGATCTCAGATCTATTATATGATTAAGGTATGATATTAAATTAAAAATTAAAATTAAATAAGAAAAAAAAAGATTGATTAAATCAACCTAGATCTACACTACATCAAATGCAGGTATGAAGTTTATAGATCAGATCTATTATCTGAACAGGTTTAGATATTCTAACTTGCTGATCTAGGCTTGAGGATAAAGTCATGAGCCACACATGCATTCGGCCTCTAGGAGTCATCCACACGAGCCTACAATCTCTGATCTAAAGTTCGATGCAGGAAATCAGCACAACATACTAGTACTATGCTGATCCTTCTTTGACGATCAATCCAATGCTCCCTTCTTCAAAATTTGGACTCTCTAAAATATGAGAAAAAAGATGAGAGTTTGCTGATTTGAGACTCTCTCAAAAAAAAAACTCAAAAGAAAGGAGGAAAGATTGAAAATAAAACAGCCCTAGAAGAAGATCCTCTTTTTCTTCTCTTTTCTCTCACCTAGATATCTAGTTTGGTGCCTATAGAACCCTCATGCCCAAGGACCCTCTTCCTCTGATTTTTGCACACTCTAAATCTCTCCTAAAGCTCTATATTTCATTAAAAAATTAAAATAAAATTCATTCAATAAACAGGAAAAATGAACAGTCTAAGTTAGGTCAAATTTCTAGACTAGGAATATCCAAACATGGAAAGTTGTTGGGGTGCCCAACTCTTGGATGCCTCCTCCATAATTTTTGGCATGGACCAGCAAGGGAGGGTGTACAAAAAAGATAATTATTTTCATAGAATAAGAAAAAAATTAATTAAAAGAGGGGACGGCACTCCAGGAAAGATGTTTAGGTCAATAAGGATTCTATCTCATAGAATCCTAAACAAAACCAATTCGTCCTTTGACTTGGTCTTCCACCTAACTTCCAAATATGACTTGGATGGAGAGAGGGGGCATGGAAATCAGGAAGAAAGAGATTTTTCATAAAAAATACCTAAAAAATAGGTATGGGGGGCATTGGGACCAAGGTGGCGCAAGGAGATAGGGAGTCCTAGTCATAGTAGGACTCCTATTTTGATTTGGTCAAACAAGATCTTTTAACCAAATAAAATCAAGATTAAACCAACCTAATTAAATAAGATCCTAATCCATTTAAGAACTTAATTAAATTAAATTAAATTATATTTAATTCTAATTTATTTTTTAATCAAATTAAAAAATTGAGTTAATCTGAGTCCTAGTTAGACTAGGACTAATTCTTCCTTGCACTTGGCTTATCCAATAAACCAATTGAACTTGATCCAATCCAGACCAAACCAAATCTAATTAAATTATATTTAATTAAACTTAATCTTAGCCTATTGGCTTAATCAAATTAAGCTAATTAGCAATCCAATTGCTAATCGATCCTTCTGCAACACTTGCTCTAGATTAAACACCAATCGTATTGATTGTTTAACCCTAGAATGATTCTTAGTCATTGATCAACCATTCGATCAGATCATAATCTCTAATGTGTATGATCTCATAGATCCAAATCTAAGTCGGTAGCATAAAAATAAATTTTTATACCAATCAAAGTGATCATCTAGCAATGATACCCGATGGTCGGATAGATTGAAGGTGTAGAACATCATTCTTAGAACCCATACAGATATAGTTTTCATATAATTCATCTCCTTGACCATAATGCTCGTAGGACACATCAGAGTTCAACTATCAACTCTGATCAAGTTGTCCACATTGTATTTCAAAATATCAATCCATTTGATGGATTATCCTAGCCAAAGTTTTGCTATATTGAAATACGGTGATACATTCTTCTCCAACTCTTAGAGTGGCCAATTTCATCTTGATCATACTCCAACTTTGCAAGTACTTGACTATGCCCAGAAGCCTTTCATTGTTGAATTAAAAATTTAGTTAGTTCGGTATCAAAGCACAGTGAGTTGCTTACAAGTCACTGAGGTGATCTCAGATCTAAGAGATACTTATACCTATATCCTATCAAAGACATTTTCGACAGCAGAATGCTCTAAAGTTGGTCACGTTCAATGATGATGTACCCATACATCTCACCTGTATGCCATACCAGTGTCTCCACACATTTTGGTTAAGAGGACAACCAACCTATATGGCATATAGTGATCTATGCTCGATAGACGCTGTCGTCCTAATTAACAGCCTATCATTTGATCGTGAACAAATTTTAGGACTAATCGATAAATTCTCTTTTTATCAAAATTAAATAGTCCTAAGGACTTCATCACAATAATGAAGTTCATTAGAAGATGTAAACTTATGATAAAAAAAGATGCCAAAATATTTTTTATTAATTAATAAATTAATTATAATATCTCAACCGTCAATAGGCTGACGATTGGCTTTGGAACATAATTTCCAACAACATAGACTCTAGCATGGTTCTAAAATTTGAGTCCAGCCTCTCATAAGCTATTTAGCATAGCCTCCAGATATCTATTCCATGTCATGGATATTGGGTCAAGAGGTTCTTAAAATGATCGAAATACTTTCAAAATGATTCGCCAACTAGTTGATAAATTGGTTGATCTCATTCCTAATTCTAGCTATTTTATGATGGAGAAGTACTTTTTTAGGAACACTCATACAAAGCCCTCTCAGGTCGTGATAGATTGATTTGGCAGGCTGTATAGCCACTTTTTGGCATTATCCTTAAGAACAAAATTGATTAATCTCAGTTTGATCTCATCCTCAGAAAGTTGTTGTAACCTCATGGTTGCACAAATCTTTTCAAATTCTCTTATAAATATATAAGCATCCTCTATTCCAGTGAACTTTAAAAGCATATTAATCATTTGAGATTTAATTTCAAAGTTATTTACAGTAGGTTGGAGCAATCTGATGCAAAAAGGCTAGATGGATCCAACTGGGTAACATAAATTCTTAAGAATTTGAGGCTACTTAATATCTTCCATTTTAGAGACTTTAAGGCTTGACATGGGAATCGAGTCAATTCTAACTAGTCGACCTGATATCCTTTTCCACGAAAAAAGTGGATAATTTATTTTATTT
This sequence comes from Cocos nucifera, assembly GCA_006176705.1. Taxonomy (NCBI): domain Eukaryota; kingdom Viridiplantae; phylum Streptophyta; class Magnoliopsida; order Arecales; family Arecaceae; genus Cocos; species Cocos nucifera. The sequence goes on from QRFJ01000427.1 coordinate 1,126,263, forward strand.
TTTATTTTTATTTTTAATTAGTTTTTTAAAAAAATTATTAATTTTTTAAAGAAGAGAGAAGAGAAAAATAGATAAGAAAAGAGTTCTAGAGATGGATCTTAAGAAGTCCTAAATCTAGAGATGAAAGAAAAGAGTGAGATGAATTAGTTAAGATTTTTTTTTTCACATACTTATCAAGCAAATATCTATCCTAGGTTATCTTAATTTTAGATAGCTCCTAACTACCAAAGCTGTCTTGGAGCCCTCCAAGTTAGAAACCAACAAGCCAACTAGTCAGCTAAGGATAAGATCGATGGGAGTCCCCTTATTGCTTTTCTTAGACACCAATTAGATTGGCCAGGTAAGCGAACAGAACTAATTAAAGAACCACCTTTCTTCAAGCTCTTGTTCTTAAACCCCTTTCCTAGACACCAATAAACTAACCAATCCTGACCTGGTCCAACTCTTTTAGGTGCCTTGTCCTAATGAGCTTGAATGTCCCTAGGGCTAACGTCTAATTGATTTTATTTAAGGGTTAGGATGAATGCAAATGAGAAAACTTATTTATGGGCTAAGGATGATGAAATCATCATCTTATCTTATTTAGGTTTATGTCCTTAAAATAGTTTAGATATGCTTATGCACAACCAATAAGAATAAATAAGTTTTAATTAAAAACTAATAATAAACTAAGATCAAATTAGTTTGCTAAAGGAAAAGAAAAAAGTTAGATTATATATCTAATTTTCAGTACTCATCAATTTTCTGTAAACCAAGATAAAAAAGTTAGAAAGGTTAGACTAAAACTAAGCTAAAAGCATGAAGAACAAAAATTTAGAATATAATTTAAAATATGTCAATTCTCTGGCAATGGTGTCAAAAACTTGATGTGTCTTAAATAATGTAACCACAAGCGTATGGTGTGCAAATTAGACTTGGGGTATAGACTGGTCCAAGCCAGTAAATAGATGGTATAAAGATTGTGGTTGGTGCTCCTAGGTTAAAACTAACTGGGTTGATAGTGAATCCAGAAAAACTATCGATGTAGCCTGTAGGATTGTGGTTGGTAAGCCTGGCAAAACCAACTAGATTTATTTATGATCCCTGTTAAAGCAAATGTACTATAATCTAGGGATTATAATAAAATTTTCAAGGAGAGCTTGGAGAGTGGATGTAGGTGCGGGGTTGCACCGAACTACTATAAAATTTTTGTATATTTATATTATGTTTTTGCTTTTTTTGCCCTCATTACTTGCTTTACATATTTGTGTTATCTAGTTGGTTTTAATTTCACTACTGCATTGCATATCCACTATAAATACTCAAGTTCTATTAATTAGAAGCACATATTTACTTAGAGTTTATTTTGGCTAAAATTTTAAAAGAACCCAATTTATCCTTTCTCTTGAGTTGCTACCTCTGGGCAACAAGTGGTATCAGAGCAGATGCTTTGTTATTAGTTGTTGACTTAATCGTCAAGAGCTAAAAATCTTAGCAATCCAAAATAGAATCTTCTTTTAATGATAGACCTTCTATACCCCTATTATTTGATGGCTTAAATTTTACTTATTAAAAAACTAGGATAAAAATTTTCATACAAGCACATGACTATAATTTATGGAAGATTATTGCTAATGGCCTCCACACACATAATGCATTGATTGCTGATAAAGAAATAATCCAACTAAATGCTAAGGCTATGAATATGCTTTATTGCTCTTTGGACTTAAATATATTTAATAAATTTTTTTCATGTATTTCAGCGAATCAAATATGAGAGAAATTAAAAAATAACTTATGGAAGAGCAAATCAAAAAGAAGAATTAAGCTCTCATGAAGAAAAGAAAGCTTACCCTAACCTATATCTCATGGCCCATAAAGATGAAAAGAAGAAGAAGAAGAAGAAACAAAGAAAAAAGAGAATAATGATTAAGAAGGAGCAAAGCAAAGAAGAGAACGAGAAAGAGAAGGAAGGTATAGCAAGTTATTGCCTCATGGCTCAAAATAATGAAGTATATCATGAACACTCCTCCGAATTTATTTTTAATGAATTATATGAAGCCTACAATGAGTTAATGAATGAACATAAGAAGGTAAGGCTATAAAACAAAGAGCTTAGAAAATCCAACTTATCTTTGGCTGAAGAAAAAATTAAAATTTTGAATGAAAAAGAAGATCTATTAAAAAATATAACCAAAAAATAATTCTTGAAACAAATAGAAGATTTAACTAAGAAAAAGAAGAATATAGCTAAATCTAAAAATTTCTTAGTTTAAAAAAAAGAAAGATTTTTTAAATCTGAAAAATCTATGATAGAAGAAAATCTTAAGTTAAAAGAAGAACTTAATATATTAAAATTTTCTGCTAAAAAAGAGTAAATATGAAAAATCTCTTTTGGAAGAAAATGTTAAACTAAAGAAAGAGATTGAAAGCTTGAAGTCTATGATTGAAAAGTTTACAATTGGATCTCAAAAGTTTCGAGCTATTTTAAATGATCAAAAAGCTATTTTTGACAAACATGCAGTTAGTTATGATTCAATAAGAAAATAAAAGTTTAACAAAAATATGCTCAATAAAGTTTCAACTGAAAATCATTCAATTAAGTACTTTAAATATAATAAAGTTGATCATAAAATTTTTGAATGTAATATTAAAAGAAATGACCAAACTTATATCAAACAAATTTGGATTTCAAAAAAAATCATGAGCTCTAACCTCCATAGATGCAGGATGACTTGGATACCAAAAACTAGTAAATGATTTTGTAGGTACACTAAGGATCCAATGAAATGAAATAAAAAATTACTTATAATTAGATGCCTTGGAAATGGACTTGGATGGATGATAATATTGATAAAATATATATTTTTTTTTAATCATCAATATTTATTTGATTGATTCTATATTTTAATAATCTATCATTGTGGTTTCATATTAAGTTTTCTTGCTTAAAATTCTTTTCATGTATTGATAAGACTACTATAATTGATTTTGATGCTTGCAATGAGATGAATAATTTAATTTTAAAAGTTCAATATGCTCTCCTCCAAGTATCACATTTTGAATTAACATAAACTAAAATATTTTAAAATTTAGCATGATATAATAGCTTTTTCGTATCAATTTTGTAATTGATAAACTTAAATTGAAAAATACTTAATTGGTTATGAATATTTTTGAATTATTGAACATACAAGTAAAACTAAGTTTGACATTCCTTTATAAAATGCTAAATTATTAAAATTTTAGTAAAAATTAGCATGAAATAAGTACTTAAACATAAGATATTAATTATAAAATTTAAAATACTTGATGTATTAAGTTGCATTGCATTTTAGGTTAACCCCTAAGGGTTTGAAATTTCATAGTTAGATTAACATATAGAGTCGATATCTAGATTTCTCTCATTTTAACCTCAATCGATTTTATCTCTCAACTTGAAGAATGCATTTTATACTTGGTATCAAATTAAATTTAAAATATGCTTTCATATTTTATTTATATTATTTTTAAGCAATAAATTTTAAAATTAGTTTTTCTTCAATCTTAAAGTGGTATCAAATCTTTGAAGAAACTCTTGATTTATTTCAACTCAATGGGTATCAAATTAGAGAAGACCTTTCAAAGATGTGACCTTTTTTTCTTCAAAATATTGGATATCCAAAATTGATTTATTTTTCATGTTTGATATCAAAAAGTTAATTTACTATTTGAACTAATTTTTAAAATAATCAATATCATAATTCTTATAATCGATATCAAATAGTCTACTCTTGTCTATATTTTTTTTTGGTAAAAAATATATATTTTATCTCAAATCTGATTTTGCATAGCTTATATGACATCATTTGAGATAAATCCAAAAAATTCATATCTTTTCTAAACTTAACTATCTGGTATTTCATAAGAAAAGGGATGAAATGACCTTTCAAAGAATAATAGAAAATATGTTCATATGACTTGAATGATTGCTGATGTCAATTCAAATTGATTTATTATTTTAAATTTTTAAAATTATTTGATTTGAATCAATATAGCATTATCACTTCAAAACTAAAATAATTGGCATTAATTTTTTTTTGAAAAGTTGCAGTTTCAAAATATCTAGTTTCAAGCTGAATTTGTAAATTTATTTATCTTAATCTTTAAGTGATATCAAACTTTTTAGTAAATCATTAATTAGTCTAAATTTTAGTTCTATTGATATCAAGTAGAACTTACTTTCAACTAATAAATTTAAAAATTAATTTACTCTAGTATTTTAGTGGTATCAAATTTTTAAGAAAATTTTTTGTTTGATTTGAGTTTTAGTTCAATTGGTATTAAGATAGTTATTATTTGGTTTGAACTTCAAAACTCTTAGTATCAAAATTTTCATAATTGCTATTAATCAGTACATCATTGCCTTACACTCTAATGCTTTATCTTTTAGCAAAAAAAAAGGAAAAATAGAATGTTCTTGTCTCAAATCTAAGTTTGCATAGCTATAATTTTAATATAATATTATTTGAGATAAATTATAAATATTTGATATCTTTTCTGAACTTAATGTATTATATTTCTTAAGAAAAGAAAGATCTAAATTTAAATAGAATATCTCTCTATGATTTATTTTGTATAATATGTTGATATCAATTCAAATTAACTTATCAAGATAATTTGATCTGAATTTAAATTGATTCATCTTTGTCGATCAAAAACTTTAATGATTGATATCAAATAGATCATTATTATCTTATATTCTATTGCTTTATCTTTGACAAAAAGAAAAAAATATTTATGTATATAATATGGTTTGCATGAATATATTTTTGACATTATATCTTGAATAAATTACAAGATTGGTATCTTTATGCTTCAAATTGATTAATACTACTTAAAAAAAGAAAGTGATATTTTTCAAAAAAAATTCTTATGTATATCCAAATTCTTAGTTTTAAAAGAAACTATTTATCTTGGATTTTTAAAACTTAAAGCTATTCCTTAAACTAAATTTGAAAACCATTTCTTTTAAAATCTATAGTTTTGAAAAAAAAATATTAAAATTATATTTTCTAAATGAGAAAGAAATATTTCTTAAACTCAATCTTATTTTGATTTTGGTTGAGTTGTGCTAAAAGAAATAATTTTTAAACTTAAAAAGAAATCACCTATATTACTTGATTTGTTCATTTTTTATTTAAGCATTTATATGTTTTTCAACTTGTCAATTCATACTTTGATTGATTTGATTATGTCATCATTTCTAATGATCAATAAATATTTCAAAAATGCTTTACATTGATTAATCATTTTGATATTATCATGATTGAAGACATCCTATTGTAAACATTCTATTTTAAAATCAATGAAAGCAAAATTTTTATTAAAAAAATTGCTATATCATGATTATGATTGATTATTTGATTGATGACTGATTGTTTGAAATTCAGTATGCTTATTTTAAATATGTGCAATAGAGGAAAAAAATATTAAAGAAAATAATTTGATTTTAAAAGATTATTTAATTAAAAATACCTTTATTTGCAAAAGTAAGGAGGATAATTCATTTAAGATGAATTAGTTACTAAATTGATATTAATAAAAGTTTAATATGGTATCAAATTAAAGATACTTAACTTGAAAGAAAAAGGGGGAGTAATAAAAATTATAAAGCTTAAACATGCAAATTTTAAAAAAGAAAAGAAAAAGATAATGCTAAAAAATAAATATATATTTTAATTTGATAATATAAATTTGAAATGTGCTTATTTTAAAATAAAGAGGAAGAGAAAGTTAAAAAGTGAATTAATCTAGCTAATAGTATGAAAAATAAGGGGAAAGATATTTTTTGATTTGATTTCATTGAAAATGTTAATGAACTTTTGATCTAAAATTCTTAATCAATTACCTTATTTTGAGTCTTATTAATTTTAAACTTTCCATCAAATACTTTATAGTTTTTTTAATTTATATTTTCATATATTTATTTAATTTGATTTACTTGATTTAAAGTGCTATTAATTTAAAATAGTATCAGATAAATAAATTATTCTTTAATATTAAAAATTATTTAAAATGGTATCATTAATATGCTGATTTCATATTTTGATTTGCATTATTATTCTTGATAATTGGAGTTAAATTAAATTAAAAATATATTCTTACTCTAAGAAATAAATTTTTAAACTTAATTTTAAAACTTATTTGAAAATTTAAATTTGATACTATTTATTTTACTTTACTCGATACATTTTCGATATATATCTTTTTTCAAACTTAATTGACTAAAATTTCTTAAGAAAAAAAAGATTGAATATTAAAGTATATATTATACTTGATTTTATGGTTAAATCTTTTGAAAAGTTCTGCTCCTCTTAAAGCTTAAAAGTATATATTTAAAAATCTGATTAAAAGATCATATTCATTCAAAAAAAAGGAGAGTCTTTAATATTTAAATTCAAGCTAATTTTTGAAAAAAATATATTCATTCAAAAGAAGAGATGATTTCTTTGATTTGACTTTATAAATTTGACACATCTCTCAATTTAATATCTTGATGTTGATTTTGATGATTTTTTCTATTCTTTCCCATTAACTTTTTGATCTTGTCAAAAAAGGAAAGAGGTATATTGAGTATATACTTAAAGAATTAATACTTAAAAAACTTAATAAATTTTATGCTTGGAACCTCAATACTCATTGATATGAGTTGAAATATTATTTTGATATAAGTATATGAATTATGTAAAATATTATTTGGAGCTTTTATGAAGTGTGCATTTATATTTGTGTACATTCTCACTTCATATTTTATACTAGCCAGTTAATTAAAATATATTAATTTTATTTTTGTACATATACTCAAAATTTTGTAATCATCAAAAAGAAAAAGATTGTTAACCCACTAATTGATTTTGATGATTCTAAAATATTGACTATAAATGATACTAATCATGTATTTCAAGAATATATGTAGATCTTTTCAGGTGTTCAAATTAAAAATTTTAATCCAAGAAAAGATCTACACAAAAATCACCAAGTCAAAAGCTTCAAGAAAATGGAATTGATAAAGATCCTTGAAGAAGGGCAAAATCATAATTTCTTTAAGTTAGAAGAAAATATATTTTAGAAGCCTCAAGAGCAATTAGAGAAAAATTTTATCTTTTGGAGGCAATTTCATATTTTTTTGGATGTTAGATTTGGAAGAAAATCAAGTTTTAGCAAAAGATCAACCCTAGGGTTAACCCCTAGGTCATCCTCTTTTGAAATGGATAGCTTGGCATGCTTCGGCATGTTGTTTTTATATAGCCTCATAAAATAATCGACCTTTGGATTGATTCCTAGTGAAAGGGTCGACCTTTGTTGAATATAAACTAAACAGAAAGCTGAATTTTTGAGTGCTGTCCAAGTGCTGACACCTGAGAAAAAAGTATCAATACCTGAGAAAAAAGTATCGACATCTAAGTAAAAATTATCGACCTCAGATCAAAAAGTGTCGACCCCTATAGAAAAAGTATCGATCCCAATGTCGAGACAGGCATAATGGCTAGTTTTCTGCAGCTTTTCAAATGGTCATTTCTCTACTCCAACTATTAGTTCAAAGCTTCCAACAGTTAGAGCTAATCCTCCAGTCATCACCAAGAATATAAAAGGTTAGAAAAATATTTGAAAAGTAAGATTAAGGAATTTTAAAATAAAATCATTTTGGATTGAAGAGGTTTTCATTGTATATCAAAAAAAGAGAAAAAAGAGAGAAACTAAGCTTTGATTTCAGAGGGCATTCAAGAGTTATCTTCCATAACATCTCAAACAACCTCTCAGCATCATTTGAAGAAAAGTGAAGCTTCAAAAGAGCATATATTCAGTCACTTCTTCGAGCTTCAAAAGAGTTCCTTTTTATTTTTATTTTTATACTAAATTTTTATATTTGTATCTTTGTTTCTTTACAAATTTTTTTGAGGGAAGAAACTTGGGGTATAGGCTGATTCAAGCCAGTAATTGGATGGTATAAAGGTTGTGATTCGTGCTCCTAGATTAAAACCAACTGGATTGATAGTGAACCTAAAAAAACTATCGGTGTAGGTGTTAGATATATATGCTCTAGAAGTCAGAATTGGCTGACACTTGTAATACACTTCTAGGGGCAAGATTATAATTTTAACTATAAATAATAAAATAAATTATTTTCGATCATAAATATATATTTAGTATCTATGATACATCTCTTGAGTTAATAGTATAATAATTCTTATTTTCAAGAGTTGAAAATTTAAGATAAGAATTTTTATTATTAACTCATAAAATACTTCCGACCGTAGGATCATCATGAGGATGATGATTGATCTAGAAGATTGGTATACAATCATTTCTTTATAGTAGATGAGTCTTGAGTCTACGGTGTAGAGACACCAGAGCGAGAGTATAGATACTCGTTAGAGAACGAGGGCACTGAGCGTGACCACCTTGAGCAGTCATAAGAAAGTCTATCTTCTCATCGATGACTGGCTCGAAGCTGCAGTGGTGTGTCTGATTCTTTGACCTGAGGTGCATCGATAGTTCACCTTGAGGGTGTTATAGTTTGACTACACCATGACTCGGTCTTCTAGTCATTCAGAACCCTGAGGTGTATATTGGCTATAGCATGTTCATTGTAGGAATTGGATTGCACCAAGAGAGAATCTATCTACCTCGGTAGATGAGGAGCAGCCCTATGATGATCATGATAATCAAGTCCATAAGTCATGGCCATGGCAAAGCGAAATAATAGAAAGAGTTTCTATTAAGGTTATCACATCGGACTTGAATCAAATGATTAAATTATATGATAGAAATTAGGATTTGACGAGTTCACCTTAACCCTAATCTGATCGAAGCTCAAGATAGAAGAACTTAATCACACAGGTAGCTGCACCAAGAGGTTCATTTTCAGTTTTGATAGATTGCCACCATATACTGCTAGGTATCACTGATGGATTTTGGGAGCAATTAGGATGATTTGGATGATCGATCATTCTAGTTGTCTGAATCAGAAAAGTTCTAATCCATCGAAAGATGTTTCGATGATGTCGATGATAGAGATCATGACATATCCCATTACCATACAGAACTGAATCTAACTGGGTCACACAAACAAGGGTTTGGATCTAGATATCATCAATTGGACTAACTCAGTTCAATTGATTTGAATTAGATTCAATTAGGTTCAAAAAAATCATACTAGCATACGATTGAGCCTAATGTTTTCCTTCTACTATCATTAAAAGTTGTCTCGACTGAGCCAAATGTGTTTGTGCTCACTCAGATATCTTTACTTGGTCTGACTAGAGCTTGTCCAGGTCAGAAAAAGGTTATCTTAATTTATGAGATAAATTTGAGATAACACTTGCCATTTTCCATCACCTACTAATTTTTGTCTTTTGACTTTGGTCAAACATTGACCTTTGGCACTTAGATATCTGCCCATATATCATGCACCCATAGAAAAGTAGATAGGGGCTTGTCCCCTTGCTAGAAAATGGAAAGGAGGGGGTGCACGCCTAGGGAGGCATGCACCCAAGGATAGGGATGCTCGGAGTCCCTGTATGGGACTCCAGGTTGCTTCTTTCAATCAACTTAGGTAGGCACCTAAGACTCAGCTTTGACCAATTGCACGAAGCGATGTAATTGGCCGAGATGATGTGGCACTGCATGACGCAGCAAGGTTTATAAAAAACCTTGTCTGGGCCAAGCTTTAGAGAGAATCACCCATAGCCCATGCCATAAGGCTATCCCTCTCCCTCCTCCATGCCATCTTCTGATCCTCTCTCTCCTCTCCACGTCCAAAAAGATTTGGGCTCCAATTTGGTGCGATCCAGGCAAGAGAAAGGTGACGAGAAAGGAAGAAGGCAGCACTGCTACAAGAGATGATTCCAGATCTTCAGAAGGAGTTTTGAAGATCCTCCAAATTAGATCCAGATCTAATATTTGGAGAGGTGATAAAGAAGAAGAAGATCTTCAGATTCAGTTCGAGTGGATATCGGTAGAGGCCAGGCACTTGCCTGGCTAGATTTAGAATCTCAGGCAATCAGCAGGATCATCACAGGATAATCTGATTATCTAACAAAAGGTATAAATTTAATCAGATTTAATTTACTTTTATTTTATTTTATTAGATCTATAAAATTAGATCTAAAATATCTTAGATCTGATATGGATTTAAAAGAGAAATTTTTGAAATATCTCTCTTGATCCAATCAGATCTGAATGAACCTAATCCGGAAAATCTGAATTTTTTCTTCAACTAGTATCAGAGCCAGGTTCTCCTAAATTATTTAGATCTAATTTTAATTTAATTTTAATATAATAATTAGATAATTTTAGATGTCACATGAGATGTGATTAGATCTAAAATTAGAAAAATTAAAATTAAATAATTTAGATCTAAGTTTTATAAGATGCATGACTAATTGTAAAATAGAATTATTCTATACATAGTCTTGCATGATCATAATTTAATTTGATTAAATTATAATTTTAAATCTATTTATTTATTATTTTTTAATATTATAAATTTTATAATAAGATCTAAAAAATAGTAAATAAAATTATTTAATTTTTGAATCATATGAGATATGATGAATGCATGTTTAGACTAGTTGTAGACTAGTTCTACATAATTATCTAGATTAGAATTTATTTTGATGTGATCAATTTAAACCTAATTTTTTAGACAATTATGAGATAATTTAGATCTAAAAATATGCATGATATGATACATGAAATGTATGCAAAATATGTTTATAGTTAGATCAATTTTTATATATGAGATATATGATGTAGATCTAACTAGTTTTGTAGTCTTATATTTCTGATTAAGGCATTCTCTTTGGCCGTCCGGTCATAAGAACAAAGTAGAATTTAAATGCCCTCTCCTCTCATTTAATGGGGTGTTCTTATGATGTGTAGGGATGCTGCATGTTCGTCCTTAATCAGAAATCAAGAACTTATTTTCTGCAAAATTCTAGATTCTAAAATCCTATGATTTTATTTACATATTTTGTTTGAGAACCTTAAACTTAATTAAAAATTAAGATTATGAAATATATGTTAGGTCTAAAATTAAGAATTTTAGATCTAAGATATATTCATAAAATTGGATTCGGACTTGGATAGCTCAACTTGGTCTAAGCGGTTGATCAAACTGAATCAAGAGTTGGTTAGATGGGATCAACAGTGCTTAAATTGACCGACCTAATAGGATTAAGTCTGGGTCAAGATCAAGTCACGTAAGTGATCGATCAAGCTGAGACCTAATTAGGCTCAGTGGTTAAAGTCTGAATTGTAGGCTAACCTGATTGGCTCTGGCTCAACAATTTGGTATCTAAGGTAAGTCTGGCAGATACGACCAACTGGTTTTTAATTGGAAGCTACTCGACTCGAATGCATTCTTGTCGAGTTAATGGCATATCCCTTCCACCGATCTCACTTACCTGGCCATATTTGTTGGCTCAGTCCTAATCTGAGGTGGTCAATAATTTGAGCTAACCCATGCCACTAGGTTAGTTATAATGGTTATGACTATGTCAAGTCTAGTTTAATAAGACCTAAATTAAATCTTCCTAAGAAAAAATTAAGTCTAAGATCTTCCACCATTGTAGATGTGCGGGCCCTTTCCGAGGTTGATTGCTCTCGGCTGGTTACAGTGGTTCAGTTGCACCAGAAAGACGCAACCATATCTATTAGGCATTGAATGCTATAGGCTGGAGAATGGATTGGGCTCAATATTCTGGATACGGTAAGAGACTCAATTAGGAATTCAATCTGTGCAAATGGTGGGTCTGACTTAACCAAGGAGTGGATCAATATTTTGGACACGATGAGATTCATGAATTAGAGATCAAGTTTGGGTGCACCATGATTAGAGAATCATTGAATAAGAGTTATTCACTCATTGGCTAACCCATCATCAATAATTGTTAGGTATGGTGATGAGTCAATTGGTGGGACCGCACCATCCACTAGAAATCATTAATCGTGGAGATTTTCATATCTCTACAGAGGGAGTGTAGTGATCCAAGAAAATAGTGAGAGCTAATTTATTTAAAAATAAAATTTTTAAATAAATTGGTCAAGTCTTAATTACAATATCTAACTAAAAACTTTGATACTCTACAGAAAAATATCTGTGTCCAACCCACTAGCATGTATCGTGGACATCCATAGACTGATCGAACCCAATTATAAGGATTGGCTCCGAAACTTCAAAATTATTTTAGGTTTTGAGAAGTTAACTCATGTATTGGACCAGGATCCTCCCACCTTACCAGCTCGTCCATCCGCTGAATAGATAGCGTCTCTTGATAAATGGATGGATGAAGATAATAAGGCCAGATACTACATGTTGGGCTCGATATCTGATGAGCTTCAGTGCCAACATGAAGATATCAAGACTGGCCGCTAAATGTTGGCTCACCTACAAGAGATGTTTGGTGAATAGAGTCGCACAGCCAAATATCAAGTCACTAAACGACTATTCAAGGCTAAAATGCACGATGGGCAGTCAGTCCAAGATCATTGTATGATGATGATCAAGAATTTGGAAAAGCTTGAGAAGCTCGAAATGAAGTTGGACCTGGATCTGCAGAATAATATAATTCTACAATCCTTAACTGATGCATATGGGCAGTTCATCATGAACTACCATATGCATAAACTTCAAAATTTTTTGGTCGAACTTATGAACATGCTGGTCACTGCTGAGCTTTCCATGAAAGGTTCTAAAGGCTCAGTGCTTGCTATGGAACGGACTTCTTCCAAGAGAAAGTCTTTTAGAAAGAAGAAGTCTGTGAAAAAGCAGAAGGTGGAATGAGAAAAGAAGAAAAAGGCAGAGTTGAAGAAGGCCACTGATAAAGAAAAGTGTTTCCATTGTAACAACGACGGCCACTGAAAGTAAAACTGCCCTACTTACCTGGCTATCCTGAAGAATAAGGAGGCAGATCCTTCTGGAGGTATGCTCGTTATTGAGTCTAATCTTACGATTTCTTTTGCATCCAGTTGGGTGCTTGACTCTAGTTCTAGTGCTCATTTGTGCACTTCTATGCAGGATCTTGAGGATAGCAAGAGGCTGAGGGATGGTGACATGATCCTACGCATCAAAAATGGAGCAAGAGTTGCTGCCATGGCCGTAGGAACATATCCTCTTCGACTACCATCTGATTTAGACTTAGTTTTAAAAGATTGTTATTATGTGCCTGCAGCAAGCAGGAATTTGATTTCTGTTTCATGCCTAGCACTAAAAGGCTATGTAATTAGTTTTCTTAAGGACCATTGTAATATTCTTTATAAATAAAATAAAATTGCAAGTGGTTTTTTTATTAACGGTCTTTACCAGTTATATATTGATGTATCTATTTTTAATATCGAGAAAAATGTGAATGCCATTAAATGACCTAGGGATAGTCCAAACGATAGGTATCTATGGCACCTAAGACTAGGTCATATAGTAAAAGATAGAGTTAACAAATTGAAGAAAATTAGGCTATTGAGTCCGTTGACTTTCGAGTCATATCCAATTTATGAATCTTGTCTTGATGGCAAAATGACTAAACTCCCTTTTGTAGGACATGGGGAAAGGGCCATGGATCTTCTTGCCCTAGTACATACTGACATGTGCGACCTATTTGATGTGCCAGCTAGAGGCAACTTTGTTTACTTCATAACCTTTATCGATGATTTATCTAGGTATGGGTATGTGTATCTTATGAGATACAAGTCTAAAGCTTTTGAAAAGTTCAAGAAATTCAGACATGAAGTAGAAAAACAAACTAGAAAATCCATTAAGAATCTTTGATCAGATCGAGGAGGTGAATACCTTAGTTGGGAATTCTTGGACTATCTCAAAAAAATGGCATAGTCTCTCAATGGACTCCACCTGAAATATCTCAACTCAATGGGATTTCAGAACGGAGGAATCAGACCCTATTAGATATGGTCCGATCCATGATGAGCTACACAGACCTTCCTAATTTTTTTTGGGGATATAGTTTGTTAACCGCAATATACTTACTGAATAGGGTTCCTTCTAAAATCGTTCCTACCACACCGTATGAGATACGACATGGTAAGAAATCAAGTCTGAGTTATCTTAGAATTTGGGATTGTTTGGCTCATGTCAAAAGATAACAAGCGGACAAGTTAGACTTTAGATCCTTTAGAGCTCGATTTATAGGATATCCTAAAGAGTCATTAGGATATTATTTCTACATTCTAGAAGATCACAATGTGATTATGAGTCGACATGCCATCTTTCTTGAAAAATAGTTTATTCAAGATAGTGGCATTGGAAAGCAGATCAAGCTCGAGGAGAAAGTCTCACAAGAGCAACGAGCTAAGAACCAAATTGAACCAAATCAGGTTGAGCCAATACAATCACTTCCTCTTCCACCTCGTAGATCGGAAAAAATTTTTTGTTCCCTTGAGAGGTACTTAGATACTATTTTAGAAGAAATAGAGGAAATATTTCTCGTAGGTAATGAGGTTCATGGTGATGATCCCAAAACCTATAACGAGATGATATCGGATATTGACTACAAGAAATGGTTAGAGACAATGAAGTCAGAAATTGATTCGATGCACTCAAACCAAGTCTGAACTTTGGTAGATCCACCAGAAGGTATAGTACCTATTGGGTGTAAATGGATCTATAAGAGAAAGATTAGTGCAGATGGGAATGTGGAGACATTCAAAGCTAGATTAGTGGCAAAAGGTTATAGTCAGTGCGAAGGCATTGACTATCAAGATACCTTTTTGCCAGTAGCCATGCTTAAATCCATTCGCACATTGCTTATTGTTGCAGCCTATTTTGATTATAAAATATGGTAAATGGATGTAAAAATGATATTCTTAAATAGATATCTTGAGGAAGATATTTATATGGAACAACCACTAGATTTCACATTCAGTGATGCTGATCATAAGGTATGCAAGCTGCAAAGGTCCATATATGAACTTAAGCAAGCATCTCAGAGCTGAAATACTCATTTCAATGATGTGATCATATTATTTGGATTCATCAAGAACGAGGAGGAACCATGTATCTTCAAAAAGATCAGTGGGAGCGCTGTTGTCTTCCTCGTATTGTACGTGGATGATATCCTCCTTATTGGAAATGATATTCTCATGTTGGCCACAATTAAAATGTGATTATCTGAAGAATTTTCCATGAAAGACCTAGGTGAAGCATCCTTTATTCTAGGAATTAAGGTCTATAGAGATAGACCGAATAGGATGCTAAGACTTTCACAGAAGATATACTAGAGGAAGTGCTAAAGAGGTTAGCATGGAAAACTCTAAGAGGGTTTGATAT
>QRFJ01000427.1:1142566-1247490 GCA_006176705.1 Cocos nucifera
TGATGCATATGGGCAATTCATCATGAATTACCACATGCATAAACTTCAAAATTTCCTTGGCCGAATTAATGAATATGCTGGTTACCGCTGAGCTTTCTATGAAAGGTTCTAAAGGCTCAGTTCTTGCTATGGAACGGACTTCTTCCAAAAGAAAGTCTTATGGAAAGAAAAAGAAGTCTGTGAAAAAGCAGAAGGTGGAAGGATCAAAGAAGAAGAAGGCAGAGCCGAAGAAAAAGGCCGATGTCAAAGAAAAGTGTTTCCATTGCAACAGCGACGGCCATTGGAAGCGAAACTGCCCTACTTACCTGGCCACCCTGAAGAACAAGAAGGAAGGTCCTTCTGGAGGTATGCTCGTTATTGAGTCTAACCTTATGGTTTCTTCTGCATCCAGTTGGGTGCTTGACTCTGGTTCTAGTGCTCATCTGTGCACTTCCATGCAGGGTCTTGAGGATAGCAGGAGGCTGAGGGATGGAGACATGATCCTACGCATCGGTAATGGAGCAAGAGTTGCTGCAGTGGCCGTGGGAACATACCCTCTTCGATTACCATCTGGTTTAGACTTAGTTTTGAAAGACTGTTATTATGTGCCTGTAGCTAGCAGGAATTTGATTTCTGTTTCATGCTTAGCACTAAGAAGGCTATGTGATTACCTTCTTTAAGGACCATTGTAACATTCTTTATGAAAGAAATAAAATTGCAAATGGTTTTCTTATTAATGGTCTTTATCAGCTACATATTGATGTACCTATTCTAACTATCGAGCAAAACGTGAATGCCAAACGACCTAGGGATAGTCCAAACGATAGATATCTATGGCACCTGAGATTAGGTCATATAGCAGAAGATAGGATCAACAAATTGGAGAAAATGGGCTATTGAGTCCATTGACTTTCGAGTCATATCCAACTTGTGAATCTTGTCTTCAAGGCAAAATGACTAAACTCCCTTTTGTAGGACATGGGGAGAGGGCCACAGATCTCCTTGCCCTAGTACATACTGATGTGTGCGGCCCATTTGATGTGCCGGCTAGAGGCAATTTTGTCTACTTCATTACCTTTACCGATGATCTGTCTAGGTATGGGTATGTGTATCTTATGAGACACAAGTCTGAAGCTTTTGAAAAGTTCAAAGAATTCAGACATGAAGTAGAAAAACAAACTGGAAAACCCATTAAGGTTCTTCGATCAGATCGAGGAGGTGAATACCTTAGCCGGAAATTCCTAGGACTATCTCAAGAAAAATGGCATAGTCTCTCAATGGACTCCACCAGGAACACCTCAACTCAACGGGGTTTCAGAATGGAGAAATCGGACTCTATTGGATATGGTTCGATCCATGATGAGCTTCACAGACCTTCCTGATTTTCTTTTGGGGACACTCATTGTTAACTTCAATTTATCTTACTGAATAGGGTTCCTTCTAAAATCCGTTCCTACCACACCGTATGAGATATGGCACGATGGTAAGAAACCAAGTCTGAGTCATCTCAGAATTTGGGGTTGTCCGGCTCATGTCAAAAGACAACAAGCGGACAAGTTAGAGTTTAGGTCCTTTAGAGCTCGATTCATAGGATATCCTAAAGAGTCATTAGGATACTATTTCTACATTCCAGAAGATCCACAATGTGATTGTGAGTCGACATGCCATCTTTCTTGAAAAATAGTTTATTCAAGATAGTGGCATTGGAAAGCAGATCAAGCTTGATGAGAAAGTCTCACAAGTAGCAACGAGCTAAGGACCAAATTGGAAACCAAATCAGGTTGAGCCAATAAGAACACTACCTCCTCCACCTCGTAGATCGGAAAAAATTTTTTGTTCCCCCTGAGAAGATACTTAGGTATTATTTTAGAAGGAAATAGAGGAAATATTTCCTCGTAGGTAATGGTGCTCATGGTGATGATCCCAAAACCTATAACGAGGCGATATCAGATATCGACTCCGAGAAATGGCTTAGAGGCAATGAAGTCAGAAATTGACTCGATGCACTCAAACCAAGTCTGGACCTTGGTAGATCCACCAGAAGGTATAGTACCTATTGGGTGTAAATGGATCTTCAAGAGAAAGATTGGTGCAGATGGGAATGTGGAGACATTCAAGGCTAGACTAGTGGCAAAAGGTTATAGTCAACGTGCGAAGGCATTGACTATCAGGATACCTTTTTGCCAGTAGCTATGCTTAAAATCCATCCGCACATTGCTTGCCATTGTTGCAGCCTATTTTGATTATGAAATATGGCAAATGGACGTGAAAAATGGCATATTCTTAAATGGATATCTTGAGGAAGATATCTATATGGAACAGCCGCTAGGTTTCACATCCAGTGATACTGATCACAAGGTTTGCAAGCTGCAAAGGTCCATATATGGACTTAAGCAAGCATCTCGGAGCTGGAACACTCATTTCAATGATGTGATCAAAATTATTTGGTTTCATCAAAAATGAAGAGGAACCATGTGTCTTTCAAAAAGGTCAGTGGGAGCGCTGTTGTCTTCCTCGTATTGTACGTGGATGACATCCTCCTTATTGGAAATGATATTCCCATGTTGACCACAGTCAAAATGTGGTTGTCCAAGGAATTCTCCATGAAAGACCTAGGTGAAGCATCCTTTATTCTAGGAATTAAGGTCTATAGAGGATAGACCGAATAGGATGCTAGGACTTTCACAGAAGATGTACATAGAGGAAGTACTAAAGAGGTTTAGTATGGAAAACTCTAAGAGGGGATTAATATCCCTTCAGACATGGTATTCATCTTTCCAAGAAGATGTGCCCTAGCACACCTGAGGAAATAGAACGCATGAGCAAGATCCCTTATGCTTCTGCAATAGGGAGCCTCATGTATGCCATGCTATGTACACGACCTGATATAGCCCATGCTGTGAGTGTCACAAGCAGATATCAGTCAAATCCAGGTGAAGAACACTGGACTTCTGTGAAATGTATCCTTAAGTACTTAAGAAGAACTAAGGATATGATGTTGGTCTTTGGTAATGGAGAACTCCAAGTCCAGGGATACACAGACTCGGATTTCATGTCCGATATAGATGATCGAAAGTCGACATCTGGGAGTCTGTTTGTGTGCAATGGTGGTGCTGTCAGCTGGAAGAGTTCCAAGCAAATGTGATAGCAGATTCCACCATGGAAGCAGAATATATCGCTGCATCAGAAGGCTGCGAAGGAAGCATTCTGGTATAAGAAGTTTGCTGCAGAAATTGGAGTAATGCCATCAGATGCCATTCCTCTATACTGCGACAACAATGGCGCCATAGCCCTTGCTAAGGAGCCGAGGTCTCACCAGAAATCCAAGCACATTGAGCGGCGATACCACCTCATCCGCGATTACCTCGAGAAGGGTTACGTCGAGGTCAAGAGAGTCAACTCCACAGATAATGTGGCAGACCCACTTACAAAGCCGTTGGGCCAGCAGAAGATCGAAGCCCACCTTGAGAAGATGGGACTTAGACTTGTAGCCAATTGGCTTTAGGACAAGTGGGAGATTGTTAGATATATGTGCCCTAGAAGCCAGAATTGGCTGACACTTGTAATACACTTCTAGGGGCAAAATTATAATTTTGACTATAAATCAATAAAATGGGTTATTTTCTATCACATATGTGTATTTAGTGTCTGTGATACATCCTTTGAGTTAATGGTAATGATAATTCATATTTTCAAGAGTTGAAAATTTAAGACATGAATAATCATTATTAACTCATAAAATGCTCCCGACCATAGGATCATCACGAGGATGGTGATTGATCCGAAAGGTTGGTGTACAATCGCTTCTCTTTAGTAGATGAGTCTTGAGTCTACGGTGTGGAGACACCGGAGCGAGAGTACAGGTACTCGTTAGAGAACGAGGGCACTGAGCGTGACCACCTCGAGTAGTCATTAGGAAGTCTACCTTCTCGTCAATGACTGACTCGATGCTGCAGTAGTGTGTCTGGTTCTTTGACCTGAGGTGCATCGGCAGTTCACCTTGAGGGTGTTATAGTTTGACTACACCATTACTCGGTCTCCTAGCCATATGGAACCCTGAGGTGTATGTTGGCTATAGCATGTTCATTGTAGGAACTGGATTGCATCAAGATGGAATCTATCTACCTCGGTGGTAGAGGAGCAGCCCTATGATGATCATGAGAATCAAGTCCAGAAGCCCATGGCCATGGCAGAGTGAAATAATAGAAAGAGTTTCTATTTAGATTTTCACATCGGACTTGAATCGAATGATTACATCATATGACAGAAACTAGGGTTTGACGAGTTCACCTTAACCCTAATCTGATCGGGGCTCAAGATAGAAGAACTTAATCACACAGGTAGCTGCACCAAGAGGTTCGCATTCAGCTCTGATGGGTTGCCACCATATACTGCTAGGTGTCACTGGTGGATTTTGGGAGCAATTAGAATGATTTAGATGATCGATCATTCTAGCTGTTCGAATCAGAAGAGTTCTGATCCATCGAAAGGAGTTTCGATGATGTCGATGATAGAGATCATGACATATCCCATTACCATACAGAACTGAACCTAACTGGGTCACACAAACAAGGGTTTGAATCTGGTGATCATCAATTGAACTGATCTAGTTCAATTGATCTGAATGAGATTCAATTAGGTTCAAGAAAATCGTGCTAGCACTCGATTGAACCTAACGTTCTTCTTTTACTATCATAAATAGTTGTCCTGACTGAGCCAAAGGAGTTTGTGCTCAATCAGAGGCCTTCACTTGGTCTGACTGGAGCTTGTCCAGATCAGAAAAGGTTGTCTTATTTGAGATAAATTTGACAACACCTGCCATTTTTCATCATTGCTAATTCTTGTCTTTTGACTTTGGTCAAACATTGACCATTTGACACTTTGACTTTTGACTCATGTGTCATGCACCTATTGGAGAGCTGGTGGGGGCTTGTCCCCTACTAGAACCTGGCAAAGAAGGAGGTGCACGCCAGGGAGGCGTGCACCCTAGGATGCCTGGAGTCCCATACAGAGGGACTCCTAAGTCTGCTTTTTGGATTCAACTTAGGTAGGCTCCTAAGAACTCAGCTTTGACCAATCTTAGGCGCCACCTAAGGATGGATTTGAGGGGGCTCTCATCTAAGAGGAATTCCAGGGGATTCTATCCCACCAATCAGATTTAGATCTGATTTCACAAAGAGTTGTGATTGGTTGGGAAGAAGAGAGTTGGATCATGGCGCAGCAGGGTCTATAAATAAGACCCTATCTACGCCCAACTTTAAAGAGAAACACCTATAGCCTATGCCCCAAGGCTGCCTCTCTCTCCTCCTCCATGCCAAGTCTTCTTCCTCCCTCTCCTCTCCACGCTCCAAGGAGATTTGGGATCTTAGTTTGGTGCAATCCAGGCAAAAGAAAGGCGACGAGAAAGCTAGAAGGCTGCGCTGCTGCAAAGGACGAACTGCTGATCTTCAGAAAGGAGTTTTGAAGATCCTCCAAATCAGATCCAGATCTGAGATTTGGAGAAGTGATCAAGAAGGAAAAGATCTTCAGATCCAGTCCAAGTAGATACCGGTAGAGACTAGGCACTTACGTAGCTAGATTCAGAACCTCAGGCAATCAGTAGAATCATCATAGGATAATCTGATTACCCAACAAAAGGTATAAATTAAATTAAATTTATTTTATTTTTATTTTATTTTATTAGATCTATAAAATCAGATCTGATATGGATTCAAAAGAGAAATTTTTAAAATATCTCTCTTGATCCGATCAGATCTAAACGAACCTGATCCGAAAAATCTGAATTTTTCCTTCAGTAGGGTTGTGGTTGGTGAGTCCGGCAAAACCAACTGAATTTATTTGTAATCCCAGGTTAAAATAAATGCATTATAATCTAGGAATTATAGTAAAATTTTCAAGAAGAACTTGGAAAGTGGACGTAGATGCGGGGTTGCACCGAACCACTATAAAATTCTTATGTGTTTGTATTGTATTTTTGCTTTCCTTGCCATCGTTACTTGCTTTACATATTTGCATTATCTAGTTGATTTTAATTTCACTACTGCATTGCATATCCATCATAAACACTCAAGTTCTATTAATTAGAAGCACATATTTACTTAGAATTTAATTTGACTAAAATTTTAAAAGAATCCAATTGACTCTCCCTCTTAGGTTGCTACCTCTGGATAATAAGTAGCACGTCCTATGAGTACAGATCGATCCCACAAGGAATTATGTTTGAATTGTGTTCAAACCCTTACTCAGGCGAGCTTTAACAAAGAGTTTGGAAGATTGATTATTGCTTACTACTAAATAGTAAATTAACCATAAAGAATAATAATCTAAAAATCTAGGACTTTTGAATCCATTAAACTAAAGACTTAGAGAGCCTTTCTAAGATTTCTTTTATGATGTCCTTTGATCAAGGTATAATGCATGGATAAGCATTCATCCTAATTAAAGAACTCTTCTTTCAACTACTTCTCTTATGTTACCTAAGTATGGACTATGAAAGGGCTCTGACCCAATAGTAATCCATCAAAGTTTTTCACGACAAAGAAGAGAAAAGAAATTAACAAAATTATAGACCTTCTTTCTATTATCCTTCTTGCACCGAATCAAGCATGAACTATAAAGAGATTGAAACCCAATGATAGTCCATCAAGTCCCTAGGCAAGACGCTTGAAGGAAGAAGAACTCTAAAAAAATAAAAATTAAGAAAAAAATTCTAAAATAGGGCTTTTAATCGTGATTTAGCTTCATTGCAAATCCCGAAGGATTGCTTAGCTAGACATGATTTGATGAAAAAACTATAAATTCGATTAAAAACATAAAAAAATATTATACTAATTATAAAAATTTAAAATTATAATAAATAAAAGAGATACAGAAAGTAAATAAGCATGAAAATTAAACTATCCTATGTGCTGAAATTAAACTATAAAAATTAAATTACATAAATAATAATTAAAGAAAAATAAAATTTTATTGCTGAAAAAGATAGTTTGATATAAAATAAAAACTAACTTCTAAGCCAGGACTTAGAATTGAAATAAAAAAATAAAAAATATAAACTCTCCTTTGGCACACCTTTTTTTGGCTAATTTTTTTTCTCGTAGTGTTAGAAGGGTAGAAGAAAATGAAAAAAAGTGGATAAAATTTTATTCGATAGGTATTCTTGCCTGGCATATGGGTTCCTACAAGAGTTATGGTATGGAGAGATAGATGTCCAAGACACTAGACTTTATTTATAGGTGTCAAGAGAAAAAAAGATTTTATATTTTTAGATGTAGGACTAATAAAAAGATGTATCCTAAAAGAATGGATGATTGAGATTAGGATGATAAAAAAGTTTTGATGGATGAGATGAAGTAAAATAAAAAATAAAATAAGAAAAAAAAAAATGCCATTCAACTCAAATTCTTTTTCTTTAAACAGATTTTTAAATATATATATATTTCTTTTTTTCGAATCTCGACGTTCGCTTGCTCTGCGCCCAGCTGGCATTTCCGCATTCGCGTCCGCGCACTAACCCGCACCTGCATTAATATTAGTTGTTGGAATGAACCAAACCGCCGGTCCCTTCAGAAGCCATGCCTTCCTTCCACGTTAGCCAGCCACATTAACGAGCCAACATATTGCTGCCCCAAGCTCTTTTAAAAAAACTTTTCCATGAACCCAATAAATGCACCAGCCATCAATCTTTCTTTTTAATATTTTTTTCTTGTTATCAATTTTTTTTTTTATTAAATTTCTACTTTGTATCCATGTATCTTCGCATATACGTTGGAGGACCATTTCTATTTGATTTATGATTAAAACTTTAAAATTAATTATTTTTATAAAAATCATAAAAAAATTAAATATAAAAAAAAAATAAAATAATATAAATTTTAATATTTTTTATATTATTTTTAATGTATTCATCAAAAATTTATGAAAAAAATAGAAAAAAAGAAAGGGAAGCATGGAAGATTTGAGGCACAAATAATCTAAGAGAAGAAACTTCATTAAGATATCAAAGGTTGATGTCTTGAAGAAACAAAGGTAAGAAAAGATTGTCTTTTCTTGTATTTTTTTCTTTCAAAGCTTTTTTTTATTTTTATATGATTTTTCTATGAAAAAAACTGAGAGAGAGGGAGAGGACGTGGAGGATGGATGCTCCAAGGAGTTGGGTTATGGTGGTCTCTTTTGAATATGATTTGATCATGTTCTGATGAGAAAAAAGAGAAGAGAAGATGGTCTTCTCTTATGGTTCTTTTGAAAATCTTTTCTTCTCAATTTTTGTATGATTTTTTCATGAGAAAAATCATAGAGGAAGAGATCTGGAAGTGTGAAAAAATAATTGAGGAGGAGGTCTCCACTTGTCCTGACATAGAGATGTTTCAGGACATCAATGATTGATGTCCTGAAAGAGAAGATCTATTTTCTCTTAGGACAATTTTCTTAATCTTTTATTTTCTATTTTTTGTTAGATCCAAGGGTTGGACTTCTCCCTTAATCCTTCTTGTATTCTTTATCTCTTGGAGTGTCCAAAAGATCCAAAGAATATTTTTTAGATTAACCATCAGAAAAGATCCACGAGAAGCTAGCACTTCGAGTGGATCTTCGTTCGACGAACCTCCGATCTGTGTTGCAACTTCGTGTAGACTATCCGTAAAGGCTGGACATGCTGTGCGGCTCCAAGCAACAGAGGACGACATTGATTTTTAGCTACGGAGTTCTTGACCCGCATAAAGATATAAGATTTGACTCTTTATCTAATCTAGATACAATCTAGAGTTTTTCTAGAACTGTTCTAAATTTAGGTATTAATTTGATTAATACCAATCATGCTTGATTTATTTTCAGATTTATATTTACATCATGACATATCATAGGTCCTGGATATAGAGTTTAATGATTAGATCACATGCATAATTAGATTAAATTATTTAATCTATATCTTTTGCTGCTTGTAAATTTGAAAAAGTTTCAAAATGTATGCATAAAGTCCTGCATGTTTTTCAATAATAGATACCTCATCAGTAACCAGAAGAACATCATCATTACCTTCTGTATTTTTACTGGCCATCGCCATATTAGCTCTCATCCGATCTTTGAGTTGTGAGCAATCCTTGACTCGATGCCCCAACTCATCGCACCAGTAACATCTGATCTTACTCTGATCCCTTATCTTGGATTTAGATGGCCTACCTCACGATCTCCTATTGCTCCATCTTCTATCGCCATCATCTCCAGTCACCATCAGTGTCGAGTTGTCATCTGAACTCGAGGCTTGATTCTTCCACTTGAGAACCTTGTTCTAGAGTAGTGCAGAAATCACATCTTTCATTTTGATAGTGCTCTTACCTATAAGAAGAGCAGTCATCAAAGGCTCGAAAGATGATGGAAGCGATGATAGCAAGATCAATGTCGTCTTCTCCTTAACTTTTTCATCAATGCTAAGAAGGTTGGTGAGGATCTTCTGAAAATTCGATAGATGCTCCTGCATGCTCTGACCTTCGTTCATCCATAGCTAGTAGAATTGCTTCCAAATAAATAACGTATTGATGAGCTACTTTGCCATGTACAACTCCTCGAACTTCGACCACAGTACCGTCGAAAAAATTTTGTCAAGTACATGAATCACGACATCATCCACTAGATACAAGCAAATCATGCTCACCACCTGCATCTGGATCCGCTTTCAATCCTTCACCTCCATGGTAGCTGGCATCTCGTCGTACAAGAGAGCGTCGATCAACCCATGTTGGATGAGGACATCCTTTATCCTTACTTGCCATAAGGAGAAATTGCTCTTTTCATCGAACCTATTGATCTTCATCTTGATTGCACTTATCTTTTCCACATTCTTTAATCTCTATCCATTGCTGTAATCTGTGCTCTGATACCATCTGGCTTTGATATCAATTTATTGGGGATATCAACTTACTCTAATACCACTCAATGAGGATCTCATACTAGATTATTACGGTAGAAAGAAAGAAAAAAAATAAAATAAGAGCATAATCAAGTATGTAGATCAGCCCAAAGACTTGCCTTCATGGGGCATGCAAAACTTCACTATAAGAGAAAGAAAACCAAATAATATAGAAAAAATTTACTACTCAATTCTTATACAAGAATCTCTCAATAAGAAGTTTTAAATCCTCATAAAAGCTCTCTAAAATCTCTCAAAAAGTCTCTCAGCACCTTCAGGACGTCACCAGCTTTCCAACGCAACAAACGGTTCGTCAATCGAAGTTATATAGACTTTAAAAACTCAAAAATAATATTTCAATAGTAAATTCAGTCCTAAACATACTCGAGATCAATCCTGGACCGTCTGATCACAATCGACTTCCTCTTGAGCCTTCGGATCGCTCACAAGTAGTTCTAGATCAGCTCGGATTGATCTCGGACCATTGGATCATGATCGAAGCTCTCCCAGCCATCAGATTGTGCAAAGAAGAAGGCCATCATGCCAGATCAAGGCTTGATCAAACTCAGCCATTCGATCGCGATCGGCTCCTCTCTGAGTTGTCGGATCATGACCGGTCCATGGAACAATACCATGGACTACAAGAAATAGCTAGAAAATGAGATGAGAGGTCCACGCGGGCGCCCATAAGCCGGAAGTCCACTGTGGACCGTGCTCCACTGCGTGGGCCTAGGCGCACGTGCGGCCTGCTTTCGTACAACCCGCGTGTGCTTTCGCATGCCTGACTGACCTAGCATGCGGCTGGCCCAGTGCCACCATGCGCTGCCGGTTTGGGCCGCACCGCCGCTGGCCAGCGCCGCCTATGGGCCCCTCCGACGGACTCAAGGGTCGGCTACTCAGCTCTAATCTTCTTTCACGCGTATCTTCTCCGTCTAGACTTCGTTTATATTGTTCTTGGGCTCGTTGGACTCCATTTATCATCCTGGACCTCGCTGTGGGCTTATTGTCGAAGAATTTGATGTACTTTTCTCAATAATTCTTACATTGTATATAGAAAATATTAGGGTGATCTTGAAAAATTGGATGGCTAAACCGATAGAAGTCATGATGGAAATTATAACAACCTTGTTCTATAGCTCATTACCTACAGGTTCTTTCCATCATTTTTTTTTAATAATAGATGCTACATTAATCTATCAATTATTAATCTTATTTTCAGTAAGGTTTCACATTGTGGAAGGGGATTTTAGGGTTTCATCTCTAGCCGATAGGGTTTTGGTTTTTAATTTTCCAAACGAGGAAACAAAAAACAAGAAAATAGAGAAAGGCCCGTGGGTCACTAGCGGGACAACTCTTAACTTTGGAGTAATGGAAGCTGAATTTTAGATCAGGGCGGGAGGCTTTTCATATGATCAATGTTTGGATGCGGTTATCGAAATTGCCTTTGGAGCTTTGGGACAAGAACAACATCCTCAAGATGGTGTCCCCAGCAGGTAGGCCCCTATTCTTAGATGATGACTATTACCTCGGCCAGATTGGGTTTTGAGATGGATTTGTGAAAGCCTTTGTGTCCGGGTATTAAAGTAAGGGTACTATAGCCTGGCAAGAGTTCATCCATGAGGTTCTCCTGGATATATATTATGCATGTAGCTGGTGATGGAAGATTGCAAATATGAGGGAGTGAAATAAGGGGTGCAGCAATATGGTCCATGGATCAGAGCCGCTCGTGTTTCAGTTCAGCCAGTTGATCAGCTTCACCTTTGGGGCAGGGCATTTCCAAGCATGGGTCGGCACCACGGGCTCAACCTCGCCGGGCAGCCAGAAGACCAAGTCAACTAGTGGCACAAAGTCAAGATGTGTCTTCCGATGATCCTGGGTCCAAGTATGCCCCACTGGTACATAACGTAGATTCGGGGGTAGGGGGTGAGCAACCAATAGATATCGCATTCACATTTATCACAAAATCAAACTTGGAGGTAGGAGAAATGCAAGAAGTCATCCATCACAACAGAGAAGCAAGTTCGATCTGAGTCACCTCGACGAAAGGCGTTGGTGGTGGAAGACGAGCCAGAAGATCACTCTCACAGGGATTTAGGGAAGGCCGTGGTTGGAACTACAATCATAGGGGATCGGTGCTGGCTGAGAATGCTAACGAGGACGACATCAAGTACGGCAAGCCACAAAGGAGTCCAGCGAGACAAAATCGATGGGTAAGGTGACCCTCTGACCACCCTCCGTGTCTTTCTAGAATTAAGCGGTCTATACGGACACCCCCAGAGTATGTTGGCTTTGAGAAGTCGAGGGGTTAGAAAAAGGGAAAGCCATTGGTGGAATCTTAAAGGAAAAGGCTTCGGCCTCGAATCCTTCTATTATCATGGAATTGTAGAGGGGCTCAAAATTTTCTTTACTTAACCATGCAAATCTTTTAGTTCGTACCCATCAGCTGGATGTTTGTTATTTCTTGGAAACTCGGCTATCAGAAGTTCCTTTGCCTTAGGTTTCTAAGGTTATGGAAAATTCTTGGAGGGTTTACATGATTCCTACGGTGGGTTTATCTGGGGGTATAATTATTGCTTGGTGAATCAATTTGGCGGCCGTTGATTTTGTTTATACAAATTGCCAAATTGCTTTTGGCCTTTATCTCCCCATGATTCTGCTTCTTGGGTGTTAGCGGTCCTCTTGTTTTAATTGCATATTATTTATAGAAGATAAACGAGAGGGTAGAGGTTTTAGTTTGGATTGGGATGTTAAGGAATTTAGAGAACTAATTCAAACTTTAGGTCTGATTGATATGGGTTATCGAGGGCTTTCATTTATTTGGTGCTGCTAGGGTTTGGGAACGATTGGATCGTGATTTTGTATCTGGGGATTGGTTATGCCGATATCCCGAGTCTATTCTGAATACTATTATCGATTCAAAAAATTTGCCCTACAAGCCCTGCTCCTTCGATTTTTACAAGTTTTGGCTGTTGTGCTATGGTGTTCATGAGATCGTGCGTAAAGCTTGGGTTCTCCCCTATTCACAGGATGCTTGTTCCAGGTTAACATTACTTTTGACTTGGACCAGGGAGGCTCTTCGAAGGTGCAATGGTACAAATGTGGGAAATATCTTTTGCTGAGGGGAGATGCTATATCAGCAAATCTATGATCTCCAACTCCTTGAATCCAGTCAGGAATTTCTTCAACATGCTGATTATTTGCTTCTTCTTGCACTTCTTAGGGCATATAATTACAATCCACATAAGTAGGAAATTTTATGGTTGCATAATATACTCTTTTTCATATAGTTCTGGAATCATAGAACCATTAATATAGCAAAATATCATAATTATTTCTTTCATATTTTACTATATATATAATAAATTGAGTAGGTTCAGCATGCTTAAAAAAAAAGAATTTGAACTTATGATTTTCAACTATTAGAATAAATAATTTGCATAGAATAATTTGAACTCACGATCTTCGATAACATAAACTTTGATGTCGTATCAACTACCAACTACCAAAATTAAATTTGTTAGTGCGTGCTTATTAGCATGAATCATATTTTCATCAAATTTTAGATGTAGCTAGAAGTAAGATATTTATAATGTTAGCAGCTAATTTGAATTTGATGTACGGTATAAGATCGATGTTGGTTTGCCATTATCTAGAAGTCAAGACTTTTATTGGAAGTTGGCTTCAATAAAAAATAGATATACAACCTGATTTGGGCTCAACATGATTTAGGAGTGGCTCCTGTTGCATAAGATAAGGACATGGATATTTCTTGAAGCTTGACAATATCTCAAACTTCAGCTGCAGATCAATTTATGTAAGCTTTTGATGCAATTTATTATGCTTTGAGATGTTTACATGTGCGCTAATATAATCGATTCTTTGATTACTCCATCAAGTACTTTTTTTTTAAGCACCTACTAAAATAACTATTCAATTTCTTAGCAAGATGAAAATCCATTGGGTTTCTATGAGACGAATTTCTACTCAACTAGGTTGAAATGTTGACTGAAATGAGAGGGCGACGAATGCTTTTATTGGTTAAGGAACGAGTGAATTATA
The DNA here is from genome assembly GCA_006176705.1 of Cocos nucifera. Lineage (NCBI taxonomy): Eukaryota > Viridiplantae > Streptophyta > Magnoliopsida > Arecales > Arecaceae > Cocos > Cocos nucifera. The sequence goes on from QRFJ01000427.1 coordinate 1,156,509, forward strand.
GCAAGAGAAAATAGTATCCTACATCGTGTCTGATAATATCAGTACCTCTAGAATAAAATTCCAATAACCCTTCTGTTAGGATGGCAATCTAAAATGGGACTTGCACAAGTCTTAACATATTGAATGAAGAATTATTGGCATAATTACTAAATATGTAAGTATACTGAAGATATTGTGAAACAAAAGCAGAATATTCAATTGCAAAAGTAATCTTATTGCTAATTCAATCTTATAATAAACTTTAGGTCAATAGGCATAATGTTAAAACCTAAAAATATAGCAATATGGCAATAAAATCAATCCTTTGTTCTGGTTTTATATAATATCAGCCTTTTGCAATAATAGAGTATAAAAGGGACCAAATGAAGTTTCATATTTAGTAGTTTATTGGGCCAGACAACATTAGAAAATCAGTTAGGACAATGGAATTTCACTATTTTATGTTTTATTTTTTTAAAAAGTTTTCTAGAAATAAATATTAAAAAAAAGCTATTTCCGTCTAATTTGTGTATGGCTTATTGAGAGGAGGGGGTGGGGGTGTCGGGATTCAAGAGACGGGCCACTGGACGGCATGGCGAGGGGGGAGGGATCACTGGTTAGCGGGAGGACCGAGATTTAAGAGAGAAAATAGGGAATCGGAGAGATGGGGAGCAGGAGAGACCGCAGTCGGGATCAAAAAGCCAAAAAAAAAATCATGGCGTAGAACCACGTGTGGCGCTGATATGGTGCAACTTCGCGGGGAGGCTGTCCAACATAGCAATGAAAATATGGATTTAGCTCGTGATTCCATGCTGGTACGGTAAAATAGAAAATAAGTTTCGATCAACTTTTTTTTTTTTAAAAAAAATAATAATATTTTAAAAACGAATCCGAAACCGTGAACCTACTTTCTTTATCAAAAGCCATCTTCAGTTGGTACAAACACGTCCACATTCATCTCCACGATGTACTTGTCCTACGATCCAAACTGGATTCATTGAAACACTGCATCCAGGCCGGCATCCTCAACTCCAACATCCACTTTCCGGTAATATCCCTCTTCTCATCAAGAATAACATTTCATACCCGTGGTTCTTCCGTAAATGATATCAAACGGAAGGGCCTTAGTTACCATGGTTGGCCACCTTAATTCGCCCGGTTATTAACCCACAACCGTCCCTTTACCATAGCTTCTACTCTCCAAGCGACGAATGGGAGGAAACGAGAGAAAAATTCGTAAAAAAAAAAAAGTAATAAATGGCTTCTTGGAATTCTATACGCCTTGAGGTCACCTACGAGGTTCTTGGTTGGATCGCCTTTGTCTCATGGTCAATCAGCTTCTACCCTCAAGCCATCCTCAATTACAGGCGAAAAAGGTTCGATTTTTTTCGATTCTTGTTGTGATTTTACCCTCAACTTCTGTTTTCTGGGGGAAGATTGTATTTTGATTGTGGATTCTTATTGTTTTGTGTGCATTTCTTGGGATTTTGGTTGCTGGTTGACATATTTTGGCTTTATTGGTGGGGGGATTGCAGTGTGGTTGGGCTTAACTTTGATTTCTTGGTGCTGAACATGACGAAGCACTCGTCGTATCTCGTATACAATGCGGCAATGTTCTTCAGCCCCACAATTCAGAGGCAGTATCATGAGAAGTATGGATTTAAAGAGGTTGGTGGTCATTGATATGAGTTTGTGTTTCTTTGGATTAGAGCACTTTAGCTGATTGCTTAGTGTGGAAGTTTGTGTCTTTGGAGCTGGAAGATAAAACTCCAAGCAAACATAAAATCTATATGACTCTTTCTGTTTTTATATTTTGTCCATATTATGTTCATAACTTCATATAAGTTTGCCCTCTGTAGGTTTTTTTTAAAAAAAAATTTAATTACTGATTTAATATTATAAGCACCAAATATCCACCTTAGAATGTCCAGTTGGTTTGTTAGTCAGAGGTGAAAGCCCAGTTAGACATGTTTCTGGAGCTGAAATGCCAAAGCCATTTTTGGAGTTAAAGTTATAATGGTTTTGATGATTAATTGAGTTGAATGGATTGGGATATAATACATTTTTTCGTGGCTCTCCAGTATGAATTTTTGGTGTGCTTGAGGTTGGAGCAGTACAAAGAGAAATCTTATTCATCCGTTATATGACTTTGAAATAGATGAAACTTTACTCTTTTTTCAAAAAAGATTCTTCTATATTCTTCAGCCTGGTGAACTCCCACTACTTCTTTAATCAAGAAAAGGTAGGGGGATTTGAACCCAAGAAAGGGCACTAGACAAAAAGTATTTAGCCTTGCTAAAGCCTCACATGTGCAATCACGTATGTCATATGGTTCAAGCAGTGGATTATTTGAGAAAAGATTATGCTACTTTATTCTAAAATTTCTGAATTTGGGCTTCCATTTTCTCTTTGAATGCTTAATTCTCCATTGCACAGTGGGTGTATGACATTATTGTTGAAAAGAGAAGATGTAGACGTAGATTTCAGAGGAAGAAGGAATGAATTCCTCCAGGACCTAAAGGGTCCTTTTTATTAATTTTTGGAGCTTAATTTAGGAATTATACAAATATATTTTCCTTTAATTAGAAGATTACCTTCCTAATCAGAGAGATTTACAGCTCGTTTCAACAGCTCATTTCAACACTCCCCCTCAAGATGTGTTATAGATATCATAAAGACCCATCTTGTCACGAATAAATGAAAAAGAATCTACACTAAGATCTTTGGTCAAAATATTTGCTAGTTGACTAGCAGATTGCATATGAGATATACAAATGATTTTGGCATCAAGATTTTTCTTGATAAAATATCGATCGATCTCGATGTGTTTCGTCCAATCATGTTGGACTGGATTATTAGCAATATTGATTGCTGCCTTGTTATCACAATATAGCATAAGAGGCAATGACTGATAAAGACCTAGATCCAATAACAAGATCCGCAACCATATAAGTTCACACATGCGATGTGCCATAGCTTGATACTCTGCCTCTGCAGTAGATCGAGCAACCACATTCTGTTTCTTACTTCGCTAAGTGACCAGATTACCTCCAACAAAAGTACAGTAACCTGAGGTTGAGCGACGGTTATCAAGTGATCCAGCCTAGTCAGCATCTGTATAACACTCCACCCGTAGGTTGCCATGACAAGAATAAAGTAAACCATGACCAGGACAGCTTTTGAGGTATTAAAGTATCCGTGTCATAGCATCCATATGAACTGAACGTGGGTCATGCATAAACTGACTTACCACACTCACGACAAATGCAATATCAGGCCGTGTATGAGAAAGATAAATCAAACGTCCTACCAACCATTGATAACGTTCTCGATTAACAGGAACACCGGTATCAGCTACTAGTCGATGATTTTGCTCAATAGGAGTGGCAATAGGTCGACATCCTAACATACCAATTTTAATAAGAAGATCTAGAATATATTTTCTTTGGGAGAGAAAAATCCTTTCTGAAGAACTAGCAACTTCTATCCCAAGAAAATATTGAAGATGTCCAAGATCCTTCACCTTAAATGCCTGTGCCAGCTGAGCCTTCAAATGAGCTATCTCCTTATAATCATCTTCTGTGACCACAATATCATCAACATAGATAATCAAAACAGCAATCTTACCCCTATTGCGCCGAAAAAACTGTGTGATCTGCATTACTCTGTTTATACCCCATCTGAATGATTGCTTGCCGAAAGCGATCGAATCAAGCACAAGGTGATTGCTTCAGACCATAAAGAGATCATCGTAATCGGCATGCTTTGCCAACTGTCTGAGCAGTTGGAAATCCTGGAGGAATATTCATATATACCTACTCCTGAAGTTCTTCATTGGAGAAAGGCATTCTTTACATCGAGCTGGAACAAATCCCATCTGAAATTAGTAGCACATGATATAAGGGTTCTAACAGAGTTCATTTTTGCAACAGGTACAAAAGTTTCATCATAGTCGATGCCATTAGTCTGTGTATATTCTTTTGCTACCAAACGAGCTTTGTAACACTCAATAGTACCTTCAGGTGTCTGATTAACTGTAAAAATCCATTTGCATCCCATAGTTTATTTACCAGCTGGTAAAGAAGCAAGTTTCCATGTATTATTTTTTTCTAGTGCTCGCATTTCCTCAAGCATGGCGGCTTTCCACCTGGGATCTTCCTTAGCAACCTTCCAATTCTTGGGTATGGAGACAGAGGATAAAGAAGCTATAAAACTCTGATAAGATGAAGGAAAAGACTTGTAGGATACAAAGTTAGTGATGTCATGTTTGTACCCCACTCCATCCTTAAGTCCAGCGGGAATACCAGCATGATGAGTAGGCTTACGTAAAGCAATAGGAATATTCAGATCATCATCATCTTATGTAAAATGAATGGGAGGTACAGGAAAATTACCATTCATCCTAGAAGGGGACATAGAAGATGAAACCATTGGGACAGGAGAGAAAGACCTGGAGATTGGAGAATGCGCAATAGGCTCTGAGAGAGGAGATGAATCAGATGAAATATGCTGTGAGAGTGTCTCAGATGCTTCTCTTTGAGTGTCGGAACTAGCATTAATAAAAATAGGCTCCCCCTGAGTATCAAATCCATCATCTATAGTAGGACTATCAGATCCATCATCTGTAGTAGGACTGCCAATGTCCATAATGATAGGCCCCCAACCTCCTTTAGAGAACTCCCCTCTCGACCAATTCCAGAGATGACGGGAGAGGAAGAGGACACAGAAGATATATAGAATGGCTCAGACTCACGAAATGTTACATCCATGCTCATAAGCAACTTTCACTCAGTCGGACACTAACATTTGTACCCTTTTTTAGTAGAGGAATAACCTACAAAAATGCACTTGAGGGCACGAGCGTCAAGTTTGCCAACCGAAGGACGATGATCCCGAACAAAACAAACACAATCAAATACCTTGGGGGGAATTATGAAAGAATTAGTTCCTTGCAGGCATTCAAGAGGTGTCTTATAGTCCAAAGTTCGAAGTGGCATTCAGTTAATTAAATATACTGTGGTTAACACTGCTTCTCCCCATAAGAATTTTGAAACATTCATAGAAAACATCAAACATCTTGTCACTTCAAGTAGGTATCTATTCTTTCTTTCAGCAACTCCATTTTGAGCCGGTGTGTCAACACAAGTTGTTTGATGTATAATACCATTATTATGTGTATACTCCTCAAATTCTTTATTAAGATATTCTATCCCATTATCTAAGCGAAAGATCTTAAGAGTTGCTCCATATTGAGTACCAATCATTTTATGAAAATCTTTAAATGACTGAAACACTTCATTCTTATTTTTTAATAGATAAACCTAAGTGCAACGACTAAAACAATCAATAAAAGTAACAAACCATCGATGATTAGAAATAGCGGTGGTCCCACAGGATCCCCATACATCAAAATGAACTACCTCAAATATTACTTTACTATGAAGACCAGAGCCTGGATAAGTACCTCTAGTGTGTTTAGCAAGTTCACAGGCATCACATACAAGCTTCTCTTTATTATATGATTCAAAAATGGTAGGAAACATACGAGCTAAGAGAGTAAATGGGAGATGACCAAGCCTGCGATGCTAAAGCAACAAGTCTTCCTTTCGTGATACTGCCAAACTGGTTTCTGAGTAGCCTCCGAATACTCCTTCCAAATAGTATAGCCCATTACGCATTATATCAGTCCCAAGTTTCCTCCCTGTCCTTGGCTCCTAAAAGATACAATGTGTTTTGAAAAAAGTTACGGCATAATTAAGATCATTCGTAATAGCACTAATAGATAGGAGATTGATAGAAAATCTGGGGACATGTAGAACAGATGATAAGGATAATTCGGAAGTGCATTTGATAGATCCTTTCCCAGAAATAAGGGTAAAAGAGCCATCAGCAAGATGAACTTTATCACGATCGAAATAAGGAATATAGGATACAAAATCTCTAAAGGATCCAGTCATATGATTGGATACTCCAGAGTCAACTATCCATGAAGAAAACTTACTACAGTTAAGAGCATGAACTTGATCATCGATACCTATTTGGGCAAAATTATCCTGATAGAGAGAACTGGTTGGTTGATTCGAAGAATCCTCTGTGGAAGCACTGCTTTCAGAAATATTTACACCAGATCTAAATTTTTTCAACAATTGAATTTCTTCGACTGATAAATCCTTCATAAAAGAAAAATGAGCCTGATTATACTATCCTCGGCCTCTACCAAAATGACCATCTCCACAACCACGGCCTCTAGTCAGACAACCATGCAGTTCATAGCAGTAAGCTTTGATGTGGCCTGGCTTATGACAGTGATCATAAATCTTAACTCCATGAGGTCGAGGCTAAGTTTCTTGAGCAAAATTGATAGGAGAAAAGCTTGGTTGTACCATAAGTGCAGATCGTATAGTTATGTTTGTTGAAGAAGACATAGTCGCTAATCGAGTTTCTTCACTAAGAACCAAAGAAATAGCTTCATCTAGAGTTGGCCATTCCTGTGTACTAAGAATAGAAGAGCGTCGATACTCAAACTCCTGGTTTAGTCCATCCAAAAAATCTATAAGGCGTTGACGCTCTATCCATTTGCAGAACATATCAACATCACCAGGATGAGTAGGGATAAAAGGACAATAAAATTCAAAATCGTTCCACAACTTCTTCAATTCTCCAACATACTTTGTTACAGATCGAGTACCCTGCATATGTCCTCGAAGCTCACGCTGGATCTTATGTGCATGCATATTATTGCCTTTATAGGAATAAGTTATGGCCATAGCCTGCCACAACTCATAAGCATTCGTTAATGCCTCAACTGTATGGGCAACACTTGGTACCATAAAGGCAAGGAGCCATGCTACCACCTGAGAGTTATTAGAATTTTACTGTCTAACTGCTATCCCATCTCCTTCCGGCCTTTTTGCACTACCACTTATGAACCCCTCAAGATTGTGAGAATTCAAAATTAGACGAACATGTCACGTCCAACTTAAGTAGGTACCCGGCCCATCCAATTTGATCGGGTTAGCTTCTAGGGTGATCTTTGGAAACTCACCACCCGAGATGCGAGATTCCATCATCCTAACCATCAACTTCTCTAAATCCTCCATGGTTAAAGGAGTTTTAGGACCCATTGTCAAAGAATACTAAAATGATCAAGTAAGCAAGAGCAATCTTGAGGAAGAAAAAGGTATTTGAAGTTTCCTCACCAACATTCTGAGATAAACTCAAATGACGAATAAAAAATGTCGAATATCTGCTTGCATGAAGGGCACCTCGATAATATTCAAAAGACGCTCCATCATTGCTCTTGAACAGGACTCAGCACCTGGGATTGGAGGTACATGTGGTAGTAGAATAGACTGCAGTATAGGTGCTCCAGCCTCTTGCTACCCTTCTCTTTATCTTCCTTTTTTTTCTCCTTTTTCCTTTTTTTTGAAAAAAATAGGATTAAAAGAAGGGCTAAACTCCCCCCTTCTTGATCCCGTGAGTAATGGGTGGCTGCCATTGGAAGTGGTGACGGCGAGCAGTGGCGAGCAACGGCTGCAAGCGACGGCGGCAAACAGTGGCAAGCGACGGCGAGTGACGGTGGCGCAACGAGCAGCGGTGACAGCTGCGGTGGTGAGCGGTGGCGAGCGACGACGGCAAGCAGCGGCGAACGATGGCAGCATCGGTTCGGGGTCGATATGGGACAAGAGGGGTCGATCGATGGGGCGGTCAACGAAGCAGAGCGATGGTATGGACGGCGATGAGGTAAGGCAGGGAAGGGTTTTTTTTTTTTTATGGAAGAAGGAAAGAAAAGAAGAAAAAAATGAAATTATGGATCAGAATCTCTGCTCTGATACCATGTTGAAAAGAGAAGATGTAGACGTAGATTTCAGAGGAAGAAGGAATGAATTCCTCCAGGACCTAAAGGGTCCTTTTTATTAATTTTTGGAGCTTAATTTAGTAATTATACAAATATGTTTCCCTCTAAATAGAAGATTACCTTCCTAATCAGAGAGATTTACAACTCATTTCAACAATTATCTACATGCATATAACATCATTAATTTATGTATTATTATCTTCTTGCAGTCCAGTTCATGGACAATGTGAAGTCGAATTCTAGTAGTTTTTGATGGCACACTCAAGCTTCTAGTTTCAACCCGCTTTGGTCCCTCTTTTCAACTATATGGATTGTTCTAGTTTGACACCATGCAACAAACCACTATATCATCCTTAAGCTACTGAACATCTGTTGGGAGTATCAACACGCTTTGATACCACTTGTTAAGGATCTAGTACCAGCGGATTGCGACAAAAAGAAAAAAGAAAATCAAAATGAGAACAATCAAGTTCGTGGATCAGTCTAAAAGCTCGCCTCCACGGGGCATGTAGAACTTCACTATGAAAAAGGAAGAGATACAAGAGGAGATTACCCACTCTCAATTCACGTATACAATCCTCTCAACAAGAAGTTATCCTTATCAAACTCTCTCTTAGAGACCCTCTGAAATGATCGCAGTCCGTCGCCTAGCTGTCTGCTCGAAGCCCCTGCTCCTGCTGTCGCTAGCATCCTTCTCTCTGCTCCAATCGTCTCAGGCTCTCTCAAATTCACCAAGCCACACCTTCTATCTCAAGTCACAGCCCTTCTGCCAAGTCATACCTTCTACTTTTCTTGATCTACTGCTTAAATAGCCACGGTCACAGCCCAAAATCCAAGCAAAAATGAAGGACCGCACGCAGTCCGCGTGGAGAAAGGACTCCCCCGCGCGTCCGCGAGACCGCCTGGGCCCAGGTCACGCCCCCGCGCGCACGCCTGGGCCTGGGCTGTGCTCGCATGCGCCCGGCCTAGGCCATGCATGGCGTTGGGCTGTGCACCCGTGCTGGGCCGCGCTCACGCACTGGCTGGCTCGCACGCCAATGCGCGCCTGGGTCATACGTTCCTGGGCCTGCCGGCCGTGGGCCCCACTTTAGCGATCCGTCGGATGCTCCGCATACTTCTTACGCGCGTATCTTCGCCATCCGGACTCCAATTGAGGTGTTCTTGGGCTCGTTAGGCTCCATTCGTTGTTCTGGACCTCGCTGTGGGCTTAATGTGGGAGAATTCGAGGTGTTTTTCTCAACAACATCTCAATTGTTTTAAGAATGGCATAACCAGAAGGACTCATTTTCATAATATTTGCTTATTCCACAAGCAGGTTGCAAATCTATCGTTGGTCATTTATGACTTTATGAGGGGGTTCTTGAGAGTAATTATTCCATGTTATTTAAGAACATTAGTTCAAATGCAGATATGGATATCATCCATCTTAATTACATGATATGGAGGTTCTGTATTCACCATGTACACCACTATAAAATGTGGTAAACAGTAGCACAAGTCTCCTCAAAGACACATATCAATAAGATACCTCACTATCAATCTTACACCTTTCATTAGAATTGTCATACGAGACCTCAATATTTTGGGTGTATTGGTTAGTTGATTCTTGTTTGTGACTTTTGCAAATTTTCAATCTGTTTGATTTGAAACTGGCCAAAGTGATTTGGTATCTGGTCCAAGCTAAACTGAAACTTTAAAATATATGAGGCTTTAGTACATGAATGTTCAATCATGCGCAGGATATTTTGGATTTGCTTCATGGTGCATATACATTTATATATTTTAATCCCAGTAGGAAATAACATATATGGAACATAATGAAATCTGGCAATTTTATTGACTTAAAATTATTAATAAAATGATTTGGAAATCATTTCTGTTTTTTTCTTAAATGTAAACATGAATACACATAGATTCTGTTTTTATATTTTAAATTTGGAGGTTGACCAGTCATACTTTGCTTGTAAAGAAAGAAGGCTAAACTGTATCTTTCACATTGTATTTATATTAAATTCAGTCTAACTATATAAAGAGATGTGATCCAATAGACAATGCTGACTCGAATTCATCAATGTCATATCTGTAGAATCTGTTTTTGTGCAACTTTAAAATGAGAATGACTATTTATGGTGATGCTGATAGTTGATCATGATACTATTTTAGATTTTTGGTTACAAGAATCACCAATCTTAGCATTGTATAAAGTGATAATACATGTAAATAGATCATCTATACATCTTTCCACATCATGGCAGATGATTCCCGTGGCTGCAAACGATGTCGCTTTTTCAGTACATGCCGTTGCATTGACAGCTTTCACTTTGTTCCAAGTTTTAATCTATGAAGTAAGTGATCCTATCATAAACTAACTAAGCATTTTAGCTTCTAAATTAAGTGACAACCCAATCCCTCATTTTAAGTACTCACTTTCATGTTGTTTTTTATCTTTGTTTACAAACACAGCATGGAAATCAAAAGGTGTCAAACACTTGTATTGCAATCACTACAGCTGTTCTGGTTTCTGCCTTGGTCTGTGTGATCATAGCCTCACCAAAACATTCATGGCTCTGGCTCATCTCTGTGTTCAAGTAATTCTTTGTCTTCAAGGGGGAAACAGACGTATAGTTGTCTGAAGATAAACATTTATAGTGGCTAACTGCTGTGATTTTTCTTTGGAAAGCAAAGAAAAAGAAATAAGTTATTACAAATGTATCATCAATTTGTTTGTTGCAATAATCTGATAATGTGATTAATCTATCCTTATTGCCATGCTTGTTTCAGCACAATACAAGTAATCATGACAGCGATCAAATACATTCCACAGGTAAAGATACTTCTGCAGTTTCATAACTTTTCTATTTCCTATCTTTGATTGTGCTTTGCTTTTAAAATAATATCATATTTTAGTGTGCAATTGTAGGAATATAATAAAATTGCCTTTTCATCTGAAAGTTGTAATGCATAATTTGTTGAATCATAGGCTTCACCTTGATTTACTAATTCAAGCTTTAAAGTATAAATTCTAATATTATTTTGGAGTTGAAAGGGCCCTAGATGGCCGGATTTTCCTCCTTAGCCTCTGTTGGATCGAAATGGCGACCCTGTTTTGATCAGGATTTTAATTTTTTTTTCCCAACTTCACTACGAATTGTAAAAAATTAAAATAAAATCCCAATTCAAATAAGGGTGAGTCTACTCCTGTTTCAATCTAGCGGAGGCCAAAGGAAAGAATCCGGCCATCCAACTCTTTGGTGGCCACCACCAGCCTCCCCACCCTCTTCCACTCCTTCCCTCCCTCTCCCTTCCTTTCCCCCTCTCTTGCTCTATTTTCCTCTCTCTGGAGGATGGAGTTCTGAAGGTCTCGGCGGCCCTCCGATGGCTTCCTCAGCCTTTTCCTGCCTCCCCCCTTTTTCCTCTCTTTCCTTCTCCCTCCTCCATCTCTCCTGGTGTTTCGTTTTGAATGCCGAAACCATCTCGATTGGCCTCCAGTATAGTTCGACACACCCTGGACCATATGGTTTGTGATGTTCGGCGAACCTTGATTTTCATGATTCTTTCCCTAAATAAAAATGTTTATTCTACATTGATATGTTATATGCTATCTACTACCTGAGGTTATATTTCTATAAATTGATCATGGGGGTAGCAGTAGCAGTAGCAGTGGAAGGAGAGCTAACTAGGAGGATGAGTAATTCATAGAGAAAGAAGCATTGGGATATGTAGACAAAGATAGGCAAGTAACCAGTAAGGCTATCTTTCTAGGTAGTGGGATGATATTAAATAAAAGATATGTTCTCTCCTCATTACAATGTAAGCATGTATTCTGTTCTTTGTCAAAATTTTTATGGTTATGCTATATTTCATCCAACATAACAACTATTTTACCTGCTTGAGTAAAAGACTGCAAAATATACAATTAGACATCAAAAAAGTTGAGGTTCTTGTTGTTATGGTTTTCTTACATCCATACCAGTGTACTCTTTATGAAATGCAAAGCCATTCATAAAAATGAAGACTTACTTAGGCATATGAAATTGGTGAAAAGCACTGTAGGTAGGATTATTATCTGGAACTCGATATTAAAATTCAAGTAGGACCAAATATGAAACATCATTTTCCTTCTTTTTTAGAAAAGAACATGTTACATTATTGATAAAGATTTTTGAATTATTTAGTGGAAAACAAATATTCTATCCAGTCTCTATGGCTATTCTATTTGTTATTTTCGGCTCGTTGATGCTAGACTTAGGTTCATGACTTTTTTTCTAAATAGTTCTCAATTATGGACATTACCTACTCTCTCTGTTAGGCCGTAATGAACTTTAGGCGCAAGAGCACAGTTGGCTGGAGCATTGGCAACATTTTACTTGATTTATTCGGAGGTGTACTGAACTTTTCTCAGATGGCTGTGCAATCTATAGACCAGGGTGTGTTACATGTTTCTCACATGAAGTTCTCTGCATGGTTTACTATTTTTTCATTTTCTTGATCAAACTTATCATTGTGCAGATACATGGGTAAACTTCTATGGTAACATAGGGAAAACACTGCTTTCATTGGTTAGTGCTATGCTATGCTCTATTCTTAAGCTAATTTTTTATATGATGGAATATAATAGAAGTTTTTATTTACAGCTTTACTGGTCATGCATATTTCAAGTTCTAGAGGCTTTCCTTTTCCATTATCGTATCACTTGTTATACAGCAGTTTTTGACATATAACAAGCATATTTTTGGTAGGAACATATAACAAGCATTTGATACATTTGATGAGCATAGTGTTCCCTTTGCTCATGAAAATTGAGTTTGGTTGCGAAGGAAGAAATTCCACTTATTGTGATTCATAATTCTAGTGGGTAAAAGTCTGATGGGTAGGATGACAATGTTAGGTCGAGTTTAATTGTCAACCTATAAGGTTGCCTATCTCCGCTAGCTCATGCTCAAAGTGACTGCAATTCCCTTAGCTGAATAAAGTCAAAAGATGAAAGACATATGGTGCGAAGATGAATTATGGACCCTCATGAGAAAGATAGTTGTGTAGTCAATGATGACCGTATGCAAAAAAGAACACATCTTTTAGTGAGAAAATGGATAGTTTGATTTGAATCATTTCTTAAGGCTTCTTTCTTGTTTTGAGCAAAACCCTGTCAAACGGTTAAGTCTTGCAGGAAAAAACTAAAAGAGGCAAATGCTACAAAATTTATAATGATTCATTATTATCTGAGTTGATTAGATGCATCTATGGTGGTGCCTAGCTTAAAACTGTTGCCAGATTTAGGTACCATACATCTTATGAGATCACTATATCTCAATAAGGACATCACCGTATGTAATTTTATGGCCTGCCAGAAATCTTTGATCTTGTCAATGAAGTTGGCCCTTCTCAATGGTCCAATGATTGCATTTATCAATTCAACCCTTGTTACAATAAAATGATCATGTTGTTTGATGCTACCTTGTTGGCCTAAGGTTGATTTTTGTAGAAAGCATCTTCTTGATGCTGTTCGCGTGAAAAAGAAAAAAAAAAAAGAAAAACTAAAGAAGAAAATAAAGAAAGAAATCGATCTACTTATTTTCTCGTTACATAAGCAAAATAGAAAGGCTAGGTTGAAGGTTGGTTCCCTTGCCTTTATCCTCTCCAAAACTACCAGGCAAACAAAAGAAAATGAAGAAAATCGAGCTTGTGACAGGGAGGTGAACAATTTCTATTCGTGTCATTTAGGATTGCCCTTATATTCCATAGTCTGTAGAAGGAAAATTGATTTAAAATGTTTGATTCTTGTTTCCCAACTTAATTGGACTTCTACCTTGTTGAATATAATTAAACCCTCAACTTCTTAATTCTTGATGCACTTTTATGCATTAATGCTACAGTTCTTGTTTCAGTAGAAGGCACTGTATTCTACCAAGAGCTTGATCAGATGCACATATTAGTCGAATTCCTTTGTTATATGAAATTGCTGTAGATGTATTTTAATGTATGTGAGTGCCCGTGCTATCATATTTTGCTTTTATTGAAAGACTCATTGTAGATTATATTGAGTTTTACCAGAGGGGCTGATTACATGAGAATTACAACTAAAATATCTTTACCGCGGTCCGAGCATAATCCTTGAGTGTCCAAAATTTGATAGGTTCAAAATTGGTTGCTCAGGTCAATTTTCTCTCAACAAACATGAATTTTTAAACTGAAATAAACCCTTCTATTTCCTTTTTTCAGGAAGTTGTGTTCTTCGACCTTCTCTTTATCTTCCAGCATTATATACTCTATCCTGCCAAAAAGGAAGAAGTCGTGCAAGAGAGAGTCAATCCACTTATCAAGTCTCCAAACAAGTCTGTATCAACAAATGTATAAAGGGATATCTTGGCCTTTTTATGTTTTCATTTTTTCTTGTGTGTGAGAAAAACGGAGGGAAAATTCCTCCAGAAAATATCTTTTCATTTGTAGTAAAACTAGTCATGCGCAGATATGCTTATCTATATATCATCAGATTCCTTAGTTAAAACACATAATTCTGGTGATGATAAATATACTAATTTGAGCATCATGCAGTTTTATGAAAGTGTAATGCATGAAGTGTTTATGGGGGTTATTGAGCATGGCTTGAATTTGGTGTGACCCGTGGTAAGAATCCGATCCATTTAGGACTTAGTTGGCCTATTTGGATATTTTAGTCTTTTTACTCTGCTATATATATATATTATAATCACATCTTTTATTATAGAGGGGCCGTCTTCGGTTATTTGAGCCGCTGTATATTTATACTCTATCTTTTTTGATATAGTGAAATCTCTTCCCATCTTCGTCAATGGACATAGACCAATAGTTAAACTATGTATCCTAGTTTTTTCTACATATGATTATTTATTATTATTTTAGATTTCACACTAATTAACCAGTAATCTTGCAACAAACTAGCATCAGAGTCCGTGATTCAAATTTATTCATGTTTGCTCATTAGATATGTTTTGGATTTTGATTATCTATTGATTATATTTTTTTGTTCTTTATGATTTCTTCATGATGGCTACGAAATTCAAGATAAAAAAGGTTCAATGGAAAAAATGATTTCAGTTTTTGGCATATGAAGATGCAAGACCTATTAGTTCGACAGAGATTGCTGAAAGCATTAAAAGGTAGAGATGCTTTGCCAATGATATTGTTAGAAGGATAATGATGATCTTCTAGAGTGCATACATGGTCTGATTTTAGTTATCTCTAGCAAACGAGGTTCTATGAGAGGTTGCGGACGAGTCATCTATTGTTGTAGCATTGTGACTTAGGTTAAAGAGCATCTATATGACCAAGTCTCTAACAAGTTAGCTTTATCTGAAGTAGCAGTTCTACACTCTTTGAATGAAACAAGATATACACCTCAAAGTCCACCTTGATCAATTCAATAAAATTATTCTAGATTTAAAAAATATTAATATGAAAATTGATGATGAGGATCAAATCCTTATTCGGTTGTGTTCATTACCTCCCTCACTTGAGCATTTTGTCGATACTATGTATATGGTCGGGATACTCTTTCAATGGAAGACATGAAGGCTTCATTAAACTTGAGAGAATTAAATAAAAGAATTTTTGAAACTTGGGTTGAAAATCAAGCGGATGGTCTGGTTGTTAAAGGTAAATCAAAATAAAAGAATTCAAGTTCAAGTTTGGAAAGTAATAGAGGCAAATCAAAATCTAAAGAGAAGAAAGACAAGTATAATTATTGTAACAAGGAAGGCATTGGAAATTTAATTGTTCTAAACTCAAAGAAAAGAAAGGAAAGTCTGATAATATCTCTAATGTTAATGATTTGGTCAGTATAGTAGAGGATAGTTCTAATGGTACCAATATCCTCTCAATATCTATTGATTTTTCTGGAGATGCTTGAATTCTTGATTCAACATATTCTTATGATATGTGTCCTTATCAAGATTGATTTTTCACTTATCATCTTATTAATGATGTTGTGCTTAGGAAGAATAATATGTCCTATAAAGTTTTCAATATAGAAATAATTCGAATCAAGATGTACGATGGTATTATTCTGACTTTATCTAATGTATGGTGTGTACTAGATTTAAACAAGAACCTGATTTCTTTGAGTACTTTTGATTCACATGGTCTTAAGTATTCTAGTAAATATGGAGTTTTAAATATTTCAAGAGGTGATCTTATTATACTTAAAGGCAAATTATCTCATGGCCTCTACTTGCTTTAGGATAATATAGTTATTGGTGCTATATCAGTTTCTTCATCAGATCTAGATTTAGATAGTACTTGTTTGTGGCATGTACATTTGGGTTATACCAGTGAGGCTTGTATGCCTATTTTAAGCAAACGGGATTTGTTATGTGCTCAGAAAATCAGAAAGCTTGACTTTTGTCAGCATTATGTCTATAGAAAGCAGTCTAGAGTCAAGTTCAATACAACAATCTATATGATAAAGTACATGTTGGATTATATTTATTCTGATATTTGGGGTCCTGTACCTATTCAGTTTAAAGGCGATTCTCATTATTGGTTTGCCTTCACTAATGATTTTTGAGGAGTGTTTGGATATACTTTCTGAAGTATAAGAATAAATTTTTTTAAATTTTTAAGAAATGGAAAATATTTATTGAGAAACAGTCTAACAAGAAAATCAAGAGATGGAGAACTAATAATGGCATAGAGTATGAGCATCAGTTTAATAAGTTCTGTGAGGTGGAAAGTATTGTAAAATTTCACATAATTAGGAAGACACCATAGCAAAATGGTATTGCAAAATACATAAACATGACTTTTTTTGGAGAGAACACGGTGTATGCTTTCTCAATCTAGTTTATCTCAAAAATTTTGGACTGAAGCTATTAATATAGTCTGTTACTTGGTGAATAGGTTTCCATCTATTGCTATTGAATTAAAAACCCTTATTGAGATATAGTCTAGACCTGCCGATTATTTTATTTCGAAGATATTTGGTTGTCATGCTTATGCATGTATTATAGTAAACTTGGAAAAAGGGCACAGAAATGTATCTTACTTGGTTATCAATCTGGGATAAAAGACTATAGATTATGGTATGTTCTTAGAAATTTATAGTTAGTAGAAATGTTATCTTTGATGAAAAGGCTAGCTATGCTTCATCCGATAATCAAGTTAGTAGCTATAAATAAAGATCATGGTGTTGATAAATAAGTGGAGGTTAAGGTTAAACCTATAGTTCATCCATCATAGGGTTATACTTCAGTTTAGCTAGTTCAGAGTGATAAGCCTGAGATTGTTGATGAGAGAGATATAGGAGCAGTAGTACACCATAATTACTAGTAGATCGAGGAGATAAATTAGACCCCCTCAGAGATATAAATCTATAGATTTGATCTCTTTTGCATTTTTGTGGCAAAATCTATTAAAGTTCAGAATCCTGTCAGTTATCATGAGGCCATTAGTAGTAGTGAGTTTGTACAGTGATCTATTGCTATGAGTGAGAAGATTAAGTCTCTTTATAAGAATCAGACATGGAAGCTCGTGCACCACCATAGGGCCTGAAGATTATTGGATGCAAATGGGTCTTCAAAAAGAAAAAAAGAATCCTAGAGGTTAAAGCAACAAGGTCCAAAATATGTTTGGTTGTAAAGAGCCACAATCAGAGAAAAGGTATAGATTTTAATGAAATTTTTTTTCTCTTATTATAAAACATAGCTTTATTTGCATGTTATTTGTCATTGTTGTATTATTTGACTTAAATTTAAAAAGCTTAATATCAAGATAGCTTTTTTGCATGGTGAGCTTAAGAAATATATTTCCATGCAACAGCTAGAGAGATTTGTTATTCAGGATGAGAACTATATTTGCTTATTAAGAACATTATTATATGATTTTGAAGCAATCTTAAAGGCAGTAGTATAAGTGGTTTGATGTATTTTTGCTTAGGCATAGTTACTCTCGGAGTCATTATGATAGTTATGTTTATAATAGGAGGCTTTCAGACGATTCTTTTATTTTTTATTGCTCTATGTTGATGACATACTTATTATAGCAAAAAATATATTTGAGATTAAAAAGTTAAAGACTCGACTTAATAGTGAATTTGAGATGAAGGACTTAGATTAGATGCAGCAAAGAAAATTTTGAATATGAAGATTTATAGGGATCAACATAGGCAGATTGTTCTTGTCGCAAAAAAATTATATTCAAAAGATGCTTGAGTGCTTTGGTATGCAGGATTGTAAGCCGGTAAGTACTATACTTGTAGTATACTTTCAACTTTCAGCTGTATTGTCTCCGCAACTAGATAAGGAGGAAGAATATATGTCATGTGTTCCATATACTAGTATAGTTGGAAGTATCATATATGCTATGGTTTCCATATATCTAAATATCTCACAAGCTATCAATGTCGTTAGCAAATATATAGGGCAGATCCATTGGTAGGCTATGAAATGGATCTTATACTATTTGAGAGGCACTACGAATATTGGTTTGGTATATGATTTAGGTTTAGACACTTGTAGTAGTATTATTGGTTATATGCACTTTGATCATGTAGATGATTTGGATAAGAGAAGATCTCTGACAGACTATGTCTTCATATTCTCATATTGTGCTATCAGTTGGCGAGCAACTTTACAATCTACTATTGCTTTATCTACTACAGAAGTAGAATATATGGCAGTAGTAGAGACAGTGAATGAGACTTTTTGATTGATGATCTTGGCTTACAGTAGGATATGACTACTATTTATTGTGACTACCAAAGTGCCATATATCTGACTAAAAATTAAATGTATCATGAGAGGACCAAGCATATTGATGTTATATAACACTTCATTCGGGATATTGTATCACAAAGGATTATTGTACAGAAGAAGATTCCCATGATAGATAATGTAGCAAATATGATAATCAAGCTACTTACCACTCTCAAGTTCAAGCATAGCTTGGACTTAGTTTGTATTTTAAGATGTTGAGTTGTGCCTTTACCCTATATTTAGTTAAGATCATAAGAAGAAGGATGGATGAGATTGGAAGGATGGATAGTCTCCATCCATCATTTGGTTCCAAAAATTATAGAAAGGATGAATGAAAAAGTAGGGATTGTCTATCCATCCTGGCCCACCAATTTACATCCTTCCAAATTAGGAGGATGCAAGAAAGGATGGATGGAGCATTGATGGATGGATTTTTGCATTGATAAAATTATACTTCATTAATTTTTTGATAAAACTATAATATTTTTTTACTTTTTCATTCATATTATTTTTATATATTTATATATATTATTAATCATATACTATTAAATTTTATTACTAATTTTTTTAATTTTGGTACATAAATTTGATAATTAGAATTATCTTTAATTTTTTTTATTTTTATTTACTATTTTTAATTAATTATTTATATAATATTAATTAATTATTAAATTAAATTATAAATTAACTAGTTATTTATATAATTAATTTATTAATAATTTAATTATAAAATTATTTATTAAATTAAATTAAATATTTATATATTTTTTATATAATTATAAATTATAAGTTTATATTTTATTTACTTATTTAGTATAAATTAGTATTATAAATTAATAATAGTAATTTTTTTAAAAAGTAGTTCAGTAAAAATATTATATAAATATCATCCATCTTCTTTTTCATTCCTCTTATGTCAAACAAAAGAGAAAATCATTTATATCCATCTTTTTATATTCCACCAATATATGAAAGGATGGATGAATCGTCCATCCATCATTTTCTTCATCCATTCTTCTACTTTCATCCATCCATCCATCATTTTCCTCATTCATCCTTCTATTTTTATCCATCCTTGAATCCATCCTTCATATCAAATAGAGGGTTCGGGACATCATTGGAGATTGAGAGGACTTCACTATTTTGGTTGTAGCTTGATGAAATTCAAGTCAACGTGGAGATTTATTGAGTGTGGCTTAAATTTGGTATGACCCACAATACGAATCCGATCTATTTTGGACTTAGTTAGCATGTGTGGGTATTTTAGTCTTTTTATCTTTGTTTTCGGATTTAATGGCTATATATATATTGTAATCACATATTTGGTTATGGAGGAAAAGTTTTTTTTATTTGAGCCACCGCATACTTTTTATACTTTATTTTTTTAAACATAGTAAAATCTCTCTTCATCCTCATTGGATGTAGACCAAAGATCGAACCATATAAATCATTATATTCTTTTTTTACATGTATTTGTTTATTATTATTTCAGATTTTATAGTAATTAATAGGTAATATTGCAACATGTGTGATGGTGGAGTAATTTACAGGGATATTGGTTGATGTTGGTCTGATAGAACTTGTATGATATTGTTTCATTAATCTTTTTAGAGTTCCACCTGGGAAACCTGAGGAGCATGTAGAGAAGGATAATGATGTGAGAGTCTTCATGTGTTCTCTCCTCGAGAGGAAAATGAGAATTTTGACTCTCTCTCTCTCTCTAGGAGAAAATAAATAACCTCTTTTGTTTAGAAAGTTATGCTACAACTTAATTTTATGGGCGGTAGATGCTGTTGCTGTAATATGTCATTGGGACAACACGTAATCCAATATGTCAACCCAAGCCATAATCTCATCTCACATTTCATTTAAGTAGGGTTAGGTTGATGACGGACTGGAATTTGGATGGGGATGATTGAGTTCGGTGGAGGTTAAAACTCTCTCACCACCATATCATTATGTAACATTCCAACCAAATTAGCCGGTTTGACCAACATGATTTAGAGTTGCCCAAGTTGTAGCCACGTTAAAGATTTCAAACATTTCAAAATGTGGGAATCAAAAATATGTTGAATGTGGATTAGTTCTGCTCCAAGAAACTTTTGGTTTTATAACCCATCCAATTGGGTCTCAAATACGAAGTTAAGTACTTCTATGAATCGGATTGTTACCAAATTTAGTAGTAATTGACCCATTAAAAGTTTTAAGGCACATGGAGGAATTCGAATTTGACTTAGGATCGGGCTGGGAATGCTTTATTGGGCTTGCCAATTGTATGTTATTTTCGGCCATGGGAAATAATTTGTGCACCATGGCCCATGCACATCGTCCATAGTGATTGGTTGATGCGTGGAGCTGAAA
The DNA here is from genome assembly GCA_006176705.1 of Cocos nucifera. Taxonomy (NCBI): domain Eukaryota; kingdom Viridiplantae; phylum Streptophyta; class Magnoliopsida; order Arecales; family Arecaceae; genus Cocos; species Cocos nucifera. The sequence goes on from QRFJ01000427.1 coordinate 1,177,434, forward strand.
AAGAAAAATTGAATGTTACGTTCTAGTCCTACCATGAGCCAATCATCGCGGGTGGTATGCATGGGGCTGCACCGCCGGTGCTTTTTTTTTTTTTTTTTGAAACTGAATATTCTAACGATGCCATGATGGAAAATATGATCACTACCAAATATTCATTTGAGTCCAGGACATCCCTTGATAGATCAGGCAGCCTAGTTTGATACTTTGTCAATCTTCAATTTATGATTGACATGAGCTTTAAGCTAGCTGGCATCAAGTTAAACTTTTAATTGTTCGTGATAGAGATTAAATAATCTTTGTTACATTAAATGAGATCAAAACAAGATTGGGTGAGACCATTGGAAGATATTTTTTCAAAATAAGTTGCTATGATTAGATTGGCTTTCAAACTCGCAAGATGTTAATACCAGCTCATGTAGGATCAAAATTCAACGTAAAACAGATTTGCCAACTTAATTAGCAAACCATCAGCCAGAATTTGAGCTCGGAATGAAAACAAAGCGAAGATAAGTTGGTCCTATGTAACTTACGTCCAATTCAATACAATCTAAACAAATAAATAAATAATATTAATTTATTAACTTTGTGTTTATAATTCATATATTCTCACTTATTTCTTATTTAAAACCCCCTTAACTGCTGTATTTGGTTCTAATGGCTGAGATCGCACCGAGACTGCGCTTCCATATTGAAAGGTAAATTGATTGATTGCTTTGATGGACTCTGAAGAAGCTCAAGCAGGGGCACATACGGTTCAGTACCGAAATTAAAAATGCAACGGGTTGGAAATTAGAATGCCGTATCTTCTGATGCATATATGGTTCATAATTAGAATTAGAATTACAATTAGAATCATAATTGAATACTAAAAAAAAGTATGGATTGGACTTTGAGGGCCGAAGCATCTTTTCTCTTAAAATGGGAATGGGAATGAAACTCCCATCAATCAAATGGTTACAAAGGAAGTTAATTACTCATTTTCATTCTTATTTCAGAGTTCAACTCCTCCCAATCAAATATGTCTTTGAATAAAATTTATATATATGATTCATCAAACCATCTTGAATCAGATAGTTTGAGACGTGTTGAGCCATACTGGTTGCCAACTTGCATGGTTCCAATAGTAAAAATGGGATACTCAGTGAGGAGGATAGAAAAAAGGATAGAGAGAAAGAGAGAGAGGGATAGAGAAGAAGAGGAAGATGGAAAGAAGGCCTCCGGAGGCTGTCAGAGGATAGCCGAGATCATTGCACATGGTAGAAATAGGAGGAGAATGGAGGGAGGGAAGAAAAGAGAGTGAGAGGAGGAATCTAGAGACCGTCGGAGGCTTTTGGAGGACCAACAAGGCTGTCCCACTATCATCGAAGCCAGCAATGATCGGAGGAGTGCCTCTACCCTTCTTCAAATCAAAATAAGGGCTTTGGCCATTATTTCCTTATTTTTTTGATCCAACGCCTCATGATCTCTAGGCCTTAGTGAGCCCCCTAGCCTTCAGTGGGCCATTGAAGGTCCTCTCTCCCTCTCTCTTTCCTTTTTTTTTTCTTCCTTTATCTTTTTCTCTCTTTCCTTTTCACTCCCCCCTCATTGTCGGCCCTCCAATAGGTGTTGTGGTCCTCTTTTGATGGTCCCAGCGAACCTCCGACAACTATTGGAAACTCTCTCTTCCTTTTCTTCTCCTTTCCTTCTCCTTTCTCTCTTCTTTTCTTTTTTCTTCTTCCTTTACCTTATTATGTCCGTTCAAGCCTTAATTTAGGTGCACACTGAATGGTACCACTGACAATCAGTATGGGTCTAATTTCATTTTTATAGACCTTGCTTGTATCCATATTTAAATGGCTTTGGATAAAAAGAAGGATCAAGACAAATTATCCTTTGTACTTAGGCACTATATGTTCATCATGTGCCAACCAAGGGTGTTGATGTAGTGATGAGCCCTAATATGCACAATAATCATGCACGGAAACATAATTGGGCAAAATGCACTATGCATATAGGATCCACGCTTTAAAATTTTTTTGATATTTTTTTTCCATATGTTAAATAAAATCATAAAAATCAAATCAAAAAATATATTTGATTTCAAAAGCCATTTTATTTTTTAAAAAATTAAAATAATTTTTTATTTTTAATATTTTAAAAAAAATTTTACTATCATTATCTATTACCATCACGGCCTTCACCATTGGTGTTGCCATTGCCTTTACTACCATTATCACAATTATTTCCATCATCAATGCCAAATTAGCTACCATAACTATACTTTCCTAGCCACCAAGATCACCATACCTGCATTTGTTAACATCATACTATAATTGCTTCCAGTATACAACTATTAGTTGTTACCAATAACATTATTACTAATACTATTACATCTATAAACATTTATGGCTATTATTACCACTTTAACTAATACCGCCGCCACCACCACTTTGTCATGTCAATTTGGATCCCACCATCAATCAATACTACTAATATTATGCCTTCTTTGTTACTATTACTCCATCACTATTATCATCATCACTATATTTTTATTTTTAAAAATAATTAATTATATTGAATATATTTATATTTTTAAAAAATAAAAAATAATAGATTTTTATTTTTTTATTTTTTTTAAAATAGAAAATATAAGTGACGTCTAACGTATATTCTTTCCTTCTTTCTTTGTGTCTCTCAATTTCTCTTTTTCCCTTTTTTTTTTTTTTTTTTTTTTTAATAGACCAAGATTGGTTCAATCCCCACACCCTACCCTACATCCGCACCCTCCACCTCCATCCAAACCCAGGTCTCCAGGTAGGGTGCTAAACGGAGCCCCCGTAGCCTACTCTCGATTCCTGCGGCCTTCCCCACCTAGTCCAGACGCAAGTAAATCCAGGTAGACCGAGCCTAATGCTCACAAAACCCCCGGTCTCAAAGGAGACGGAGCCCACTTCCAGGTCAAGCACGATGCTCACGGGAGGCGAGGTCTCCTAATGCTTGTCCACGTCTTCCATTCGTTTGGCGGCAAATGGGGTGGGACCTCCCCCAAACCTCCGCAGCTTTTACTATTTGTAGTGGAAAAGACCTGTTATTAATTCATAATCCCAGTTTAACCCAAAAATAGTGAGAAATAATTCCGGCAACCGGCAGCTAACATCAGGCGTGGCAAGGAGCGAAAAATCAAAATCTCTTTCTTTCACGCTTCTGGCGCGCATGCGATAACCCCATCGCGATAACAGTCCCCTCCCTCCTTCCTATTTATAGCATACCAGCAACCACTCCCCCTACGGACACTCCCCAGGCTCCAAAATGGAAAGTTGACGGGAAAGTAAATATCAAAACAAGGCGAAATAGGTTCGCTCCTATCTATTCGATTCCTTCTTGGACCAGGAATGGAGCCAAGGAGTAGAAAAAATTGGGGCTTTTGCGAGGTTTAATGGGCGGGGGGAGGAGCGATCCCTAGCGGCGATCTTATGTCGAGGTCGTGAGGAGGCAAGCGGCGATGAAGGGGAGAAGCGTGTTGGCCTAAGGCTTTTGCAGGGGGTTTGAGCGTGTTGGTCGTAGGATTTTGGGGGTTTTCTTGGGAAAGAAGGCGAAGAACAGAGAAAAGGAGGAGAAAAGCAGGGTTCTTGTCGGGTTTAGGAGGGAAAAGTTGCGTTTTGGGAGGAAAGCTGGAAGAGCAGAGAGGAGTAGTAAAGCAGGATTTTTGGGAGTTTGTAAGGGAGAGAGAGAGAGGGCGAATCAGAGAAAAGTTGGGTTTCGGGTCTTCCTTGGGTTTAGGAGAAAAGGAGCAAAATAGTGAAACTTTCGTAGGTTTAGAGAGGGAGACGAGGAGCCAAAGAAAAGTGGGGATTTTGGGGGCGCTTTCTAGGGACAAGAGCCATCCTTTTTGATCAGTTTTTTCAGACAAATAAGAGAGAAAAGGAGTAGAAAAGAAGGGATTTTGTGTGGTTTAGGGGAGGGAGAAGGAGAAGTAGCAGAAAAAAATGGAACTTTTTGGGCTTCTATTGTGGTGCAGAGAGAAAACCTAGAAGAGACGGGGAGTAGAGTGGAGAGGAGAAAGAAGGAAAGAAGATGGGTAGCATTAAGCATCAGCAAGCTTGCATGGAATGCACCAAAAAGTGTTTGAAGACCCACGGCAAGATGCCCACACCTGCTTCTAATTCTACCCCACTATCCTTCTTCAAGATCATGGTTGGTGATTTCAGAGAAGTCTTGGTATGATCCTTCCCCCGCTTTTTCTCTTTTTCCAAACTTCTATCGTTTTCTTCCCCCTCTAACATGTTATGAATCGGCACTTCTATTTCTTTTCTCAAGAGCTATCTGATTTTTCTTAAAATAAACTGTATCCTATGTTGAGTTTGTTCCTTATACATCATTGTTTTCGGATGCAATACATTCTAGTTTAGTCCCATCTCTGATACTAGCTCTTGAAATGGCCTATGCAGTTCATACCACCTACATTTGATCTTTTAGATGAATTGATCAATAATAACATATATCTTGAAGATTCAGATGGAAATTTTTCAAGCGTTAAATTATCAGTGAAAAATGGCTCTTTAGTATTTCAAGAAGGATGGCGTGAATTTGTCTTGGACCACTCTATAGAAGTTGGAGAGTTTGTTGTATTTAAATATGTTGGTGAATTATCATTTTCTGTTCAAATCTTTGGTGTGAGCGCTTGTGAAAGAGTATGCTTTCATGATAAAAACAAGAGCAGTCCCCGGAAGAAGAACAGAAACAAGACTGATTTAACCTCTGAAGAGTTGCAGTTGCCGAAAAGATGTAAAAATTCTGATGATCTGAAAGATAAATGCCACCTTGTCAATGAAGATTCACCGAATAAAGAGCAAGAATCGAAAGATGATCTTTCTGACTTGCCTGATATTGAATTTATAGCAAGTAACTGTGCTGACAAAGATGAAAATGAATCAGAGAAATCTCCTCATTGTCTCGGTAATTCTGGAGGGACACAAACCGAGACGGCCTTGGGCTTTAACAAACAATCATGTGACAAGATTGATGAAGTTGCTGTGAGCATACAGGAGGAAGGCTGCAGTGCTCCTGTGGATGGTCCAGAGGCACATGGTGTGGGTCATAAAGATTCACTGCATGAGCAGGAAACAAGTACAATCCCTTGCATCAATGAACGGGATCCTAAAGCTGTGGAAACTGATACCAATTCCAATGACACAGAGATAGCAGTGCTGACTCCAGAAAAACTATTACATTGTGATGATAACTGCAGAATATCCCAAACTGCACCAACAATTGAATGCGCAAAATCTATGACCGAGAATCAAATGAATTCCAGTTGGGACATCATCATTTATATGCCCAAAAATGACTGCTCAAAAGAACCAGGTATAGCTGAGAAACATCCAATGATAAATCAAGGACTGCACAACATTGATTCAGTTGGTTTAGCTGATGACTTTAACATGCTTGAACATGAGAAGAGGAATCTGATTGTTAAGGACAAAACTGCCTGCAAATTTCTTCTTACAGAGGAAGGAGTATGCCACATTTTTGATAAAAATTTAACTGTTGAACCTGAAGCAAACCAAATAACTCCCATCATTCCCGATGTCAGTGAAAACAATGTCAGTGTAAACAATAATGCTGGGTGCTGCAATGAAATTGTACACATGCCCAGAGAAGAGGCTTCCTCCAAGTCCAAAAATATTCCGGAAGTTTCTTTCCCTGAATGCACACCTGATCGCATTAAAGTTGAAAAGTGTGGGGAGATCAGTGAAGGTTTGCATGGTGAAGAGGGATTGCGTTCCTTGGGTCAGTAACTTCTGCAATCTTCCTAAATTTCATGTGCTTCTATTTCTAAACTTTTTTCTGTTTTATTTAGGGGGTGCTTGGTTGGGGGGAATTGAGGTCTGGAATGGGAATCGGAATGGATGACTCTCATTCCAGCCGCTTGGTTTGGAGGAGTTCCATTTCAATTCTGATTCCAGGGTGGAATGGGAATGGCCCAATCTATCTAAAACTCAATCCCCACTCTCTTCTAAGAATTCAAATCTTCATTTTGATTCCAATTCCAGTCACGAACCAAATGCTTAAGGGGATTTGGTCACTCCAATTCCCATTCCAATCCACTTTGATTCCAATTCCGGTTTTGGTTGCGAACCAAGCATCCTCTTAGAGTATTGACGAGAAATAAATACATAGCAGAAAATACCCCATTACCTGTGTCTGGAAAAGAGGATGCTCCTTGCGCCGGCAGTGTTGGAAGTGCCCCACAGAATTTACACGGCATGGATATCACAGAAGGAAATACACACCAATCTGGTGATATGGCCTGGAATTTTTACTTGAACTAATAATTTCCCTATTTGCATGTCTTATTTTGTATGGCAATATATGCAATATTTAATTAACTCAGAGACTATTTTGCATGGTAGGAATATTGCCTGATGACATCATGGAAGAGGATGAGGAAAATATTGCACCCTATTTGAAAGGAAAAACTCTAAAAGCAGTGAAAGCTGAGAGGATGGGTTCAGATGATGTAGACGAGCTGATCTCTCCAAAATTAAACAGCTTGAGCTTTACGTTATCTTCCAGTGCTCAGTCCTGGACTGTGAGTAAACCTCCAATAAACTGCAGCATGCCTAGCATTCAGTCAATGGTCTTTTTAAAATCTGTTTTAATTTTCTCCTATTACTTGCTAACTATTGTAGACTGACCATAGCTAAATGCGAGTTTGTATTGTGACTTAGATGCAAGTTCTGTGCCAGTTTAATTCCAGCATGTGTCATTGCAGAACCAGGTGAAGCGGACCTAAAGGTCCTAAACAAGATAGCTAGAAAACAAATTCGGGGATTGGGAATGATTTTTCATGTTTCTATATTGGCCAAATGTTTGTCTGAGCTCTCAAATAATCAAAATTATTCTTACGCATTCAATAATTCAAAATTTTGTGAATTTTTCATAAGTCATTCATGAAACACTTGTTAATCTGTATTCTAATTCTTTTTGCTTATTCTTATTATTGTCTGTGATTGCTCTCTGTTCGATTCTTATTATTGTACAAATCACTTAATAAATTTATCAATAATTTAAATTTATTTATGTTATGGTTCTTTCTAATGTCTATTTGTCTCTCTTCCCAAATTTTTTGCAACTTCTTATGTTCTCCCTATTTTGATTCTTCTACCTAGCTGAATCATTTCCTCAGGGCCAAATTTGTAATAATGTTTCATGGTTCCGTAGAGATCATCCTAGACCAAGAATTGCTGCACTTTAACTGACATTCTGAGATTTCTACTCTGTCACTTCATGTGAGCCTACCATTAAAACACAATGAGCCTGCGAAATTCATGGCTCCTCCAACACTTGCATTCATGTGTGCACTGTAAGTTGTTTACTCTTTCTTGTCAAACATAGACTGTAGCCAGGTATGTACTCTGCTCAAGAGAGTTGCAAAACAATAGTCATCTCTCTGGTACTCTCACATTACCCCAATATGCTCTTAACTAGGATTTAACAAACAATGGATGACAAACAGCATTTGAGGGAACATGCTTGTCATGATAATGTTCTGTAAATGGGAGCAAGGACTCTTTCATCTGCAGGCACGCTGCAGCATGAGGGAGGGTATTTCCTCCTAGCTCTCAGAAATCTTATTTGATTAGAGAACATGGAAGACTTGAAAGAGAAGCCAAACCAGCTTCTGCAACAGTACTGCAATCTCTGCAACATATAATTAATTACATATCTCACTTTAGAAAACAACATCAAGCTCCTAGACATGCACAAAAATCCTTACTTCTATATATTGAAATATTGTTTAAAACTTGAAAATACACATCACGCTTGCACCTTACCCACTTTGCTAATACAATTTTGATGAAAATAACATGGATTAGATTATTGGAGCCTTAAGTAAATGTGTAGTTGAATTATGTTGATGAATTTTAGAAAGCATTACGTATATTTACTTGCGAAACAAAAGAATAAAAATTAAAAATAAAATTTTCAGTCAGCTTGGCTGGAACAGGCTGAAACCATTGGAAACTGGGTGAGACAGGCCTAACCGAAACAAAAAAATTCAATAAGTTCCAAATTGGTTCGAGTGTAACGAACCGGTTTTGCCTGAAACTTCAAAACTTTGTCATATGCAGTCCCTCCCTTTATAGGGTGGAACTCCTTGAGTGGCCCCTAAAATTGGTCTGACTAGGTCATGATTCCATGCGAGGGAGGCGGGGGGCAAAACCACCAATGTTGTTCTTATCTATGCTTTAACGCCTCTATTACAGGTTTCTGCATTTTTTGAGAGTTGTTTATTTCCAACTTTTTGTTAATTAACTATTTCCAACTCTGTATTTATTAATCATCATTGTATGACCGATTAATACCATTGTTAAAATGCAGGAAAATTGCCATTTACTAATCAACATGTAATCTTACATACATATAAGTTCTTGAAATACATTCATTTTTTCTATTTTCGATTATATAATATTTTATATGGAATATTATATTGGGTGCTTTCCCCATGTGTGACCCTTTACCACATCCATATTCTGGCCACTTTTAAGAGATCGGATCTGCCTCTTTGATGATTATCTTTTTCATGACCATTTTTGTTTGTTTATGGGAAATAGAGATACATTGTTGATCTGGTTAGTGATTAAACAATTAATAGCATAATGGTACTGAATGAAGATTGGTCTTTTTGGTAGCAATAAATGTTTACGGAATAGGTGTTCAAAGCATCATGAAGTGGGGGCAGACTTAAGATTTTTAGGGTGCTGTGGCACCCATTTAGAGCATTTTATTTTATTTCAAGTCATCTAGAGTTGTAATTTATATTATTTGGGTAGTTTTTAGCTGAAACTAAATTTCAACGAAGCTTAACACATGAATCATATTACATCACTGTACTAATGTATTGAGTAAAATACCAAATATCATCGAATCATTCATTAACCAATAAGACAGTATACAAAAACATAAAATTTATCACATATCTCACCTTTCAAAATAACATCAAAGCTCCCAGACACACGCAAACACCTTAATTTCCATATCTTGTAATATTTTTTTTTAGTTTGAAAATACACATGAAGATTGCATCTTATCAACCTGAATAATAAAATTTAGATGAATAACATGGATTAGATTATTAGAGCCTTAAGTAAATGTGGTCGAATTTCCTTGTGAAACAAAATAATGAAAAATAAAAGCTAATAATTTCAATAAATTTTGGCCAAAATCGACTGAAACTGGACGAAACTGGCTGAAACTGTCCAAAACTGATGAAAATCAAAAAATTTCAGGAAGTTTCAGGAAGTTTCAGATAGGTTTTGGCTGAATCCTTAGACCTTTGTCTTATGTTGTCCCTCACTATATAAGGTTGAACTACCTGAGTGGTGAGGGGTTGGTTGGGGGGGACAAAACCACTGATGTTATTCTTATCTGTGCTTTAACTCCTCTACCAGAAGTTCATATACTTTTTCGAAGCAGTTTAATTTCAATGGTGTATTAATTAATAATTTCCAACTTTGTATGTATAAATCATTTTTGTGTGACCAATTACTGTTGTTGTCACAAAAGGAAAAATTCATTTTACTAAGTAACATGCAATATTACATGCAAATAGTTTCTTAAAATAGATGTGATGCTTCTATTTTTAATTATTTTTTATAATCTTTTATATAGAGTATTGGATTGGGTGCTTTGCTCAGGTGGTATCTTTTGCTGCATGTATACTGTGGCTACCTTTAAGATATTGGATCTGCCTTTTTGTTTATTTTCTTTTTCATTTGTTTGTTTATGGGAAGGAGATACATTGATTTGGTCAATGATTAAACAATTAATGGCATGATGGTATTCAATGAAGGTTGATATTTCAGTGTTTGGAAGCATCATGAAGTTGGAGCAGAATTAAGATTATTAAGGGGCTTTGCCATCCAGCTAGAGAATTCGAACCATTTAGTTCCATAACAATGTATCTTAGGGTTGTTTAATAGCTTACAGTTAGACAATTTTACTTTTAGTGTCTTACCTTTCATTATTTTGTGTTCTATAAGTGTTTATGGGTATTTTATCAGGGGCTATTTCTATTAAATTGTATGTAGCAGTTCTTGTTTGTGAGTTTCTAGGTGTCAGTTTTGGCCTGATGTCGATATCAGATCTCAACCATGGCTGCTTTTAGTAGTGTTGGTCCAAATTTTTCACTGTTCTGAAAGGTAACCACAGCTTGCGGGTACGTAAGAGACGAAAGTCACGAAATGGTGCATATGCAGTGAGTAGTCTTAAAACTATTTAATAATATATAAAATATAATAGCAGCAATAACTTTATTGGCGACTCACTAACATCAACAACTAAAGGATAGTAATAGTTATTGCTTTGTATTGAATATATGATAGCAATGACTATAAAATTATTAACAAAATCTGCATCCCGCCTGCGTGAAACCCACAACCTCCTTGCTCGTCCACCTAAGCCTGCATAATCACATGCACCCAAATAAGAGTGGGACACTATGCTTAATGGGCTGCTTAGACTCACAGTAATCTTCTAATACCCACTTTTCTTTCTTCTATCATTGCATTTATGAGATGCTTGACCCAATTTGGAGGATATTATCAATTGGGACACTGAATAGACAGGAACACTCAAAAAGATGGTAATAGAAATAGGGCATGCAAATGCAAGAATAACCTGCTAGGGGTCTAGCACCTACGTTAAAGAAAATTTAAGTTATCTGAAAAATTAACATCTATAGTATCAAATTCAAGGATTCAGGTCTTGACGGGACATCCTGTGGGACACTGAGATGGGCATCTTCCCATGTGTTAGGATAGGACCGACCCACCATCGTCTCAACATCCTGATCGGAATGTCTTGGGATATCTCCTGTCCTAAGCATCGGGATGAGGTGGGACAGTGGCGCATCCCATTTCATGAAAAAACTAAGACAATTTCATCCCATGAGATTTAAAACCTTGATCAAATTATTTATGGAAAGTGGAACTTTGAACTTGCATCCATTTTTGAACAAGAAACCCTATGGACCTAGCGGATCAACTTTAATACAGATTGCCTTTTGAACTGAAACACATCAATGCAAGTTTTTCCAACTCAAACTGGTGATCTTAAATAACCTTGATCCCAAGCCAAACCTATGAATTGAAGAAGGTTATCGCACAAAATCAATTTTGTATTCCTGATCAAGGATATATGCTATTATCCTCTGTTTCCATTTCAGTTAAAATGATTGGTTTTATTTTATAGATCTGAATTTTGATAAAACCATGAATAGAAGAAAATTATGCCATGAGAGGCACCATGAGTCCATGAAAGTTTTTTCACATTCGATCCTAAGGACTTGGAGGATGTTAAAGAGGGTTTTTAGATAACTTCATTGGGGGTTGATGTATCAATGGTGATCAGAAAAAAACTCGAGAAAAGTCATCTCTATTGCTTTATCAACATATCTGTCTTAGAGATACTAGTTAGGTATTCTAGATATGGTTTGCCATAATATACATTTGATGATCAAAGCTAGGGTCAACGTCTCATGCATATACATGACTTGTTAATTGGACAAATCCAACTCTTACAAACCTTTAGCATGGCTTGCTAACTTATAGAAGCCATACAGAGTAGATGTTGCAACATTTGTGATGAAAATGATGCTCCATGTTGATTACAATATTGTGGAGTACATTGAGTTCATAGGAAGGTACTAAAAGTGGTACAAGTATATGTGCTTCTGATAGTGCTAGTGTTATATGTGGAACATATATGCATTGTTAATGTGTAAACAGAGTTATATGTACATCATGGTTTTCAAAAACTGCCGAAATGGGATGGTGTAACAGGTATTGTTATTTTTGGGCATGAAACAGGCACCGGTACAGGCGCTGGGCCGCTGAAGCAGCCATGCTAGTATGTATCAGTCAACTGGTACATGCTGGTGTGTATGATGCCACGGTATCAATATACCTGTTGGTACTAATAGGTTTTTGATTTTCTTTTTTTTTTTTTGGAAGCTGTCTGAATCAGCATGTACTGTCAGTGCTGGTTTTGTACTGATGCCATACCATTTTGATGGAAAAAAAGGTTGGCTGTTCAATTATGGTTTTTAAAATCTTGTGCGCGTATATAGTATATAGTATGAACTTTGATCATATTTATTAATTTGTTGAAATCTATGTAATGTTTGTATGATAATTAGTAGACTACTTGAAGCCATGCAACGTATAAAATAACTGTTAATATAATATCTGATGTTGTTAAATTTCTATGAATTATTCAATAGCTAAGTTTATTAGCTTAAAACATGTCTACATCTGCATGCTAATATAAAAAATTCATGGTCGGTCCAAGTCAAACGACTCAATTGCATACTTACCAAAAAAGAGAAAAGCAAAAGCAATTGCATAAGTTAGTATATCTTGATATGTCAATTGATAATTTTTTTTATTAAGTTATATCATTCAAATCAGTGCAAATGTGTGCATGGTGCATGGAGTCGGCAAACTATGCATGATACATATCAAGCTAGCCTTTGCTATTTTCATCCTTGCCTTCCATAACAAATCAGTGGGTGGTTCTTTGATTCCACTTCAGCTATGGGACAAAGTTTGAAGAAAAGTTTCCTTGAGCAGATTGGTTCATTCCATCATCCTCCTTAGTGAGTCTCTAAGAATTGGTGTTGGGTTCCTATCTAAGGCAACACGAAAACTAAATGGCTGTAATCGCAGTCTAATCTCATGCAACTAGGGAGCATCTCACTAAAACTTACACTTGGAGTGGGACTAGAGGACAGGGAAGGTGACAGGGCTTATCACAGAGAACTCTGTGCCTCTTCAACACCAAAATTACAGGGTAAGAAAACAAATTGAGATGTTGCTCCATTTGGAGGATGGTTTGTGACTAAAATATCATGATATGGTTGACTTCTATCTCTACTAGTAGAAAATTGTCTTTCTCCTTTTAAAGAAAATAATGGGATAAAGGTTGTGAAAATAGTCCCAAGGAAGGACTCTAGGGTATCGTTTTCATTCCAGTTGTTGCCTCATTTGCTCAAGGACAACCATCTTGCTACCTGTATAGATTCTGATTTCCTGTTGACGAAATATGTCATGTAGTCTTTTTGAAAAATCCTTTAACTGGCAAGTATGATAGTACTCTTATTGGGTTTGTAGTCTGGTCAGGCTAGCACCCTTGCTCCTAGAATCACCCATCCCCTAGTCCAGCAGTTGTTAGCGGGAACCATGTCTCATTTTTAAAAGTAAGGAAACATTGAAACTAGAAAGAAAAGTGATCATATTAACTGAGGAAGATTAGGGTGATCAAACTAAGCAAAGAAGATCAGTGTGAGGAATCAAGGACATGAAGCCAATGTTGAACGAGACAATGGAATATAAAAAACTGCCCTGCTCCTCCATTGTCTCAACTGCTTGAAAATTTTTATAACCCTGAATGTAGCATCAAGTGATCATGTGTGTCAACTGGAGCTTTTATTGGATCTGCGTCTGCTTGCTTGGCATTTTATAAGCATTGCTTCATTGAATGATGCTAGTCCTCCATCCATCACTTGACCTGATGCCTGAGTTTCTTACTTCATATGCAGAAGTTGCCCCAAACATTGCCGTATCGCCTTGGGAAAAAGAGACATGGAATGAGAGTGGTAACCCTCCAGGATCTTTCTATGAGGCAATGGCCAGTTTTGTACCATGAAAGCCTCAAGTTTGTAGGCTTCCTTGGTGGCTGGAAAGATTTTGCTGTAGCAAACAACCTTCAAGAAGGAAATATGTGCGAACTTTTTGAAGTTGCCAGTGAATGGGAGCCAACTTTTCGAGTGCAGATATCTAAAATGTAGGGCCAATTTTAAGTCTATAACTCAAGTAACCACTTATTATGTTGGTCTGGATTTATCACCTTTCTACATCAAAACCCATGATGGTTCTTTATGAAATCCTGAAAAATTGAGGCGAAGCTTTATACTTGTAAATTTTGATAGTAATATCTATATGGTTATCTTGCGACATGACTCTATAGATCTTGCAGTCTAAGATGTTTCGCACTCTGCCAGCAAAATGCAATGTTTATCTAAGCCTTGCCATGAACCATCCACCTAGGTGGTTAGCAGGCATATAAAAGCAGTCCAGGATTCCTCTGTTTCCCCAACATAAATGGACTGGTGCAGGAACTATTCTATCAAAAAAGACCGACCGTATGAATTATAATCTATATCTGATCTGGGTTTTCTAGAGAATGTCTCGGTTGCAGGATTCACCTCCTAAATGAATTATTTTAGGCCTTGATATGCGGCATGTTAATGTATAATGATTTGTTGAGTCCTCTGGATTAATATCTGCTTTATTAAAGTGATGGTAATTTCTTTTCTGAAAGCCTGTAAATATTGCCTTTTGCTTGCATGCTGACAAAATGTAATTGCTTCAATTCCTTGACATGGTTTATGACATGCGATATCATGCAGGGGTTTATTTCCCCAGTCTTTCTCATTTGTGTTCGTTCAATATGATGACTTCCCTGCATGTTTAATGAGCACGTTCATGCTTTGACTTGCTAACATGTGAATAAACCACTGGAGACGCTGCCATCTGCAACTTTGCATACGTGTACCGCCACCAATGCAAGCCTTCCATGCATCCCTTGCTACAGCTTGCTGCAGTCTCTATAACCCGAATACGTTGCACGCAAAACATTGTTATGGGGCAAAGACTGTGGCTGCTGGAACAGAAGATGGAATTATTGTCATTTTTTCTCCCCTTTTCGTGCATCAGTGTCATCGCTCAAACCTTTAGCTCTTTCCTCATCTGTTCTTTTTTAATCTTTTTATCCTTAGAGAGAGAGAGAGAGAGAGAGAGAGAGAGAAGCTGGTTTGTGACAGGTAGTAGAATTTATGCTGAAGAAGATATTGTTTTCAAGTTCTTGTCTATGATAGACATTGGGGTAACAAATGGATCAGGTCTATTTGTGATCTAACTCGATCCTGACTTGATCCGTATTTGAAGAGCCATGGGTTCGATCAGGTTTAAAAATTGAAGCATTCTTAAAAATATTTTTTGGACCTGAGTCGGTCTATATATCATTTGGGCCTAATTTAAGGCAACAACAAAAACAAAACAAAAAAAAAAAAAAAAAATCGAACTTGATGAGAACTCAAATCATGTTAAAGTCCTTCTCTTTTACAAAAGAAATATATTTTAATTCATTGAATAAACTATTATTTAAATTAATTTTTCTCTTTTCATCTCAAAAGCCTCACCTGCCTATTGTCATTTAGTTCTATTTAAGGGTTTGTTGTCTATTTTGGTGGCTTATTATTTATAACGTCCTTAACTATGTCAACACCCACACAGACATGGGTGGTTATGCATGGTGTACACATATATATATATATATATACACACACACATACATCCATCCATGTATGTGTGTCCACATGCATGCACACACCCCTCTCTAATTTCACAAGGATTAAAAAAAAAAAAAGATAGTCTAAATAGCATGAAACTGATTTATTTATTTGATTACTTAATGCATTAGCTAGAAATCTTTAAATCAAAAGATTTTTTTTTGTGTATAAGTAGTTTAAAAATAATAAATTATATGTATGAGTTAAGATTGTTAATATGAGATTTATATCATCTAATATTGATCCAACTAAATTATAGTGGAGACCTGTTAAGAGTGTCTCAAGTCAAACCAGGGACGGACGCGCGCGCGCGCGCACATAACTTAAAAGTGATCATTTTCTTTGGGCGAGTAATAACTTTTGGAATGAAAATTCATTTTTATTTTTTTAAAATTTATTTAAAAACTTTTAGTGATTTTTTATTTTAATTATTAATTTTTATATTTTAGTTATAAAATAATATCTGAATGCTAGACCAAAACTACAAAATCGAGTTGATCTTGTCCCAACCCAAATCCAAACATTTTAGGCAGGGTCGGGGATATGCTTGACCACAACTCCGACTCAAATAACCCGCTGAATATAACTTCTTTTCAATAGACTTGACATTACGTGACCCATTTGCTAATAAATTGGGTCCTGGTGACCAGGACCCGAACTTAGAGCTAGGTCAGGTTACATATACCCGGTTCCACCCAACCCATTTCAGCACTAGCCATTATTGATCTAGCTGAGTTTGTCAGAATGTGCGTCGTTGAGTTGGTTCTGGTGCCGTGTATTAGTTTTTTTTTATCTCTTAATCTTTTGTATGTGACTAAACCATGAATTTCTTTAGCTTTGGATGTAGTTTCCTTATAATCTCTATTAGGGATAAACCCCACTTCTGCTGAAGTCCAATCTGATGCTCAACCTAATACAATCGATAGTTTCGAAAGAGTTTCAGCGGACGAGCCATAGCCGAACTCCTTCAGCTGGCCAAATTCCTCAGCAGTCGAGCTCCTTTCGAACTCTCCAACGGTTGAGTTTTAGTCGAATCCTTTCAACCGACCGAACTCCTCAGCGGTCGAGCTCCGACTGAACTCCTCAGCGATCGAGCTCTAGTTGGACTCCCACGAGAGCCAAACTCCCTCCGCACTCCTCCAATCGGATGCCTACGGAAGCCGAACTTCTTCCGAGCTTCTCCTCTAGTCAGATGCCTGCAGAAGCCGAACTCCTTCAGAGCTTCTCCTCTAGTCGAACGCCTACAGAAGCTAAACTCTTTTCGAACTTCTCCAGGAGCCAAACTCCTCCCGAACTTCTCCCTCAGTCAGATTTCTCCAATGGATTACTCCCGGATAATTCCCTCCAGATGTATTCCCTTCAGGAGTTCGAACTCCCCTAGAATTGATATATGCCGAAGTCCACCAACCAAGTCTGCTTTCTCAGAGCTACGGCTATTAAATCTCGACGAACGGTCGCTATCAATCTGCCACAGGCGACGCTATCGGACGATATGACCGTCACCATCAGCCTGATGACACCTTTCCTTCCATACCGAACTCACCAAGCCTCGAGCGGCCCGCTGCCGACAGCTGTAGTTGTCACCATCAATCAAGCTCCGTCTATAAAAAGAGACCTTCCAGATACGTTTTCTCTAATCTCTAAGCTCTTCTCTTCCCTCTAAAGCTCTAAGCTCACTTCTCTTTCCTGAGCACTTCATTTCTGTTGGCTAGAAGAGCTGACTTGATCGTCGGAGGATTCTGCCAGAGCCACCACCACCGACTTCGGATGGAACTTTATTTTGCAGGTCACCGACGGCAATCTCGTCCTCCTCCACTCTAGCTCGATCCGACGTTAACCAAATTCTGCACCAATAGAATTAGTGCTAGAAGGAGGGCTTTCTGCCTCTGAGGTTCTCCTATTCTTGAAAGAGTGCTCAGCGACGACCTCTCTCTTCCCTCTCTAGAGATCTCCCTTTTCCCTCTCTAGAGTTCTTTCCCAAGAGAAAATGCCTTCTAGGAGAGCTTCGACCTGACGATCGGTGGCCTCTACGGCCCGATCCCATCCAGACCCATCTACTCCCACTTCAGTTCCGGCAACTCAGGTTCCACCTGTAGCTGCGGTAGATGCGGAACAGTTCAACCTGCTTGTCCAGCAGGTTTGTGGCCTTACGGAGGCGGTGCAGGCCATGCATCGGCAGGTCCCGACACCAATTCGATCAGCGTAGGATTCTCCAGAGCTCTATGGTCCGATCTGAGAATAGTCGACTTGGGCTACCCGACCTCTGATCCCCGAAAAAGGGAAGCAGAGGATGGAGGGCCCTTGCTCGGACCACGACTCGACCCAGGAGGAAGCTTCACACCTATTCCATCAGAAAACCCTGAAGATCAAAGACCGTGAAGATCTCTTGGATCAAAGGCTCTTAAAAATGAGCCGACGAATCGAAGAGCTCTGTCACACTCCCTCCTCACACGGTAATGACATTTATACTAATCCTCCTTTTCATAGAAAATTATGCAGGAACCGATCCCACCGAACTTCAAGCTCCCATAGTTTGAGAGTTATGATGGAACCATCGATCTGATCGACCATCTGGAAGCCTTCCAGATAATGATGTTGCTCCACGATGCGTCAGACGCTATTTTGTGCTGGGCTTTCTCCTTTACCCTTAAGGGAGCTGCCATGAACTAGTACTGGTGCTTAAGTCGAGTACCATCTTATCGTTTGATCAGATGAGCCATCAGTTCGTAGTCTACTTCATCAACAGCCGACGTTTGCACCAAGGTTCGAATTTTCTAATGACCATCAAGCAAAAGGAGGAGGAATCCATCCGAGCTTATGTCATCCGATTTAATACTGTCGCATTGAAGGTCCGGAACCTGGACCAATCAGTCACCATGGCTGCTCTCAAGGGTGGCCTCTAGAAGAATAATTTCTTATTCTCCTTGGAAAAGAAGTACTCCAGGGACTTTGCCAACATGCTAGCTCAGGGTGAAGGTTATGCCCGGGCTGAAGAGGCCTTCAAGGCCAACGATGATGAAGCCTATGGTGAGCAGCAAATCGGCAGGCTGGGCAGGCCCACCGAAGAAAGAAAGTCGAGTGAAGCTCGACCGCATTTCTGGACTCCTTCTGAGCGCAAGTGAGCCCGAACTCTCCCTCGGGCTCGGAGGCAGGGAAGCCTCGACGGAAGGGCGCGCTGAGATTCTCCCCAACGAAGATTTCACAATTACGCCCCCCTTAATGCTCCAAAAATCCAAGTGCTGATGAAAATCAAGGAACAACTGCCGAGGCCAAAGAGGATGCGTTCTCATCCTGGCAAGCGCAATCCTAACAAGTTCTGTCTTTATCATCATGACCATGATCACGACATAGAGGAGTGCATCCAACTCCAAGATGAGATCGAGGAGCTCGTCAGGCGAGACAGACTTGGTCGATTCCTGCAGAGATAGCCTGAAGGCCGAGATGATCGATTGAGGATGTTACCGCAGCCTAAGCCATCAAGGGGGAGGACCAACAAGAAGATCGGCCACCTCTCGACGTCATCAATACCATCTCGGGGGGACTTTAATAAGAAGAGGCCAACGGATCTGAGGGATCGATGAAGAGATGGAGGACCGAGGAACTCATGACCTTTATCGAGGTGGATGCCCAGGGGATCCAATTTTCATATAATGATGCGGTTGTAATCTCTTTGAATATTGCCGACTGTTGGAGATAAACCCCGCTCCTACCGAAGTCAAGTTCGGTGCCCAGCCTGATGCGGCCAGTAGCTACGGAAGAGCTTCAGCGGACGGATCTTGGTCGAACTGTTATAGCCGATCGAACTTCTCAGCGGTTGAGCTCCTTCGGACTTTCAACGTCTGGATCGAACCCCTTCAGTCGGTCGAACTACTTAGTGGCCGAGCTCCTTGGACTTTCAGCAGTCGGACTTTAGCCGAACCCCTCAGCGGCCGAACTTCAGTCGGACTCTCGCGAGGGCCGAACTCTCTC
The DNA here is from genome assembly GCA_006176705.1 of Cocos nucifera. NCBI lineage: Eukaryota > Viridiplantae > Streptophyta > Magnoliopsida > Arecales > Arecaceae > Cocos > Cocos nucifera. The sequence goes on from QRFJ01000427.1 coordinate 1,196,797, forward strand.
CGCGTCTAGACGCCTGCGGGAGCCGAACTTCCTTCAAGCTTCCTCTTCAGTCGGATTTTTTTAGGAGCTGGACTTCTCCCAGACAATCGGTCGAACTCTTCTACAAGCCCAAACTCCTCTGGATGAATTATCGCCATCAGTCTGCCATAGGCGACGAGATCGGACAACATGGCCGCCGCTACTGGCAACACCACTCTCTCCATAATCAGCCCCATGCGGCCCATGACCTGCCAGTATAGCTATCATTATCCACCTGATGATGCCTTCCTCTCTGTACCGAACCCCATGCGGCCTCAACAGCTCGCTACCAGGTGGTATGGCCGTCACCATCAATTAAGCTTCGCCTATAAAGGACCCTCCAGATATGCTAACTCTGAACTCTAATCTCTAAGCTTTAAGCTCTCCTCTTCTTCTCCAAGCTCTGTGGAAATCATTTTCGAGCACTCCATTCCTGTTGGTCAGAGCTGACTTGATTGTCGGAGGGTCCTACCGGAGCCACCCCCCACCGACTTCGGACGAAACTTTATTTTGCAGGTCCTGATGGTGACCTCATCGGCCTCCACTCCAGCGAATTCTTACAACGACCAGATTCTATGTCAATAGATTGGTGCTAGAGGAAGGGCACGAACCTTCGAGGTTCCCTTGTTCTTAAAGAAGTGCTCGGCAACGATTTCTCTCTTTCCTCTCTGGAGATCTCTCTTCCTCCTCACTAGAGTTCTTTTTCGAAGAGAAAATGCCTCCCAGGAGAGCTTCGACTCGACGATCGGCGGTCTGCGCGCCAGGCCCATCTACTCCCATTTTAGCCCCGACAGCCCAAGTTCCACACGAAGCCACCACAGATGTGGAGCAGTTCAACCTGCTGGTCGAATTTATGGCCCCACCGAGATGATGCTGGCCATGCGACAACCTCCGGCAGAGACTTTGCCAGCAAACCCGCCATGAGGACGCGAGGAATCGGCCTTAAGGAAGAGCATTCGGACATACTAATCGCCGTAAGGAAGGAGAAATGGAGAGCAGGAGTTCTCCTGCAGAAGGTCTCACAAAGAGGTGGAATGAAGTTTGGCAGCGCAAGCGAGGCCGAACTCTCCCTCGAGCTCGCCATTAAGAAAGCCCCGATAAAGGAGCATGAAGTCCTTCCGACGAAAGCTTCACAGGAGGGCGGAGTGAAGTTCGGCTCAAGTGAGGCCAAACTCCCCCTCGAGTATGTCATCAATGAAATCCCCTACAAAGAATTTACAGGAGGTGGAGTGAAGTTCGGGCAAGCAAAGCCGAGCTCCCCCTCAAGCTCATCGTCAAGGAAGTCCGGACAAAAGAAGCAGGAAGTTCTCCTGTAGAGGGTTTCGCGGGAAAGCGGAATGAAGTTCGGCGTGAGCAAAGCCGAGCTCTCCCTCGAGCTCGTCGTCAAGAAAGTTTGGACAAAAAAAGCAGGAAGTTCTCTCGTGGAGGGTTTCATGGGAAAGCAGAATAAAGTTCGGCGCGAGCAAAGCCGAGCTGCCCCTCAAGCTCATCATCAAGAAAGTTCGGACAAAGAAGCAGAAAGTTCTCCGAACCGAACTCCTCCTCGAGCTCGTCATCGAGGAAGCCCCGATAAAGGGGCATGAACTTCTCCCACAGAAGATTTTGCAAGAAGGCGGAATGAAGTTTTTCCGTGTCCACGACCTCCCCAGTGTAAGCGAGGCCGAACCTCGAGCTCGCCATCAAGGAAGCCCCGACAAAGGGGCATGAAGTTCTCTCGTGAGTTTCACAAAGGGATGGAATGAAGTTCGGCCATGCTTACGACCTCCACAGTGCAAGCAAGGCCCAAACTTTTTGAGCTTGCCATCAAAGAATTTTCGACAGAAGGGCGTGAAGAAGTCCTCCTTCCGAAAGATTCCGCAACTGCGCCCCCCTCAACGCTCCTCGAATTTAAATTCTCACCAGCTATCAAGACCAGAAGGGTTACGATCTTCCCCAAACAAGCACGATCGAAGCAAGTACTGCCTCTACCATCGCAACCATGGCCACGACATCGAGGAATGCATCCAGCTCCAAGATGAAATTGAGGAGCTCGTTAGAAAGGGGCGGCTGGGTAAATTTCTTCGACGCCAGTCTGAAGCAGGAGAAGATCGGCCAAGGGCGCTGCCATAATCAGAAACGACAAGGTCGGCCGCCTCACGGCATCATCAATATTACTCTGAGGAGGAGCTTGGTACATCGATGATTCATCATCTCCTAGTGATAAAGCTAAGAGCTTGCTTCAAATTAAGAAGGCTACCATGAGATAGAGGAGGTCGTTCGGCCCAGGACTTACTACCGGAGAGAACCTGGAGGAGCAATGCCCCCACGATCCTGAAATGGGAATGTGCTGTGAGTAACTTCTTCTCGATAAAATTCTCCCTCAACAAATAATATTGTTTCTAGATGCAAAAACTATGTAATGACAGGGAAGAAGCAGTCGATAATTATCGTGTTAGGAATAGGAGGAGAATCTCGTCCTAACACAAGCAGGTCAAAGACCTTCAACCTCGGTCAGAGATAAGATCTCTCCTAAGCGATCGATGACAACCTCGATCAGAGATAAGATCTCTCCCGAGCGAAGGCCTCGTTCACAAAGGACGAGATGGGAGGAGAGGCCCTGACAATGGCCCTTATGTGCCCCCACAGCCCGTTAGGTATAGGAGGAGAACCTCGTTCCTAATGCGAGCAAAGTTGATGGCCTCATTCACAAAGGATGAAATGGAAGGAGAGGTGCGGACGACGGTCCGTATGTGCCCCCATAGCCCATTAGGAATAGGAGAAGAATCTCGTCCTAACGCGAGCAAAATCGAAGGCCTCATTCATAAAGGACGAAATAGGGGGAGAGGCCCTGACAGCGGCCCTTATATGCCCCCACAGCCTATTAGAAATAGAAGGAGAACCTCATCCTAACGCGAGCAACAACCTCGACTAGAGATAAGATCTCTCCCGAGCGATCGAGTCAACCTCGGCTAGAGATAAGATCTCTTTCGAGCGATCGTTGACAACCTCGACTAGAGATAAAATCTCTTTCGATTGGTCGAGTCAACCTCGGCTAGAGATAAGATCTCTCCCAAGTAACCGTGGACAATCTCGGCTAGAGATAAGATCTCTTCCGAGCGACCTGGACAACCTCAGCCAGAGATAAGATCTCTCTCGAGCGAGACTCATTACAAGGATGAGATGGGGGGAGGCTCTGACAATAGCCCTTTAAGTGCCTCCACAGCCCGTTGGAACAGGAGGAAACCTCTCCTAACGCGAGCAACAATCTCGGCTAGAGATAAGTCTCTTCCGAGGCCGTGGACATCTCGATCAGAGATAAATTCTTCCAGTGAAGGCCTATTCATAAAGAACGAGATGGGGAGAGGCCCTGATAGCGGCCCTTATGTGCCCACAGCTCATTAGGAACAGAAGGAGACCTCGTCCTAACGCGAGCAAACAACCTCGGCTAGAGAAAGATCCCTCCGAGCGCCGAGTCAACTCGGCTAGAGATAAGATCTCTCCTGAGGACCTGGACAACCTGACAAGATAAGATCTCTTCCGAGCGAAGGCCTCGTTCATAAAGGGACAGATGGGAGGAGAGGCTCTGACAATGGCCCTACGTACCCCCATGTCCATTAGGAATAGGAGGAGAACCTCATCGAGCAAGCAACAACCTGGCTAGAGATAAGATCTCTCCAGCGATCGAGTCACACCTCGACTAGAGATAAGATCTCTCTGGAAACCTCGGTTAGAGATAAATCTCTTCCGAGTGACCGTTGATAACCTTGGCCAGAGATAAGATCTCTCCCAAGCGATCGAGTCCAACCTTGGCTAGAGATAAGATCTCTCTGAGCGACCGTGGACAACCTCGGCCAGAGATAAGATCTCTTTCGAGCGAAGCTCGTTCATAAAGAATGAGATGGAGGGAGAGGCTCTGACAACAGTCCTTACGTGCTCCCATAATCTGTTAGAAACAGAAGGAGAATCTCATCCTAATGCAAGCAACAACCTCGACTAGAGATAAAATCTCTTTCGAGCGACCGAGTCAACCTCGGCTAGAGATAAGATTTCTCTCGAGCGACTGTGGACAACCTCGGCTAGAGATAAGATCTCTTCCGAGCGATCGTTGATAACCTCGGCTAGAGATAAGATCTCTTCTGAGTGACCGAGTCAAACCTCGCTAGAGATAAGATCTCTCTCAAGCGATCGAGTCAATCTCGGCTAGAGATAAGATCTCCCCCAAGTGATCGGTCAACCTCAGCTAGAAGATAAGATCTCTCCGAAGGCCTCGTTCACAAGGCGAGATGGAGAGAGGGCCTAACAACGGCCTTTATGTGCCCCCACAGTTCATTAGAAATAGGAGGAGAACCTCGTCCAACACGAGCAACAACCTCGGCTAGAGATAAGATCTTCTCGAGCAAAGGTCTCGTTCATAAAGGACAAGGATGGGGGAGAGGCCCTGACAACGGTCCTTACGTGCCCCCACAGCCCGTTAGGAATAGGAGGAGAACCTCGTCCTAACGCTAGCAATAATCTTGGTAGAGTAAGCTCTTCCAAGCGATAGTTCGGCTAGAGATAAAGATCTCTTCCGAGCGATCGAGGCTAGAGATAAATCCTCGACTAGAGATAAGATCTCTTTTGAGCGACCGTGGACAACCTCGGTCAGAGATAAGATCTCTCCCGAACGACCGTTGACAACCTCGGCTAGAGATAAGATCTCTCCCGAGCGACTGTGTCAACCTCGGCTGGAGAGCTTCAACTTCAATCTCGGCTAGAGATAAGATCGGAGACAACCTCGTCCTGAGATCAGATCTCTCCCGAGCTTCCATATTAACCTCGATTGCAGGAGATAAGATCTCCCTGAGTGCTCGCATCAATCTCGGCCAGAGATGAGATCTTCCCCGGGCCTCAACTTCGACATCAACTTTAGCTGGAGATGAGATCTCCCCCGAGCTTCGACCTGAACCAGCACGGAGCCTAGAAGAGGACTTCGGCAGTCGCCTTCTCTGCACTTCCTTCCTTCGAGTTTCGAACTCGAAAGTGGGGGGGCTATTGTTGGGGATAAACCCCGCTCCTACCGAAGTCAAGTTCGGTGCCTAACCTGATGTGGCCAGTAGCCATGGAAGAGCTTCAGCGGATTGATCTTGGCCGAACTGTTACAGTCAGTCGAACTTCTCAATGGCCGAGCTCCTTCGGACTTCCAACGTTCGGACCAAACTCCTTCAGTCAGTCGAACTGCTTAGCGGCCGAGCTCCTTGGACTCCTAGCAGTCGAGCTTTAGCCGAACCCCTCAACGACCGAACTTCAGTCGGACTCTCATGAGAGCCAAACTCTCTCCGCGTCCAGACGCCTGCGGGAGTCGAACTCCCTCCAAGCTTCCTCTTCGATCGAATTTCTTCAGAAGTCGGACTTCTCCCAAACAGTCGGTCGAACTCTTCTACAAGCCCAAACTCCTCTGGATGAACTGTCGCCATCAGTCTACCACAGACGATGAGATCGGACGACATGGCCGCCGCTACTGATGACACCACTTCCTCCATAACCAGTTCCATGCGGCCCATGACCTGCCAGTATGGCTGTCATTATCCATCTGACGATGCTTTCCTCTCCGTACCGAATCCTATGCGGTCCCAACAGCTCGCTACCAGGCGTATGGCCGTCACCATCAATTAAGCTCCGCCTATAAAGGACCCTCCGGATATGCTAACTTTGAACTCTAATCTCTAAGCTCTATGCTCTCCTCTTCTTTTCCAAGCTCTGCAGAAATCATTTTCGAGCACTCCATTTCTGTTGGCCAGAGTTGACTTGATCGTCGGAAGGTTCTGCCGGAGCCACTCCCTACCGGCTTCGGACGGGACTTTATTTTGCAGGTCCCGACGGTGACCTCATCGGCCTCCACTCCAGTGGATTCTGGCGACGATCAGATTCTGCGTCAACACCGACTATGATGTATGCCATATTTTGGTGGATAATGGAAGCTCGACCGATGTATTATTTTATGATGCCTTCTTGAAAATGTCCTTACCCGATGATCGCTTGGGACCTATGAACTCTCTACTAGTGGGATTCACTGGCAATGCCATACCAGTTGAGGACATGATAACTTTGGCTGTGACTGTAGGACAATGCCCAAAATTGACTAAGATGCAGGTCGATTTTCTAGTCGTGAGGACTCCATCCGCTTATAATGCTATTCTCGGTCGATCTGATCTAAATGCACTTCGGACGGTGGTATCAACCTACTATTTGAAGATGAAGTTTTTGAAAAGTTACAAAATCGGAGAGGTCAGGGGATATCAGGCTTTGATGAGGCACTACTACTCAATCGCCCTGCATAAGAAAGAGCGGTCCGACCCTTATCTTATTGATGGGCTGGATGCTCGCGACGACCTCACTAAGGAGCGGGGTGAGCCTATGGAGGACCTCATCTCTATATCCTTAAATGATGAAAATGTGGAGCACGCGGTGCAGATCGGCTTCAACTTCGGAGATGAGGTTCGGAAGCAACTTGTTGCTTTCCTCAGGAGAAATGCAGACATTTTTGTCTGGACCCTAGCGAACATGCCGAAAATCGACGTCGAGGTCATGGAACATCGGCTGGCCATTGATCCGATCGATAAAAGAAAAGATGCGCCACCACATCCCAGAGAGGCAGAAAGTAATCGCCGAAGAAGTAGATAAGCTTCTTAAAGCCAGATTCATTCGAAAGGTTAATTATCCAACCTAAATCTTAAACATGATCCTCATCAAAAAGGTGAACAACAAGTGGAGGATGTGCATTGACTTCAAAAAGCTGAACAAGATCTACCTGAAAGACAGCTACCCTCTATCTAGGATTGATCAACTGATGGACGCGACCTCGGACCACGAGCTCCTCATCTTTATGGATGCCTTCTTCGGTTATAATCAGATATGGATGGTGCCTGAGGACGAGAAGAAAACCACTTTTGTTACTGACCGTGGATTTTATTATTACAGGGTCATGCCCTTTGGACTTAAAAATGCAGGGGCAACGTACCAGCATCTGGTCAATAAGATCTTTAAAGAGTAGATCGACTGCAACATGGAGGTGTACGTGGATGACATGCTCGTCAAAAGTCGAGCTTCTATAGACTACCTCATCGACCTTGAAGAGACCTTTGGCGCACTCAGAAAGCATAAGATGAAACTGAACCCAACCAAGTGCGCCTTTGGCGTGACCTCCAAAAAGTTTCTAGGGTTCATGGTGTCGAGACATGGGATTGAAGTAAATCTTGAAAAAATTTGAGCCATTTAGAAGATAACTGCTCCGAAAATGATCAAAGAAGTTTAGCGCCTAATCGAAAAGATGGCATCCCTGAATCGCTTTGTCTTAAGATCGGCCGAACGATGTGTGCCATTCTTTCAAGTTCTTAGGCAACCAAAGAACTTCTACTGAACGGTGGAGTGCCAATGGACGTTCGAGGAGCTTAAAAACTACCTCGACTCACCCCCACTCCTGGCAAAGTCCAAACCCAGAGAGAAATTATTCCTGTATCTAGCTGTCTCTCTGGTGGCTCTGACGGCAATCCTGATCAAGAAAGAAGCAAAGATGCAGTGACCGATTTACTACGTAAGCTGGGTCTTGAGAGATGCAGAGATCAGGTACTCTAAGCTAAAAAAATTAACTTACTCTCTTCTAATTATTGCCAGGAGACTCCGACCTTATTTTCAGGAGCACACCATAATGATCCTCACGGACCAATCAATAAAAGCAGTCCTTCATCGAATGGATGCTTTTGGAAGAATCGCAAAATGGGCAATCGAGCTCACAGAGTTTGATATCAACTATGGACCCCGACCATCGATTAAGGCTCAGATATTGGCAGATTTTATGTTAGAATGCACCATTCTAATTGAAGCCGAGTTTGAACAGAACGAGACCGGCACTCTGCTATTGCGATTGAACCTCTTCGAGGAAAGTGCCGACCTTTTCGAAGGCTTTTGAGCTCTGCACGTGGATGGTTCGTCCAACTCCGCTGGAGCTGGTGTAGGGTTGGTCTTGGTCAGCTCCAAGGAAGTCGTCACCGAGTATGCACTATGCTTCGAGTTTTCTATGACCAACAATGGGGCCAAATATGAAGTGCTGATTGCCAGATTAAAAATAGCAAGAGAATTAAAAATAGATCGGCTTCAAGTCTATAACGATTCTTAGCTGGTGGTCGGCCAAGTTAATAGCAGCTACGAGGCGCGGGAGGAAAGCATGGTGAGATACCTTAGGAAAGTGAAGGATTTAACTCCGGCCTTCGATAGTTTCAGCATTCAACAGATTCCAAGGGTAGAAAATGCAAGAGCCAATTTCTCTCCAAGTTGGCCACTTCAGCCCCAGTCAAACTGCCTAAAGAAGTATTTTTGGAGATTCTGAAGTGCCCAAGCCCAAAGAAATCCCAGGTCATTCTGCAAACGGAATTCGAGCCAAGCTGGATTGACTCGTTGGTCACCTACCTTAAGGAGGGGGTCTTTCCTCATGATCCGAAAGAAGCTTGAAAACTAGAAATCAAGCCTCCTGCTACATTTTGTATGAGGGCATATTGTATATGAGGTCGTACTCGCTCTCGCTGCTAAGATGTCTCCGACCGTCAGAGGCCAACCTCGTATTGTGGAAGGTGCACGAGAGACTCTACAAAAGTCACGTAGGAACTAGATCCCTGTCGCAAAAACTACTTCGATAAGGATACTATTGGCCGACCTTGTTTCACGATTTTGTAGAGTATGTTAAGAAGTACGACTGCTATCAGAAGAATGCAAACGTACAAAGACAGTCGGCCTTCGAGCTTACTCCACTAAATGCACCTTGGCCATTTGCACAATGGGGAATGGACATACTTAGCCCTTTTTCGACGGCATTCGGGCAGTGAAAGTTTCTCCTGATCACGATCGACTATTTCATCAAGTGGGTCGAAGCCGAACCACTAACGAAGATTACCGAGGCCAAGATATAGGACTTCATCTAAAAGTCGTTAGTCTGCTAGTTTGGTCTGTCCCAAACTCTCATAACCGATAATGGGTGATAGTCGCTGGGGTGAGGTTCATCGAGTTCTATGAAAACCTAAACATCTTCCACCGCTTCACATCGGTGGCTCACCCATAGGCCAATGGGAAAGTTAAAGTGACCAACCGGACTCTATTGTAAGGCATCAAGATGAGGCTCGATAGAGCAAAAGAGGCTTGGGTGGATGAACTCTACCACATCCTCTGGGCGTACCAAACTACACAAAGGATGCTGATCAAGAAAATACTATTCATCTTGGCCTTTGGTATGGAGGCAGTCATCCCGATTGAACTTAAGCTTCCGTCAGCATGAGTCGTGGCCTTCAACGAGCAGCACAACCCATAGGACCTCAGAGTTAACCTCGACCTGTTGGAAGAAAAAAGAGAGAAAGCCCACATCTGGATGGCAGCTTACAGACGAAAGGTGGCCCGGTACTACAACTCCAAAGTTAGAAGTAAGACATTCAGAGTGGAAGACTTAGTGCTTCGATGAGTCACCGTCTCTCAGCCTTAGAGCCAGAAAAAGCTCGCCCCAAATTGGGAAGGCCCGTATGAAGTGATGGAGGTCATCTGGCTCGGTACTTATCGTCTGAAGGAGCTCGGAGGGATGATGCTTCCATAACTTTGGAACTCAGAAAATCTGAGGATGTATTACCAGTAATCTTCTTTCAATAAAACTCCTTCATTTCAGCATTATTGTTCCCTGGTGCAAGAATTATGTGATGACAAAAAAAAAATGATCGAAAGTGGCTGTGTTGGGAACAGGAGGAGAATCCCATCCTAATATGAGCAAAGTCAGAGACCGAGCTTCGAGGTCTTCACCAACAGGAGCCCGAGGAGTTCAACCTTTAACCTCGATTGCAGAAGATAAGATCTCCTCTGAGCCAACCTCGGCTGTAGGAGATAAGATCTCCTTCGAGCTTTAACCTCGGCTGTAGGAGATAAGATCTTCCTCGAGCTTCAACCTCGACTGTAGGAGATAAGATCTCCCTCGAGCGATCGAGTTAGCCTCGGCTGTAGGAGATAAGATCTCCCCCAAGCCAACCTCAACTACAGGAGATAAGATCTCTCTCAAGCTTCAATCTCGGCTGTAGGAGATAAGATCTCTCCCAAGCGATCGAGCCAACCTCGGCTGCAGGAGATAAGATCTCCTCCGAGCTTCGACTCGATTGCAGAAGATAAGATCTCCTCCGAGCCAACCTTGGCTGTAGGAGATAAGATCTCCTCCGAGCTTCAATCTTGGCTGCAAGAGATAAGATCCCCCCTAAGCTTAAACCTCGACCGTAGGAGATAAGATCTTTTTCGAGCTTCAATCTCGACTAGGGATAAGATCTCTACCGAGTGACCGAGCCAACCTCGACTGCAGAAGATAAGATCTCCCTTGAGGAGTTTAACCTTTAACCTCGACTGCTGGAGATAATATCTCCTCCGAGGAGCTCAACCTTCGACCTCGAGCATAGGAGACGAGATCTCCTTCAACTTCGGCTAGAGACAAGATCCCCTCAAGCCTCAACTTCAACTTCAAACTCGGCTGGAGATGAGATCTCTCTCGAGCTTCAATTTCAACTTCAACTTTCGCTAGAGATGAGATCTCTCCCAAGCTTCAATCTGAACTGGCGCAGAGTCCTGAAGAGGACTTCGGCAGTCGCCTTTTTTGCACTCCCTTCCTTCGAGTTTCGAACTCGAAAGTGGGGAAGACTATTGTTGGGGATAAATCCTACTTCTACCGAAGTCCAGTCTGATGCTCAGCCTAATGCAATCGGTAGTCTCGAAAGAGCTTCAGTGGACGAGCCATAGTTGAACTCCTTTAGCCGACCGAACTTCTCAGCGGCCGAGCCCCTTCCAAACTCCTCAGCGGCCGAGCCCCTTCCGAACTCCCCAGCGGTCGAGTCTTAGCCGAATCCCTTAAACCGATCGAACTCCTCAATGGTCGAGCCCCCATCGAACTCTTCAGTGCCCGAGCTTCAGTCGGACTTCCACGAGAGCCGAACTCCCTCCGCACTCCTCCAGTCGGATGCTTATGGGAGCCAAACTCTTTCCGAGCTTCTCTTCTAGTCGGATGCCTACAGAAGCCGAACTTCTTCCGAGCTTCTCCTCTAGTCGGATGCCTCTAGAAGCCAAACTCTTTCCGAACTCTTTCAAGAGCCGAACTCCTCCCAGACTTCTCCCTCAGTCGGATTCCTCCAGCGGATTACTCTCGGATAATTTTCTCCAGACGTATTTTCTTCAGGAGTCCGAACTTTCCTGAAATTGATGTATGTCGAAGTCCACCAACCAAGCCTGCTTTCTCAGAGCTACAGCTGTTAAATCTTGATGAACGGTCGCCATCAGTTTGTCACAGGCAACATTACTAAACGGTATGGCACTACCGGACGGTATGACCGTCACCATCAGCCTGACGACACTTTTCCTTCCGTACCGAACTCATCAGGCTTCGAGTGGCCCGCTGTCAGATAGCTGCAGCTGTCATCATCAATCAAGCTCCATTTATAAAAAGAGATTCTTCAGATACATTTTCTTTAAGGATGGTATGGCACTATCGGACGGGATGGCCGTCACCATCAGTCTGACGACACCTTTCCTTCCGTACCGAACTCATCAGGCTTCGAGCGACCCGCTATCAGATAGCTGCAGCTGTCACCATCAATCAAGCTCCGTCTATAAAAAGAGATTCTTCAGATACATTTTCTTTAAGTTCTAAACTCTCCTCTCCCCTCTAAAGCTCTAAGCTCACTTCTCTTTTTTGAGCACTCTATTTCTGTTTGCCAGAAGAGTTGACTTGATCGTCGGAGGATCCTATCGGAGCCACCACCATCGACTCCAGATGGAATTTTATTTTGCAGATCACCGATGGCGACCTCGTCCTCCTTCACTCCAACTCGATCCGGTGTCAACCAAATTCTGTACCAATAATCTCAAAGCTACAGAGGATGTAAGGGATCAATCTTTCGGTCGTTAGATTTTAAAAGAGCCGAAACGGTTAAGCCCATGAGATGAAACTTGCATTTTTTTTTCCTCAGACGAAATTCTGCATGGTCTTTCGGTCAGCTCCATCCCATTTGCATTCCATATGTTGTTGAACTAAGAAGCTATTTTTCATATTTTACCGTGACATGTGGACTTCTTTTAATTTCCTGGTTACCGAGAATGAAGTCTAACCTATTTGTAAACATACTATTTGGGTTTATTTTCTTACATAAAAAAGAAAAGAATTCAACATTAGATGTTGCTGTCATTCAATTATAAAAAAATAATTTGTCGGTCATATCTTACTCGTCCTATTCCATATATAGCCGCTAATCTTTTTCTTCTCATTAAAATATATACTTGTGGAATGCATGCTCCTCAAGGAGGAATGACTTCGACCCATAAGCTTCTTCCCCAAGAATGCAAAGTTAGGCATCCGTAAGGATCGAAGGAATAAGCATAAATATGCATCCCAGGCAACCGGATTCCCTTCATCCAAACCTCCTAAGCCTTCAAAGCAAGCAGAGAGGATGCGGCGAGAGGGACGCCAACATGGGTTGGTGATAACCTACGGCCTTCTACCAGCAGTTTCCACCAAGCCCACCAACCACTCAAAATTTACAAGCCGGTGCAGCAGGACCATGTGCGCCTCTTGCCGCCATAGGCCTGCTTGCAAGTCGAGCAATGGAGATAATTGGACCGCTGGGAGTGATGGAGATGTCGAATATGCTTGCAACAATGATGGATTGGATCAAGAAAAGCATGGGGTGTGGATCGAAGAAAGCCGGCTTCGGCTTGCGAATGATGATGGAATGGACGTGGATGGGATCAGGCCGGCAGTGGTGAAAGAAGATGATGTTGATGGAGATTGGGTTTTTGTCGAGGAATGGGAATTTTGATCAACCACACGTAGTTTTATGCCCATATGTCAAGCTTAATTTCTTCTCATGAATAAAAGGTTCGACTTGATTTTCTATGGGCCTGGAGGCGGTTGTCGGTGGGTGGGTGTCATTGCTTGTGTCTTCATCTTAAAATCCTAGGAGCTCAAGTTCTTCTACTTGTGTAATACAGACTTTGTGAATGACCAAGTGATCTTATTTACAATGTCGCTTGTGGATCATTCTCTTGCGCTCCTCTTCCCTGCAAGCTGTGAGTGAGAGGGATGAACATTATTTGAGTAATTGCATGAAATATATATATATGTATATATATATATATATAGGTGGTACAAAGAGCAAAACCAGAATTTGAGAAACATGCAAGAGAACCAAGCTTGACCGTATACAACAAAAGAAAACCAAACAGCTTTGTTTCCCATGCAATGCTTGGCCCGGCAAAAGATCAGCCACTTAATTTGCCTCCCTGTTGGCATGTGAAACAAAGAAGTAGGATTTTGAGGAGCACCGGTCAAGGATATCCAATAAGAGATGTGATCTGCTCAATGGAAAATTTTTGGTGCATCCGCTCAGCTCACGCACCCAGCGTGGCGGGCAAAAAAATTTTTTTTTTTCTTTTGGCCCTGCGTGCGCGGTTGTGCACGACCATGCACAAAAAATTTCTCCTGCCAAAATTTATATTAGAAGAATTTTTTATCTCATGTCGTATCTTTTTTTTTTTTTTTTTTTTTTTTTGGTACAAGCGGGTGCTCATACCTATCTAGCATAAGTACATACTAAAAGATCAAAAAATATAATATCTTACCAGATTCATGGACAAGTCTGACTTTGATGCTAGGTCTGGTCATTAGTGTGCCCAGCTATATAAGAGATGACTTAACCAGCGATGTTGTTCACTTTCTAAAAGACATGTTGAGCAGATACTACAGTGAAGTCACAAAGGAAGGTCTGAATGTCATGAAGAAGTAGGTGGGCTTTTAACTGCATTGTATCACTATGAATCCATTCTACCATGATGGTAGAGTCTCTCTCGATGATGATTCTCTTTATCCGCAGTTCCCGTCGGACATAAGCAATGTCAATCCAAGCGGTGCGAAGCTCAACTCTCGAGATGGAAGGCTCAAAGAGATATAATCCCCACACCACCAGCAATTTAGTGTACCATCTTTATCATCTCTAACGCTACCATCAAAATTTATCCTGACAAAATTGCTAAGTCTCTTTCAAGCCACACTTCGTCAAACTAAAGATTGTACTTCAGACCCAACCAAGCTACTGCTAATTCAGCTTGCAAAATAGTATGATCAGCAAGCAGAGATGACCATCCATGGTGTTGGTGCAGAAATTCATCGTCGTCGGAGGTCGCCGGAGTCGAGGCCGCTGAGGTCACCATCGGGGACCTGCAAAACAAAGTCCCATCCGGAGCCGATGGGGGTGGCTCCGGTAGGACCCTCCGACGGTCAAGTCAGTTTTCGGCCAACAGGAATAGAGTGCTCGGAATGAGTTCTGGAGCTTAGAGAAGAAGAAGAGGAGAGCTCAGAGAGATTAGAGGTCAGAGAGCTTAGCCTTGGTGTATCCGGAGGGTCCTTTATAGGCGGAGCTTAGTTGATGGCGACAGCCATACCATCGCACGAAGTTCGGTACGGAGAAGAAGGCATCGTCAGACGGTCGGTGACGGTCATACTGGCAAGTCGTGGGCCGCATGGGGTTCGGTACGGAGAGAAAGGCGTCGTCAGGGAGTGGCGTTGCCAGAGGTGGTAGCCATGTCATCTGATTTCGTCACACGTCGCAGACTGACGGCGACAATTTATCTCGTAGGAGAGTCCGACAGAAGAGAAGGCAGGGGGAGTTCGGCTGACCGAAGGGTCGGCCGTCTGTAGAGTTCGGCCGAGGGACGATTGCCGAGGAGTTCAACCGCTGAGAGGCCCTGGTTGGTTCGGCTAAGGCTCGTCTGCTGAGGAGTTCGGCCGCTGAGAGGACTTCGTTGAAGCTCGGCCGCTTGGAGTCGGTCCGAAGGAGTTCGGCCGCAGGAAGTCCGAAGGAGTTCGACCGTGGGGAGTCCGGAAGAAGTTCGGCCGCTGACCAGTTCGTCCTGCTGGAAGAAGCTCGGCCGCTGGGAGTTCGGCTAAAGCCCATCTGCCGGAGCTCTTCTGCGGCTACTGGTTACATTAGGCCGAGCATCGGGTCGGACTTTGGCAGGAGCGGGATTTATCCCCAACAGTAGCCCCCCCACTCCCGAGTTCAAAATTCGAAGGAAGGGAGTACCAAAATGGGCGACTGTCGAAGTCTTCTTCCAGGCCCTGCGTTTGTCGTGGCTGAAGCTCAGGGGAGGTCTCCTCTCCAGCCAAGGTTGATGCTCAAGTTGAAGCTGAGGCTTGGGGGAGAGACCTCATCTCCAATTGATGTTTGGAGTAGGAATGGAACTCGTTTCCAGCTAAAGTTGATGAGACTGATGTTGAAGCCGAAGTAAATCTCGCCCCCCGTGGTCGAGGTCGGAGTTGAGCTCCTCGGGGGTGACATTGTCTCCATCAGCTGAAGTTGATTCGGGGGAGACCTCATCTCCTACAGCGGAGCTTGCCGTAGACATTAAGGCTCGGTCTCGGATCTTGCTCACGTCAGGACGGGGTTCCCCTCCTATTTCTAATGGGCTGTGGGGGCACATGGGGACCGTCGTCCTCATCTCTCCCTCCATCCCATCCTTTGCGAACGGGGCCTTCGACCTTGCTTATGCTAGGACGAGGTTCTCCTCCTGTTCCTAACCGGTTGTGGGGGCATATGGGGACCGTCGTCCTCGCCTCTCCCCCCATCCTGTCCTTTGCGAACGGGGCCTTCGACCTTGCTCACGCTAGGATGAGGTTCTCCTCCTGTTCCTAACCGACTGTGGGGGCACATGGAGGACCGTCGTCCTCGCCTCTCCCCCCATCCCGTCCTTTGCGAACGGGGCCTCCGACCTTGCTCACGCTAGGACGAGGTTCTCCTCCTGTTCCTAACCGACTGTGGGGGCACATGGGGACCGTCGTCCTCGCCTCTCCCCCCATCCCATCCTTTGCAAACGGAGCCTCCGACCTTGCTCACGCTAGGATAAGGTTCTCCTCCTGTTCTAACCGACTATGGGGGCACATGGGGACCGTCGTCCTCGCCTCTCCCCCCATCTCATCTTAGGTGAACGAGACCTTCGACCTTGCTCGCGTTAGGATGAGGTTCTCCTCCTGTTCCTAATCGACTATTTTCGCTTGCGTCTTCCCTATCGTCGTGCAGTCCGTTCCTCTGAGCTCCTTCAGGCGATAGGTTCCGGATCGGATGATCTCTATCACTTCATACGAACCTTCCCAATTTGGGACGAGCTTCCCTTGGCTCTGAGACTGAGAGACGGCTTCTCGCCGAAGCACTAAGTCCCCCACTCTGAACGCTTTGCTTCTGACTCTGGAGTTGTAATATTGAGCCACCTTCCATCGGTAGGCAGCCATTTGGATACGGGCTCCCTCTCTTTTTTCTTCTAAAAGGTCGAGGTTGACTCTAAGGTCCTGGGGGTTGTGCCGCTCGTTGAAACCCACGACTCGTGCAGATGGGAGTTTGAGCTCGATCGGGATAACCGCCTCGGTACCAAAGGTCAAGGCGAAGGGCGTCTCACCGGTCGGCACCCTTTGCGTAGTTCGGTATGCCCAGAGGACGTGGTAGAGTTCGTCCACCCAGACCCCCTTTGCCTTATCGAGCCTCGCTTTGATACCTTGCAGCAGGGTCCGGTTGGTCACCTCCGCTTCCCCATTGGCCTGCGGGTGAGCCACTGATGTGAAGTGGTGGGAGACGTTTAGCCCTTCGCAGAATTCGGCAAACCGTGCCCCAGCAAACTGCCGCTCGTTGTCGGTTATGAGGGTTCGGGGTAGGCCGAACCGACAGACTAGCGACTTCCAGACGAAGTCCTGCACCTTGGCCTCGGTGATCTTCGCTAGTGGTTCCGCTTCGACCCACTTGGTGAAGTAGTCAATCACGACCAGGAGAAACTTCCGCTGTCCGGACGTCGTTGGGAAGGGGCCAAGTATGTCCATCCCCCATTGCGCGAAGGGCCAGGGTGCACTGAGCGGAGTAAGCTCAGATGCTGGCTGCCTTTGCACGCTGGCGTTCTTCTGGCAGCGATTGCACCTCTTCACATATTCCACGGAGTCATGAAATAGGGTCGGCCAGTAGTACCCCTGCCGAAGTAGTTTTTGCGATAGAGACCTGGCTCCTACGTGACTTTCGTAGAGTCCCTCGTGCATGTCCCATAGTGCGAAGTCGGCCTTTGAAGGTCGAAGATATCTCAGCAACGGGAGGGAGTACGACCTTTTATATAACCTGCCCTCGTATAAGACGTAGCGGGAGGCCTGATTCCTAAGCTTTCGAGCTTCTTTTCGGTCGTGAGGAAGAACCCCTTCTTTAAGGTAGGCGACCAACGGGTCGATCCAGCTGGGCTCGAAGTCCGCCTGCAGGATGGCCTGAGATTCTTCCGTGGTCGGGCACTTCAGAGTTTCTAAAAATACTTCTTTGGGCAGTTCGGCCGGGGCGAAAGTGGCCAACTTGGAGAGAAGGTCGGCTCTTGCATTTTTCATCCTCGAGATGTGCCGAATGCCGAAGCTGTCGAAGGCCGGAATCAAGTTCCTCACTTTTTCGAGGTACCTCACCATGCTTTCCTCCCACGCCTCGTAGCTGCCGCCGACCTGATCGACCACCAGCTGGGAATCGCTATGGACCTGAAGCCAATCTACTTTCAATTCCCTTGCTATCCGCAGTCCGACGATCAGTACTTCATATTCGGCCTCATTGTTGGTCGCAGGGAACTCGAAGCGTAGTGCGTACTCGGTGACGATCCCCTCGGGGCTGACCAAGACCAGCCCCGCACCAGCTCCGACGGAGTTGGATGAGCCGTCCACGTGCAGAACCCAGAAGCCTTCAGGAAGGTCGACCCTTTCTTCGGGAAGGCTCGGCTGCCAGAGCTCGGCTTCATCGTGGCTTGGTCCCGCTCCAATGTTGGTGTCGCTTGATCCAAGCCCGGCTTTGACTGGAATGGTGCATTCTAGCACGAAATCCGCTAGTATCTGGGCTTTGATCGATGGCCTGGATCGGTAGTTGATGTCGAACTCTATGAGCTCGATCGCCCATTTTGCGATTCTCCCAGAAGTGTCTGCTCGATGGAGGACCGCTCTTATTGGTTGGTCTGTGAGGACCGTTATGGTGTGCTCCTGAAAGTAAGGTCGGAGCCTTCTGACAGCAATTAGAAGACAGTAAGTTAATTTTTCTAATTTGGAGTACCTGGTCTCTGCATCCCTTAAGGCTCGGCTCATGTAGTAGACCGGTCGTTGTGCCTTTGCATCTTCCCTGACCAGGACCGCCGCCAAGGCCACCGGGGAGACGGCTAGATATAGGAGCAATTTCTCTCCAGGTTCGGGCTTTGCCAGCAGCGGGGGCGTGCCGAGGTAGTTTTTGAGCTCCTCGAATGCTTGTCCGCACTCCGCCGTCCAGCAGAAGTCCTTCGGTCACCTGAGAACTTGGAAGAAGGGCATGCACCGCTCAGCCGACCTTGAGATGAAGCGACTTAGGGACGCCACCTTTCCGACCAGGCGCTGAACTTCCTTGATCATCTTCGGAGCAGTCATTTCTCGGATGGCCCGGATTTTCTTGGGATTTGCCTCGATTCTGTGTCTTGACACCATGAACCCGAGGAATTTTTTGGAGGTCACGCCGAAGGCGCATTTGGTCGGGTTCAACTTCATCTTGTGCCTCCTGAGCGTGCCGAAGGTCTCTTCAAGATCGACCAGGTGGTCTGTTGAGGCTCGGCTTTTGATGAGCATGTCGTCCACGTACACCTCCATGTTGCGGTCGATCTGTTCCTTGAAGACCTTGTTGACCAAGCGCTGGTATGTCGCCCCTGCATTCTTGAGTCCGAAAGGCATGATCCTATAACAGTAGAGACCTCGGTCAGTAATGAAGGTGGTCTTTTCTTCATCCTCGGGCGCCATGCGTATCTGATTGTAACCAGAAAAGGCATCCATGAAGGTGAGAAGCTCATGGCCCGAGGTTGCGTCCACCAGCGGGTTGATCTTGGGCAGGGGGTAGCTGTCCTTCGGGCAGGCCTTGTTCAGCTTCTTGAAGTCGATGCACATCCTCCACTTATTGTTTGCCTTCTTGACGAGAACCATGTTCGAGATCCACGTCGGATAGGTGACTTCTCGGATGAGTCTGGCTTCAAGGAGCTTGTCTACTTCTTCGGCGATCGCCTTTTGTCTCTCTGGGGCATGGTGGTGCAGCTTTTCTCTGATAGGCCAGTGCCTCGGGTCGACGGCCAGTCGATGTTTCATGACCTCGGCATCGATCCCCGGTACATCCGCTGGGGTCCATGCGAAGACGTCCGCATTTCTTCTGAGGAAAGCGATGAGCTGCTCCCTAACCTCGACCGCCAAGTTGGAGCCGATCTGCACCGCGTGTCCCGAGTTTCCGTCATGCAAGGGCACGGTGATGAGGTCTTCCGCAGGCTCGCCCCGCTCCTCGGTGAGGTCGTCGCGGACGTCCAGTCCGTCAACAAGGTAAGGGTCGGGTTGGTTCCCCCTGCGCAGGGTGATCGAGTAGCAATACTTCGCCAGAGTTTGGTCTCCTCTGACCTCACCGACTCCGTGACTCGTCGAAAATTTCATCTTCAAGTAGTAGGTTGACACTACCGCCCGGAGTGCATTTAGATCGGATCGTCCGAGGATTGCATTATAGGCGGACGGGGTTCTCACGACTAAGAAGTCGACCTGCACCTTGGCCAATTTTGGGTGTCAGCCCGCCGTCACAGCCAAAGTCATTACGCCTTCGATCGGAACGGCGCCGCCAGCGAATCCTACTAGGGGGGAATTCACAGGCCCTAAGCGGTCATCAGATAGAGACATTTTTGAGAAGGCATCGTAGAACAATATGTCTGCCGAGCTTTCATTATCCACCAAAATGCGGCGCACATCATAATCAGCGATGTTCAAAGAGATTACAACCGCATCGTTATGCGGGAACTGGATCCTCTGGCTGTCCGCCTCGGTGAAGGTCACGGGCTCCATAGTTCTCCGCCTCTTTGCCGGTCCCTCGGATCCGCCGGCCTCTTCCTACTGAAGCCCCCCCGAGACAGTATTGATGATGCCGAGAGGCGGCCGATCCTCTTGTTGGTCTCCCCCACTTGGCGGTAACGCCCTCAGCCGATCTTCTCGCTCTTCAAGTCGTCTTCGCAGGAATTGGCCAAGTCTGTCTCGCCTGACGAGCTTCTCAATCTCGTCCTGGAGCTGGATGCACTCCTCAGTGTCGTGACCGTGGTCGCGGTGGTAGAGGCAAAACTTGTTGGAGTTGTGTCTGCTGGGATGGGAACGCATTCTCTCCAGCCTCGAAAGTCGCTCCTTGATCTCCATCAGCACTTGGGCCTTCGGGGCGTTGAGGGGGCGTAGCTGTGAAATCGTCGTCGGGGAGGACTTCGGCGCGGAGGGGAACTTCGGCGCGAAGGGGAACTTCGGCGCGGAGGGGAACCTCGACGTGCCCTTCCGCCGGGGGTTCCCTGCCTCCGAGCCTGAGGGGGAGTTCGGGCTTGCCCGCGACTAGGGGGAGTCCGAGAGCGTGGCCGTGTCTTGGTCCGCTTCCTTTCTTCGGCGGGCCTTCTTGGCCCGCTGATTCATCGCTTTTCGCGAGCTTCATTGTCCTTGGCTTCGAAAGCCTCTTCTGCCCGGGCATAACTTTCGGCCCGAGCTAGCATGTCAGCGAAATCCCTGGGGTATTTCTTTTTCAGGGAGAACAGCAGGTCGTTCTTCTGAAGGCCGCCTTTGAGGGCGGCCATGGCGACTGATTGGTCCAAGTTCTGGACTTCCAGTACGGCCGCGTTAAACCGGGTGACATAAGCCCGGATGGATTCTTCCTCCTTCTGCCTGATGGCCATCAAGGAATTCGAGCCTCGGCGCGGCCGCCTGCTACTGACGAAATGGGCCGCGAACTGCTGACTCATTTGGTCAAACGATTGGATGGGTACTCGGCGCCCAGCGTGGCGGGTAAAAAATTTTTTTTTTTCTTTTAGCCCTGCGTGCGCGGTTGTGCACGATCATGCACAAAAGATTTCTCCTACCAAAATTTATATTAGAAGAATTTTTTATCTCATGTCGAGTCTTTTTTTTTTTTTTTGGTACAAGCGGGTGCTCATACCTATCTAGCATAAGTACATACTAAAAGATCAAAAAATATAATATCTTACCAGATTCATGGACAAGTCTGACTTTGATGCTAGGTCTGGTCATTAGTGTGCCCAGCTATATAAGAGATGACTTAACCAGCGATGTTGTTCACTTTCTAAAAGACATGTTGAGCAGATACTACAGTGAAGTCACAAAGGAAGGTCCGAATGTCATGAAGAAGTAGGTGGACTTTTAACTGCATTGTATCACTATGAATCCATTCTAGCATGATGGTAGAGTCTCTCTCGATGATGATTCTCTTTATCCGCAGTTCCCATCGGACATAAGCAATGTCAATCCAAGCGGTGCGAAGCTCAACTCTCGAGATGAAAGGCTCAAAGAGATATAATCCCCACACCACCAGCAATTTAGTGTACCATCTTTATCATCTCTAACGCTACCATCAAAATTTATCTTGACAAAATTGCTTAGTCTCTTTCAAGCCACACCTCGTCAAACTAAAGATTGTACTTCAGACCCAACCAAGCTACTGCTAATTCAGCTTGCAAAATAGTATGATCAGCAAGCAGAGATGACCATCCATGGAAATCAAATTACCAACAAAATCCCTTAAAATAAAGACTGCAGAGACTCCTTTGTTAGATATGACTGCATCAAAATTAATTTTTAAACACTGCCGGGGAAGGGGGTTTAGGAAATTATACCAGCATCTTGACACCAAACATCTCATACTACGGTTATGGGTCATCGATAAACATTCTAGAAAAGCCTTTCATTATGATCCTTCCATGAGCCCCAAGCCACCCATACTAGCAAAGATTGTGCGCCACCTCTCTACCTTGTGCATGGACATAAATTCAATCAGCACCGGCAAAGAGGATGGTACAAAATTTCCGCCGCATGGTAAGGCTTGTTGCTGCCAACATTCCCTTGCAAACAGACAATCCACAAACACATGATTACCTGTTTCATGTTCATTACATAGATCACAAGCCATGCTCCCCTCAGAAGTAACACCCATCCTATTGAAATGAATTTTGGTAGGAAGCTTGTTCCATAATAGCTTCCACCAAAAAAATGGCATTCCTCGTCGGAGAGGGAGACTTTAACGGTAGCGAGCACACATCTTTAGCATCCACATGGTTCAAATTTGATGGAAAACTAAAGGGCCACCTCTGCGAAGCTTAAGCATCCACTGTAATCTGTTTCGAACCGCATACTTCATGAATTTAGATAAGACCTCGGTACACAAGATGAAGAGATACGGTGATATTAAGTATTTCGGCTGAAGTTTTTGAGCAGCGGTCAACCAATTGGAAACAGAGCTATCGGCAAGAATAGTAAACTTGGAGTCCATGGGACTCACCCTAACCAAATTCATAAAAGTAGAATGAAATACTTGTGATGTGATAGTAAAGACAAAAGATCAGTGAATCATATCATATCCAAATTATATAATTTTTGATATATAAGCAGCTTAAAAGTAGTAGATCATATCTAATAGCTAGGATCATCAATGTCGAACCTCTAACATCTAATATTAATCGAAGCAAATCAAAGTGGAGATCCATTATAGTGCACCAAATCAAACTATCATGGACACACACGTGCATAACTTAAGGGTGGTCGATGTTTTTGGATGAGTAATTTATTTTGAATGGAAATTCATGTTTAAGGTTTTTTTTGTTAAAATTTATTTACAAGTTTTTCGTGATTCTTTATTTAATTATCCATTCTAATATTTTAGTTATAAAATAATAGCAAAATGCTCGACCAAAACTGCAAATTCTTGTTCCAACCTAAATCCGAACATTTTAGATTCGGTCGGGGATATACTTGACCACAACTCGACTAAAATAACCTGCTGGGTATAACTTCTTTTCATGGACCTGACATTACGTGACCGATTAGCTAATAAGTTGGGTTGTGCTCCAAAATCAGGACCAGAACATGAAGCTAGGTCAGGTCAGGTATGCCCGGTCCGACCAACCCATTTTAGCATGGGCCATAACCGAACGGGAGTTGTTAAGTTGGTTCTGGTGCCGTGTATTAGGCTTTCTTTTTTTTTTTTTGCTCCCTAATCTTTTGTTTGCGACGATTCCATGAATTTCATTTAGATTTGGATGCAGTTTGCTTATAATTTCAAAGCGGCTATTCTTAGTATCTGAAGTGTCCCAGGAAAATGCAAGGAAATATACCGGATGGGAAGTTCTTTCCACGCCGATATAGCTCTGCGGTGATTGATCCTCGCACGGAATCGGAGCATGAAGTTTAAAATTTTTTTTTTTTTTTACTTCGATTTCATGTAAGAGTATTTTCCTGTACCGGATTACTACCATGTTTTGAAGGGGCCGAAACGGCAAGCCCATGTGATGATCGGCTGAGATGAAATTCTGGATGGTCTGCCGGCCAGCTTCATCCCGTTTGCATCTCCGATGTGCTGTCGAACTAATAAAACTATTCCTATATTTTACTCATGACATGGACGTTGTTTTACTCGTAATGCGACATCCAGTCTACAACTTTTATTTTCTTACATGAAAGTGAAAGGAAATCAACGTCGGATGTCACCGTCACGCAACAATAAAAAATTAATTTGTCGGACCGTCCTATTCTATATTGCCGGTAATGTTTTTCTTCTCGTTAAAAATATGCTTGCGGGATGCTTGCTCTCCAAGGAGAATGACTTTGACCCGTTACTTCTTCCCCAAGAATGCAGGGTTAGACGGATCGAAGGAATGCGCATAAATATACATCCATGGCAACCGGGTTCCCATCATCCAAACCTCCTAAGCCTCCAAAGGAATGCGGCGGGAGGGACACCAACTTGGGTTGGTAATCAAGAAATTTCCACGGTGCGCAACCGCGCGCTCCTGCGGTAATCTCAAACACGGGGCTGAAAGAAAAAAAGAATTTTCCCTCCGACCGGATATCAACTCCAAGCCCAAATCCGGAGTCCTGAACCGCCTCGACGGCCCTCCGACCGCCGGAGTGTACACGAAGGTTCCCACCAACTACTCAAAATTTACGGACCGGTGCAGCAAGACCGTGTGGGCCTCTTGCCACTTTAGGCCTGCTTGCAAGTGGAAAGATAAGGCGAAAGGGAATCGCAAACTCAAATCATCTGCAATGGATTCTGGAGACGAGCTACGGTTCAATGGAGTGTCGGCGACTCTAGTCCTGGATGACCTCTACGGAGATAATTGGACCGTCGAGAGTGATGGAGATGTCGAATATGCTAGCGATGATGAATGACTGGATTGAGAAAAGCATGGGGTGTCGATCGAAGAAAGCCGGCTTCGACTCCTTAATGATGATGGAATGGGCATGGATGGGATCAGGCCGGAAATAGTGAAAGAAGATGATGCTGATGGAGATTGGGTTTTGGTTGAGAGATGCCAACTTTGATCTAAATGCAGTTTTATGCCCATATGTGAAACTTAATTTCTTCTCCTAAATAAAATATTCAACTTGCTGTCGATTGGCCGGTGTCATTGCTTGTGCTGCTATTTCGTGTCTTCATCTTAAAATCCTAGGAGCTTAAATTCTATCACTTGTGGAATGGTAATACAGACTTTGTGAATGACTAACTGATCTTATTTACAATGTTATTGCTTATATATGGATCATTCTCCAGCGCTCCTCTTTCAAGCTTTGAGTGAGAGGGATGAACATTATTTGAATAATTGCATGACATATGTCTTTTGAGGTGTTAAATCAATTCTCCTGACGCTACTCCAAAATAATTTCGTATTATGATTTTTTTCCTTTTTTTGGGTACAATATTCTCAAGTTTTGTTGAAAAAAATATTTTTAACGAAATGAAAGGCTCGACACCTGAGTTAGTATGTTGACCGGTCCTCGTCGGAGTCCGTCTCTCCTTCTCTTACCGTCAATACCGGCTCCGATTCCGGAGAAGAGCTAATAGCCTCCTGTCTTCTCTTTCTCTCTTCGTCACTCTTTTTTCTCACTTCTACTTTCTCACGTGTAAGGGGTTAGGCGAACCCCCGAGGGTCTATTCACTATGTGTATACCTTAGTCGTCCATAATTTGATTGATAGGATTGCTAGATTGAACGGATCCGAGCCGTCATACACTATCACCTATCCGATTCCGCCGTCCATCTTTTTCTCCTATTCCTCCCCATTACCTATGGCAATGTTCTCGATTTATTACGATTAATCCTGTTCAGAGTAAACAATTTATTTTATAAATTTATTTATAAATAATTTATAAATTTTATGAAACTATATTTTGAATAAAAAATAAATATATAATTCGAAAGTCATATTTTACATAATATTATGATATTCTTGTTGATCTTATATGAAATACATATATTTTGATTGAAATATTACACATACGTATATAAAATTCTGTAAAAGGAGTTGATTTGGTGTAAAATACACTATATTATAATATAAGATGAGAGTTAATTTGCAACAGCATGATTCATGGAACACCCCACCCCCCACCCCCCCCAACCTTCTTTTTTTTCCTCCTTGCATCACTTTCACAAGAAACCCCTTCTTTTCTTTATAAAAGATTGCTTGCCCAGTTGTTCCACCAGACCTCGTTGGCTTATCCTAAACTAGGAAAGCAACCAATCATTTTAGATCAAGAAGTTGTAGAAAGAAATGCCATCCCATCCGTAAGTAGGAAAGTAAAATTTAAGATCTCCATTTAGCCGCTCTTTAGCCAAGCCACAACACGATGAGGAGAGAAGGATGGCAGGATGGCATGATTAGGAGCCCAAGCATTCCGTCACCACCATTCAATCCAAGACAAAATGACAAGACGTTCACTTGAAGACAGCTGAGCTGCCAAACTTTTTATAGCGTATAGTTCGTCGTCTCTCTCTCTCTCTCTCTTTCATCAACAGCTCATTCCTTTGAACGAGTACTGCAAGTTAGAATAGCATTTTCCAATACACAACTGAAAAAAAAAAAAGGAGTTTTTTTTAAAAAATCAGTGTCAGAAATGATCTGGTTGGGAAGCAGAAATGCTTATCATCGACAGTCCATTAGAGCAGGGTGGTCACTCTCAACGCGCCTCCGTCATGCTAACAAGCAGAGTGTCGGACACCTGCAGATCAAAGTAGACTAAGGATTGTTACATCAAGTTCTCAATCGAATGGAAGAACATCCATGGAAGACCCAAATTTATGCTACTGATATTGCGCAGTGAGCAGAGCATTTTTACACAGGTTACTGGCATAAGCTACACCAGGTCAGTTGCCCAAAACAAAGGCCAAGGGTAGAAGTAGAACAATATCTAAGCTACTTACAATGGTCTTCTAGAATAGAATTTCTTTACCTAGCCTTTTTCCATGCAATTCCAAATTCACGAGGAACATATGAACTGTCGATAAATTCGTGCCAAAGCCAAAGGAATTAGTTGTTGGTCACCGAGAATATGCTAATGTGAGGAATTTGCAGTGAGCACGTTCACGACCTTGTAATATTAATAGGGAAGTTTTGGTTAGAAAGAACAGGAATAAGCAGGCAGATGCTTCAATCAGGTGTGAATGATTATTGGGTTAATTTCAGTTTTAAGACAAGGATCGAACATCAGATCTTATTCATCAAGCAGTGAAAGATGGATTCAGTGCTGCATGTTTAGATTCAACTAAAAGCTGATCTGGTTGGGTCCTAAAAGGTTGCTAAATCTTACAGTCCACAACCGTTTCTCAAGTCAATTTCAGTTTCAGCCTAGAATTCGGACCAATATCAAAACTCGTCCATCAGTCTGAGGTTAAGCGTAGCTCTGCAAGCTCAGACACAGAAACAAGCAGATCCAGTTGGGTCCGAGCAGAATGTTAATTCTGCAAGCTCAGACTCGGAAACAAGCATATCTAGTGGGTCTGTGTAGATTGTTAAATCCCACCGCTGGTTAAACTAATGTTTTGGGTCTAGAAACTGATCAACAGACCTTGTTAATCAGTCTCTGAAGTTGGTATAATTTTTGATGATGGGGTTCGAGTTTTTTCTGCAGGCATAGACTCAGAGGCATGCAGATCTGGTTGGTCATGAACAAGTTGCTTGAGTTCACTAACCATAATCTCAGCATTGGGATCGAGTTTGTAAATCATAAAGGTGTTAGATTAGATTGGATCATGGATTGAATACTGGATCTCAAAAATAAAAATGTAAAAGAACCGTAATAATTGTCAATTATGAGGCAGATGGAGAATAAAAAGCTATATATATTGATATACATGAGAAGTCTAGTTTCTATTGGATCCTCGTATCTCTCTGATACCGATTATTGGAGAAAAGAAAAACAAAGTACATGGCCGGCACCTAAGGCTTAAAGCTGGAACCAGAGAAAGAAGAATAGAAAGTTTTAGGAAGAAAAGCTCAATTGTATTCCACTTTATTATAAAGATACAATACCTGAATTTATATATCCTAAAATTTCTGCTATACCACATGAATCCTAATAAATCCAAACCCCAGCTGAAAAACTCTCCTGGACTAATCTAATATATAAAAGCGCTCACCGAGTCCATGTACATATGTCTCACATGCTCTCATTCCCTGGATCTGAACCCGACCCATACATGAGTTAGCCCCCTTAAGACCTTATTGGTTCAGGCTTTAAGACCCTAAGATAAAAGCCTATCCTATATCCAAACAGAAAATCCCGTCTAATTTTGTTCGCCGCCGTCGAGTCGGCTCTGTCAGGAGTCGAGCTGGCTTGGCTACATCTCGCCTGAACCCTGTCTTCTATCTGTCTGAAACAGTCGGCTCGACTGCACCCCGAGCTGGCTCGATCTCAACCCGAGCCGGCTCGATCTCAGCCCGAGCCGGCTCGACAGCGTATTCGAGCCAGCCCGCCTATGTGTCAGCTCCTGTCTTGACTGATTCTTTTTCTTGGCTTTTGTCCCTTGCTCCATCTTACGTCCCAGGTCTCCGAAGCACCTATCAAGCCTCTCAAGATCCTCACATTTGAATCTTAAGTTCGTGTAGAGCTACACGCCACCTTCACCTAGGACAACTCTTGTCCTAGCCCTAGGACTCACACCCATCCTAGACTTCCAAAGCCAATACTCTGACTCCTCCTGTGGCCTCCCAAGGCTTGGAAGCACCACATCAAATCCTACAATTTCTACCTTACTGCATCCAAGCCTTAGCACACCTGGCAATATTCCCCTACATGATTCTACTGTTGATACACGCCCTGACAGCTACTTGTGCACACCTTGCCACTGCCATTTTTCTTCAGCTGCTGAGCTTCCTTTGAGGCCTTTGGGATGACCACCTCCACCGCTGAAGACCTTGGCTTGCTTTTATGCACCACCCTTGGAGTTGTAAGCACTATTCTGCTCGGCAGCCGCATCAACTGTCCTGAACTTTTCTGGAGAATTTGCAGCAATCCTAGGCCGGCGCCTGTTGTATACCCTGACACGGTCTCCTTGGAACTTCGCCTGTCCTCCCGTACGTACTGCTCCATCTGAAACTATGCATCTCCGGCGTTGGTGCTAGAATATTGGTCCTCCTACACTCCTCCGCTCTGAACTCGTATCACATCTTTCTCCACTTGTGAAGCCACCTGAAACTGAAGTTCTCCTGATATCGCAGAAGCCGACTCTGTAATCGAGTCCTCCGAGGACAACCACTCAATGCTGTACTGCTGAGCCTGCCGCTGCGCCTCGGACACCATCACTGCCCCTTCGGATCCTTCACACTCCGCAGACCCATCCGAAACCGTCTCAGATACACCGCACTCCATAGGCTCCTCTAAGACTACCAAGAGCTCATCTGACTCTTCACTTGCAGCGACTAAATCGATGGAATTCGAGTTTTCTCCTTACACTTCTTCCAAAGTAGACATTCTCGCTTAAAATGTCCTGCTTCACCACACTTGAAGCATCTCTTGGATTCCTTGCTGTCTCTTTGCTGATCCTTCTTCTTCTCTTGCTTGGATCTCTCTAAAATCACGAGACCCTCCTGGAAGATCTCCCTCTTCGTCATCCATTTTCATTGCTCGTTGGATCTTAGCACTGATACGATTTCCTCGTACACCAGCGTCTCCTTACCATACAGCAACATTGTCACCAACGGATCGAAGCTCCCAGATAACAAACATAACAGTAATAAACTTTTATCCTTCTCTTCAAGATCCATCCCAATGTTAAGCAAATCCATGCTCATCCGATCGAACCGCTGAATATACCCCGTAACATCCTCGCCCTCTTGCATCCGAAGGTTGTACAATTATTTTTTCAGCATCAACTTGTTGCACATGTTCTTCCTCATGTACAACTGATGTAACCTTGACCACAGACTTGTAGGTGTCTTCTCCTCCAACACGCCATACAACATCTCATCTTCCAGACAAGCCCTAATCGTGGCACATACTCTTTTCTCCAAGGACACCCACTCCTTATCTATCATCTCCTTCGGCCTATCTTCCAAAGCCGAATTCAGTCTCATCTGAACCAGCAGATTCTTCACCCTAATCTTTCACATCATGAAACTTTTCTTTCCATCAAACTTCTCAAATCCTACCTTCAACCCGCTGTTCTCCATGATCGTACGAATCAAAGATAGCAAACAGGTGGATCTGAAAAAATATCTTAACTAGGAATGGTAGACAACAGTCCTATGATTTCTTTCTTCCTTATGAAGCCTGGAGAAAGCCTTTAGATCTGAACCTCGTTGATGATCTCTACTGAAATCTGATCTTCTTTCTCCTCCACGCTTAACTAGGCTCTGATACCATTTGTTGGATCTTGGTATCTCTCTGATACCAATTATTAGAGAGAAGAAGAACAAAGTAGATGGCCGGCATCTAGGGTTTAAAATTAGAATCAGAAAAAGAAGAATAGAGAGTTTTAGGAAAAAAAGTTCAATTGTATTCCACTCTATTGTAAAGATACAATATCTGGATTTATATATCCTAAGATTTTTGCTATACCACATGAATCCTAATAAATCCAAACCCTAACTGAAAAACTCTCCTAAATTAATCCAATACATGAAAGCACTCACTGAGCTCATGTACACATGTCTCATATGCTTTCATCCCCTGGATCTGAACCTGACCCATATATGAGTTAGCCCTCTTAAGATCTTATTGGTCCAGACTTTAAAACCCTAGGATAAAAGCCTATCCTAGACCCAAATAGAAAATTTCATCCAATTCTGTTCGCCACCGTCGAGTCGGCTCTGTCAGGAGCCGAGCTGGCTCGGCTGCATCTCGTCCAAACCTTATCTTCTGTCTGCCTGAGACAGTCGGCTCAACTGCAGTCCGAGCCGACTCGATCTCAGTCCGAGCTGGCTCCACAGCGTATTCAAGCCAGTCCGCCTGTGTGTCAGCTCCTGTCTTGACTGATTCTTTTTCTTGACTTTGGTCCCTTCCTCCACCTTATATCCTAGGTCTCCGAAGCACGTATCAAGCCCCTCAAGGTCCTCACACTTAAACTTCGAGTTCGTGTAGAGCTACACGCCGTCTTCACCTAGGACAACTCCTATCGTAGCCCTAGGACCACATTCATCCTAGACTTTCGGAGCCAACACTCTGGCTCCTTCTGTGACCTCCCAAGGCTTGGGAGCACCACATCAAATCCTATAACCTCCACCTTGGTGCACCCAAGTCTTGGCATACCTGGCAATATTCTCCTGCACGATCCTGCTGTCGATGCACGCCCTGACAGCTACTTGTGCACACCTTGCCATCGCCATCTTTCTTCAGCTGTTGAGCTTCCTTTGAGGTCTTTGCGATGACCACCTCTACTGCTAAAGACCTTGGCTTGCTTCCATGCACCACCCTTGGAGTTGTAAGCACCATTCTGCTTGGCAGCCGTATCAACTATCCTGGACTTTTCTGGAGAATTTGCAGCAATCCTATGTCGGTGCCTGCTGCATACCCTAACACGGTCTCCTCAGAACTTCGCCTGTCCTTCCGCACGTGCTGCTCCATCTAGAACTGTACATCTTCGGTATTGGTGCTAGGATATTGGTCTTCCTGCACTCCTCCGCTCTGAACTCATGTCACATCTCTCTCCACTTGTGAAGCTACCTCTGTCCGGTGCTCCACCTAAAACTGAAGTTTTCCTAATGTCGCAGAAGCCAACTCTGTAATCGAGTCTCCTGAGGACAATCACTCAACGCTGTACTGCTAAGCCTGCCGCTGTGCCTCGGACACCGTCACTGCTCCTTCGGATCCTTCGCACTCTGCAGACTCATCCGAAATAGTCTCAGATACACCACACTCCGTGGGCTCCTCTGAGATCACCAAAAGCTCATTCGACTCTTTACTTACGGCGACTGAACCGATGCAATCCGAGTTTTCTACTCTCCTGCAGTTCTTCCAAAGCGGACATTCTCGCTTAAAGTATCCTGCTTCACCATACTTGAAGCATCTCTTGGACCCTTTGCTGCCTCTTCACTGACCCTTCTTCTTCCCTTGCTTGGGCCTCTCTGAAACCATGAGACCCTCTTGAAAGATCTCCCTCTTCGTCATCCATTTTCGCTACTCGTTGGATCTTAGCACTGATACGATCTTCTCGTACAATTTCTACCTTACTACATCTAAGTCTTAGCACACATGGCAATATTCCCCTGCACGATTCTACTGTAGATATACGCCCTGACAGCTACTTGTGCACACCGTACCACTGCCATTTTTCTTCAGCTGTTGAGCTTCCTTTGAGGCCTTTGGGATGACCACCTCCACCGCTGAAGACCTTGGCTTGCTTTTATGCACCACCCTTGGAGTTGTAAGCACTATTCTGCTCGGCAGCCGCATCAACTGTCCTGAACTTTTCTGGAGAATTTGCAGCAATCCTATGCCGGCGCCTGCTGTATACCCTGACACGGTCTCCTTGGAACTTCGCCTGTCCTCCCGTACGTGCTGCTCCATCTGAAACTGTGCATCTCCGACGTTGGTGCTAGAATATTGGTCCTCCTACACTCCTCCGCTTTGAACTCGTATCACATCTCTCTCCACTTGTGAAGCCACCTTTGTCCGGTGCTCCATCTGAAACTGAAGTTCTCCTGATATCGCAGAAGCCGACTCTATAATCGAGTCCTCCGAGGACAACCACTCAATGCTGTATTGCTGAGCCTGCCGCTGCGCCTCGGACACCATCACTACCCCTTCGGATCCTTCACACTCCGCAGACCTGTCCGAAACCGTCTTAGATACACCGCACTTCATAGGCTCCTCTAAGACTACCAAGAGCTCATCTGACTCTTCACTTGCAGTGACTAAATTGATGGAATTCGAGTTTTCTCCTTACACTTCTTCCAAAGTGGACATTTTCGCTTAAAGTGTCATGCTTGACCACACTTGAAGCATCTCTTGGATCCCTTGCTGTCTCTTTGCTGATCCTTCTTCTTCTCTTGACCTCTCTAAAATCACGAGACCCTCTTGGAAGATCTCCCTCTTCATCATCCATTTTCGTTGCTCGTTGGATCTTAGCACTGATACGATTTTCTCGTACACCAGTGTCTCCTTACCATACAGCAACGTTGTCACCAACGGATCGAAGCTCCTAGATAACAAACATAACAGTAATAAACTTTTGTCCTTCTCTTCAAGATCCATCCCAATGTTAAGCAAATCCATGCTCATCCGATCGAACCGCTGAATATACCCCATAACATCCTCGCCCTCTTGCATCCGAAGGCTGTACAATTATTTTTTCAGCATCAACTTGTTGCACATGTTCTTCCTCATGTACAACTGATGTAACCTTGACCACAGACCTGTAGGTGTCTTCTCCTCCAACACGCCATACAACATCTCATCTTTCAGACAAGCTCTAATCGTGGCACATACTCTTTTCTCCAAGGACACCCACTCCTTATCTATCATTTCCTTCGGCCTATCTTCCAAAGTCGAATCCAGTCTCATCTGAACCAGCAGATTCTTCACCCTAATCTTTTACATCATGAAACTTTTCTTTCCATCAAACTTCTCAAATCCTACCTTTAACCCGCTGTTCTCCATGATTGTACGAATCAAAAATAGCAAACAGGTGGATCTGAAAAAATATCTTGACTAGGGATAGTAGACAGCAGTCCTATGATTTCTTTCTTCCTTATGAAGCCTGGAGAAAGCCTTTAGATCTGAACCTCGTTGATGATCTCTGCTGAAATCTGATCTTCTTTCTCCTCCATGCTTAACTAGGCTCTGATACCATTTGTTGGATCTTGGTATCTCTCTGATATCAATTATTAGAGAGAAGAAGAACAAAGTAGATGGCCGGCATCTATGGCTTAAAATTGGAACCAGAAAAAGAAGAATAGAGAGTTTTAGAAAGAAAAGTTCAATTGTATTCCACTCTATTGTAAAGATACAATACCTGGATTTATATATCCTAGGATTTTTGCTATACCACATGAATCCTAATAAACCCAAATCCTAACTGAAAAACTCTCCTAAATTAATCCAATACATGAAAGCACTCACTGAGCTCATGTACACATGTCTCACATGTTTTCATCCTTTGGATCTGAACCTGACCCATACATGAGTTAGCTCTCTTAAGATCTTATTGGTCCAGACTTTAAAATCCTAGGATAAAAGCCTATCCTAGATCCAAATAGAAAATTTCATCCAATTCTGTTCGCCACCGTCGAGTCGGCTCTGTCAGGAGCCGAG
This sequence comes from Cocos nucifera, assembly GCA_006176705.1. Classification (NCBI taxonomy): domain Eukaryota; kingdom Viridiplantae; phylum Streptophyta; class Magnoliopsida; order Arecales; family Arecaceae; genus Cocos; species Cocos nucifera. The sequence continues at coordinate 1,230,434 of QRFJ01000427.1, forward strand.
CTGGCTCGGCTGCATCTCGTCCAAACCCTATCTTCTGTCTGCCTGAGACAGTCAGCTCAACTGCAGCCCGAGCCGACTCGATCTCAGTCCAAGCCGACTCCACAGCGTATTCAAGCCAGTCCGCCTGTGTGTCAGCTCCTGTCTTGACTGATTCTTTTTCTTGGCTTTGGTCCCTTCCTCTACCTTATGTCCTAGGTCTCCGAAGCACGTATCAAGCCCCTCAAGGTCCTCACACTTAAACTTCGAGTTTGTGTAGAGCTACACGCCGCCTTCACCTAGGACAACTCCTATCCTAGCCCTAGGACCACATTCATCCTAGACTTCCGGAGCCAACACTCTGGCTCCTCCTGTGGCCTTCCAAGGCTTGGGAGCACCACATCAAATCTTATAACCTCCACCTTGGTGCACCCAAGTCTTGGCATACTTAGCAATATTCTCCTGCACGATCCCGCTATCGATGCACGCCCTGACAGCTACTTGTGCACACCTTGCCATCGCCATCTTTCTTCAGCTGTTGAGCTTCCTTTGAGGTCTTTGGGATGACCACCTCTACTGCTAAAGACCTTGGCTTGCTTCTATGCACCACCCTTGAAGTTGTAAGCACCCTTCTGCTTGGCAGCTGCATCAACTATCCTGGACTTTTCTGGAGAATTTGTAGCAATCCTATGCCGGTGCCTGCTGCATATCCTGACACGGTCTCCTCAGAACTTCGCCTGTCCTCCCGCACGTGCTGCTCCATCTAGAACTGTACATCTTCAGCATTGTTGCTAGGATATTGGTCTTCTTGCACTCCTCCGCTCTGAACTCGTGTCACATCTCTCTCCACTTGTGAAGCTACCTCTGTACGGTGCTCCACCTGAAACTAAAGTTTTTTTGATGTCGCAGAAGCCAACTCTGTAACCGAGTCTCCTGAGGACAATCACTCAACGCTGTACTGCTGAGCCTGCCGCTGTGCCTCGGACACTGTCACTGCCCCTTCGGATCCTTCGCACTCTGCAGACTCATCCGAAATAGTCTCAGATACACCACATTTCGTGGGCTCCTCTGAGATCACCAAAAGCTCATTCGACTCTTTACTTACAGTGACTGAACCGATGGAATCCGAGTTTTCTACTCTCTTGCAGTTCTTCCAAAGTGGACATTCTTGCTTAAAGTATCCTGCTTCACCATACTTGAAGCATCTCTTGGACCCTTTGCTGCCTCTTCGCTGACCCTTCTTCTTCCCATGCCTGGGCCTCTCTGAAACCATGAGACCCTCCTGGAAGATCTCCCTCTTCGTCATCCATTTTCGTTGCTCGTTGGATCTTAGCACTGATACGATCTTCTCGTACAACAACGTCTCTTTACCATACGGCAACGTTGTCACCAACGGATCGAAGCTCCCGGATAATGAACATAGCAGAAATAAACTTTTGTCCTCCTCTTCAAGATCCATCCCAATGTTGAGCAAATCCATACTCATCCGGTCGAACTGCTGAATATGCCCTACAACATCCTCGCCCTCTTGCATCCGAAGGCTGTACAGTTGCTTTTTTTAGCATCAACTTGTTGCACATGTTCTTCCCCATGTACAACCGATGTAACCTTGACCATAGACCCTTGGGTGTCTTCTCCTCCAACATGCCATACAACACCTCATCTGTCAGATAAGTCCTAATCGTGGCACATATCCTTTTCTCCAAGAACACCCACTCCTTGTCTGTTATCTCCTCCGGTCTATCTTCCAAAGTCGAATCCAGTCTCATCTGAACCAGCAGATCCTCCATCCTAACCTTTCACATCATGAAACTTTTCTTTTCATCAAACTTCTCAAATCTTACTTTCAACCCGCTATTCTTCATGATCGTACAAATCAAAAATAGCAAACAGATGGATCTGAAAAAATATCTTGACTACGGTGGACAGCAGTCCTATGATTTCTTTCTTCCTCACGAAGCCTGGAGAAAGCCTTTAGATCTGAACCTCGTTGCTAATCTCTGCTGAAATCTGATCTTCTTCCTCCTCCACGCTTAACCAGGCTCTGATACCACTTATTGGATCTTAATATCTCTCTGATACCAATTATTGGAAATAAGAAGAATAAAGTAGATGGTCGGCATCTAGGGCTTAAAATTGGAACCAGAAAAAGAAGAGTACAGAGTTTTAGGAAGAAAAGCTTAATTCCATTCCACTCTATTGTAAAGATACAATACTTGGGTTTATATATCCTAGGATTTCTGTTATACCACATGAACCCTAATAAATCCAAATCCCAGCTGAAAAACTCTCCTAGGTTAACCCGATACATAAAAGCACTTATTGAGCCCATGTACATATGTCTCACATGCTCTCATCCCCTGGATCTGAACCCGATCCACACATGAGTTAGCCTCCTTAAGATCTTATTGGTCCAGGCTTTAAGACCCTAGGATAAAAGCCTATCCTAGACTCAAACAGAAAATCCCATCTAGTTTTGTTCGCCATCGTTGAGCCGGCTCTGTCAGGAGCTGAGCTGGCTCAGCTGCATCTCATCCGAACCCTGTCTTCTGTTTGCCTGAGATAGTCGGCTCGACTGCGCCCCGAGCCGGCTCGATCTCAGTCCGAGTTGGCTCGATTGCGTATCCGAGCCAACCCGCCTGTATGTCAGCCCCTGTCTTGCCTAATTCTTTTTCTTGGCTTTGGTCCCTTGCTCCACCTTATGTCCTAGTTCTCCGGAGTATTTAGCAAGCCCCTCAAGGTCCTCACACCTGAATCTCAAGTCCGTGCAGGGCTACATGTTGCCTTCATCTAGGACAACTCTTGTCCTAGCCCTAGGACTCACTCCCATCCTAAACTCCCGGAGCCAACACCCTGGCTTCTCTTGTGGCCTCCCAAGGCTTAGGAGCACTACATCAAATCCTATAGTTTCCACATCACAATCCTATATATACCATGTCTAACAAAGCTAACAACATGTCTGGTTAGTGAAGATGTTTATATGCGACCTATCAACTCAATTATCTCTTTATGTAGAATATTTTAGAAAAAAGCAATAAAATTTTAACATATGGTTCTGAAAGCTAAAAAAAAAAAATCCTCCTCTTGCATTTTTTAAGTCCGCGAACTCCAAAGAAATGGGTTTGCTAGTTTTGTGTGCTTAAGGCTTATTAGTAAGTGAATTTTAAAGCCTAGTTGATGCAGCATAGGGTGCAATTAATTAGCACTACGATCAGCAGGACCATACCAAGCTTCATGGAAGATAGTGGATTCACAGGCAAAAACTTTGACAAGCAAATATTTGATGATTTTGAGGTTCACCAGATTTCCTATAACTCTATTAGACATCGAATTTTAGTTAGATTCTTATATTTGTAGTGAATAATTTGAGCATGTTTCTTTATTATCGAGTTCTATTTCGAGTATGATTTTGTATCGGATCACATCCTTTATATACTTTTAATACATTGTATGAACACATTGGTCGGCATTGGTGCTCATTGACCATACGATACTGATATGTGGTACAAGGGATGTCCTGATACTCGGTACGCCGAACTAGGTACCATACCAAGCATGTCAACACTACTATAGGATGGTACTGATATAGGATCCGATACCAAGACGGTATACCTTGATACGAAGATAGTCTTTTGATATGCTAATAAATATTTTTAGAGAGAATTTTCTCCACAAAATGAAGGGTTCTTCAATCCAGTTGCTTCAATTTGTATGTTGATCTACAAAGTTTAATCCCCGCAATCAAATTGCCCTTCAACCTTCTTGTTAAATAAAGTAGATAAATGAACTTCTACATTATTTAATTTGTAAAGAATATAATCCAGTTACATTATATGGTCAAAGAGATTATATAATATAGACCCAAAATGTATAGTCTTAATTGACCCTAATCCAAGGATGAGATCTATATTATTTGGCGCCATTATAATCAGGATTGTAAAACATGGATCATGAATCATATTATGTTAGCCATAATGGTCACAAATATGATAGAACAAAGTGAAGGCATAGAAGAATTGTACCTACTAATTTGCCTTTCAGGGTTCATAGAGAGCCCCCCCATTCACTTAAAACTGGATAATCCAGGAACTTAGGACCGATTTAGAAGATTAGCATTAAGTTCAGAGCCAGCTATAAAACATTTAGATACTACAGTGGATCATACCATGATATATAAGCTGGCCAGACAATACAGAACCAGGAATGCAGGTTTAGTTACAAGCTTGTGTTGATGACATGGGAGAAATTTATAGGTAATGTAGCCTTGAAGCTAGCAAACTGGTATAAGCCCAGTGATTGCACCCATATTCCACATTTGGAGGTCCTGGGTCATTAGGTTCAAACCTCAGGTGGTGTTCATATGTCTCTGGTCATGACCTCAATGGATTCTAAATTTCATGATGTGATTAAATTGGCATTCTTTGGGTGGGAGATTCATTCTTGGGTCAGGCAGAACTTACAATTTCCAGCGCATCAGATGGAAATGATACATGCAATGGAGGCATGGAAGAAGAGCTTGAGGATGAATCATGGGTGCTCCGGCTTCCCCTCTCGATCTTTATTGCATCTTGAATGGCCATCTCTACTTCTTGCATCCTTGGCCTGGAAACTCCATGCAGCTCAACACTTAGAACTGCAATTTCAGTGATCCTCCAGACAGATTCTATTTTAAATGTACCCATTAGTGAAGGATCTATGATACTTGTTATATCACCCTTACGAATTGATGACCTTGCCTGCAAAACAATATGTTCCATGTCATCACTTGAATTTAGCAAGCACCAAACATTGACAAGTGCACGGATTTTGATACTTTCGTAGAACAGTGGAAGTAATAATGTGTTCCTAACTATTTACAATATTAGATGAATTACTTTCTTGTTAACCTCAGTGGTTTCAGGTGTCATTATTAAAGCATGTTATCGAGCATAGGCTGGCATAATTCTCTCGGTACTGCTCTAAGATCTTAGAATATCTTTTTGCTATTCTTTTATTCTGCACTCCAATGTTGGTTCATTTTTGATACATACCTAGTATGTTGTGAGTTGTTTGAACCAAGGTTTAAATCTTGTGGGATGGGGTTGTCCTGGTTTTTTATGAAATGGGATGCGCCGCCGTCTCGCCACGTCCCAACACTTGGGATGGAGGATATCCTAAGATGTCCCGATTGGGATGCTCAGACGCTAGTAGGATGGCCTTATCCTGACACATAGGATAGTATCCCATCCCGATGTCCCATTGGTACCTGAATCCTTGGCTTGAACAAGGCTTGTGACTTGTGAAGGTTATACTAATAACAGAAGGAGAGAAGAGTAGGTACAATTAGAAAAGCAATGAAAAGGAAAATGGAAACCCTTCCACGATTTCACTCCATCCCTAGAGGACAATTACCCATACATTTCTGCATTGTGAGCATGACACAAAGTAACTAGATACAGTCTTATTCCTCAAGAAGAATATATGCTAAAATTCTATGCAGTGACTCATTAGGGATCAGAAGTTTGAATTTGGCCATTTTACCAAATGACATGATTACTCCAATAGGATATGGGTTTTCAATCGACACATGATTCAAGTTATCTAAATCAAGTGCTGGCTATATATGTTGTCAATATAGTTAGGTATTCTTAGTTAATGGAAATGCTTCATTCTCATGACAGTAAATTTCCCAAATTTGATTCTTCATTAACATAAAACTCCTTCGTATGTTTGGCCGCTATCATGTTTTACCTCCCCTCAAGATGTAGGGGGTTTCCAACACATTTAATTTGAGTTCAAAATGAAGTTTAAAGACGCACAAATATGTGTCCAAATAAATTATTTCATACACACTATTGTGATGCATGCCCAACAATTATCTGAGTAATATCCCTTTATAAGAAGTGGGGCTGGGGCAAGAGGAAGAAACTGGTGGACCAGTGGACACTGGTTTCCACAATCCCCGCAATTTTGGGATATTGGAAATCACCATTTAGAAGGTTCCAGTATATCTCAAACCCTGGGATTGTCAGATTCTCAACCTCCCCTTCTCTTGTCTAAGTATCCTTTTAACAGCCTCATCATCTCAGTCCTCCCCATCCTTATGCAGGATACTGAACATCTAAACAGCCACATTAACTGAAAGAATGTTCAAAGGGTATTCTCCAATAATTTGCTTTCTTACGTCCAAAAAGAATGTAAACAGGAATGGAAACACGCACCCAGTGAACAATGTTCCAGTCAGCACCATAATCTTCCACTGAAACAGGTTTTCTTCCTGAGATTAGCTCTAGGAGAACGACTCCAAAGCTATAGACATCGCTCTTATCGGTCAACTGTTGATTAGCATAGTACCTATAAAAAACAAATTAGGATATACGAATTGTTTGACTTTAATAAAAAAGAAAAAAGAAAAAAGAAAAGCAAGTCCATACAAAAAGTCAATTTCTTACTCAGGGTCAAGGTAGCCCACTGTTCCTCGGGCAACACTAGATACATGGGTAAGATTTTCATCAGCTTGTCTAGAAAGCCCAAAATCTGAAACTTTCGCTCTCATATTAATGTCAAGGAGAATATTGCTTGTCTTTACATCTCGATGAATCACACTTGGATTGCATCCATTGTGCAAGTAAGAAAGGCCTAGAAACATCATGCAGAATAGACAACTTACAACTGGAGAAACAAAAATCAATACTAAAACATAGAATCGATAATAAAACACAGAATAGACAAGTTCATGTCTCACCTTTTGCTGCATCCTCTGCAATTACTAGACGAGATAGCCAGTCCAAACTCTTCTGCTTAACAGAATCTGGTCAGCAAATTACAATGTGAAGTTGAACTGAACAGTTTAATTTTTTTACTAAAAAATGATGCACTGAACAGAAGGTTTGTAAGAGTTGTAATATACCATAAATGTGATCTCGCAGGGTTCCATTGTGCATATACTCATAAACAAGAATTCTTTGACATCCTTCTTCACAAAATCCAATTAAAGGGACCAAGTTCTTATGATGAATTCTTGATAATAGCACAACCTGAAATAGTATCCATGATTCCACGTAAGTGACAAGCGTAAGACCATGAACAACTTTCTCCAGCAAGAAATGACAGTCGCTTTTCAATATGTATTGCTGCATTAACTTTTCAAATTTCATGCACTATACAAGATATTGTTAGATGATTAGCATCATGGATTACATCAGTAATTAAATCACCATTTCCTTTCGCTGGATTTAAGTTAACTTTGCAATGAGAGGTGAAGATCAAATTATCAAATTCTACAGCTGCTCATGACACATCTGACAGCATGGGCATTGGCTTGACAGTCAACAACTTTAATTCTGTGGTGGATGTTAGCAAATGATGACATAGTTTTCCCACAGAATTTCTGGAGGATTTAGAAAAGCTCTCAGCACTAGAAATATGCAATAGCGGACATGATTCACTATATACAAAAATAGCTCTACCAATATAATTAATGATAGAAGAATGATGGCATCACTATAGTAATAAGAACAACACTGGACAAAGAATGAATGGAATAAAATACCATAGTTATTCCATTTACATGATTCTAATGGTTTATAGAAGATAGAATACAATCATGTGAATTAGAAAATAACAATTTAAGACTGTATTTGGAATCATTGTCACTTTTCTTTTTCAGAATATTTAAAAATAGAAAATCTGTTTCTGTTTTCCTAAATTTTTTACAACATAAACCTGCTTGCTAGTCTCTGTTATTTTTTTATTTTTTCATAATAAAAAATAGGAAAACATGTTTGATAAGCCAAAATAGGAAATCTCTTTGTAATGCTTTTCCCACTGTAAATGTTAGGCATGCAGCCGTCAGTGATCATCAAGTGGAGGATACATGAGGTACACCATGAATTGCAGTACCAATTTGAATTGGTATATCTCATGGATACCTGCTGACGAATGGTGAGGATAGCATAGTCCTTGACATTCACATACTTCCTGATCCCTCCCACCACCATGATGTGGGATGTTATTGATGACGCCATTGTCTTCATTATTGTCAGAGCTCACTATTGATTGGGAGGACGCTGGGGTGGAAGAGGTAGGAGGGAGGGAAGAGGAAGGAACTTCTTGGTGAAGCAGGTGGGGGTGGAGGTGATGAGGTGGAGCAGTCGAGGGCAGCAATAATTATGGGAGCTTAGGCTTGACTTGATTTCATGGCTCAAAAGTTATTTTCAAAAATAGTGGAAGTGAAGGTGAAAGTAAAAAAATTTTCATTTCCACTTTTTCTGTAAATTATGGAAAGTACTGTTAAAAATAGAAAATAAAAATAACGAAACCAAACATCTTTCTTGCATTGGATTTCATGTTTTCATTTTTTTTTTTAAAAAAAAGGAAAAAAAAAAAAGATGATACCAAATAGGGCCTAATGCTTTACAGACATAATATTGCAATTGTTAATGCTAATTGTGAATTTAGCTATCTTAGTTGCTTACAGTATCTTGAACATGCGCTAAGGGTCTTACAGAGGCTGGATAAAAGCTGTATACAAACCTTAAAAAGATCATGACATATATTTTTTTGGTAATTCATGCTAATACAGTATTTATTAATCAACGATGTCATACCAATAAGAAAGCTAATGGTAAACATGTTAGCTGCAAGAGGAAGGCGAACCCCATAATCATAACTTAGGTGAAGCCTCCATGAATTTATTGACGTTTGCAAAAATTTGACTAAAACAATTGGGTGATTTTAAACTTCCCATCAAACAAATGAAAAGATGGTATTTTTTACTGCATTGAGAAGCAGATTGCTTGGTTCCCTTTTACCAACAAGCAATGCTCTTAGCTTCTTACCGTGTCCATGGTTCCTAGTGAAAATAAATTCAAGCAAAACTAAGATTTGGGAAACATGTCAATGGTCAAAAATCAATGCATAAAGACTTGAGAGATATATCAGATATGCAGAACAATAGCCTAGGAAACTAATTACAAGCCTCAAGTGACATAAATTGACACGTCATGTTATCTGATATAAGTGTGAGTGTGTGACTGATAGAAGGATGAGAAAAAGGTTAAGAGCAAGAGTAGAAGGAAATGTCTTAAGAAAAGGAAAAGTACATAGAGAGTAATAAGTTAAATAGCAATAACAAAAGGAGAATGAACATGCAGATGGAAAATGAAATTAATAATTTGAGGGGTGGTCAAGAAGGTGACTTCATGGGAGACATAAACAGCTGACAATTGTTGCAGCAACAATACCCTTTTATGTTCAAGACTTTAAGCTAATCAGAAACACAAACTTAAGCTAGGAAAGTTACTGTATGATTAGAAAAGCAAGAAAGAATTAAAATCAAAGTGTTGGAAGCAGCATTCTCAGAACCATCCCGAACCAGACCGGCGAGGATCTAGGACGGTTCCGATATGGAAAACGGCACATGCTGGTGCCGAGAAAGAAAGAGAGAAAAATAGAGGTAGAGCGAGAGAGGAGGAGAGGGAGAGAGAGAGAAGGATGCCATCGGAAGTTGGTGGTGGCCCTCTGTGGCCGCCGGAGAGTGGCAGAAGTCACCGCGGCTAGGTTCACCCGATGGAGTTGCTACAACGAGCAAGAAAGAGAGAGGGGGGGGGGGAGACCACCGGAGATGGAGGATGGGATAGTGGAGAGGCTTTTGAAGGACTCTGGATGGTCGCCGTGGCCACCAAGTGGCCGAAGCGACGCGGGCGGCGTTGCAGTTGCGGAATAGGGATTGTCGCCCCTGTTCATGCATGGCCCTTTTTTGTAAAAACGGAGATTAATAGTAAAGCCGGCAAACCATTTGCTGGCTTCACTGTTTAAAATGTTTTTTCAAAACATTAAAATCAGCGAAGCCAGCAATTGGATTGTCGGCTTTATTTTTTGAATTTTTTTTAAAAAAATCTATTAAACAATAAAACCGGCAAACCATTTGCTGGTTTCACTTAAGTTTTTTATTTTTTTAAAAAAATCTATGAAATAAGGGTGTGCCCTGTTTCATGCTTGCGGTACCGCACACGTGGACTGTGCCATATGGCAGCCACGACGGCCATCCGAAGGCCGTCCGATAGGCTCTTCGACTCCTTTCCCTCCCTTTTTTCTTTCTTCCTCCCCCTCTCTCTATTTCTCTCTCTTTCTCTCTTTTCCTCCTCCCGGTTTTCTTCCTTTCCTTGTTTCGGTTCACATCGATTTGATCCGATATGGAACTGTACCGGACCATGCCACCGACCAGCCGGCCGAAACAGGCACCGATACCAAAACTGAAAACCTTGGTTGGAAGTTAAAATTATAATTATTAAGGAGAACTTCTTATTAATTATATCTTTAATGTCCATAAAGGGGCAGAAGTTGAGGAAAGTTTGACTATGAAGAACAAAAAGATTTGTTAGTCATCTCTAGAGTTAGTGAAGAACATCAAGCCAACCATGGATATAAAATATGAAATTCATAATGCATAAACTAAAGTCACGAGTATGACAAAAATAATAAATAAAAAATATTATCTAATATCATTTGTTGCATGAACCAAGTATAAAGGCAAGACAAACATAGCCAAAAGATGCAAAGGATGAAATATGGCTGGTAAGTAGGGTAGAATAGGTAAATTACCCAGTAGGTGTTGGAAATGTGTCCCAAAGTTAATCGTCAGTCTGTTGACGGTTGGACCATATATTTGTAATTGTATATGAATTATAAATTAATAAAAATTATTTTGACATTTTTCATCATAAATTCTATTGTCTTCTAATAAACTCATGTGTTGTGATGAAGTCCTTAGGACTATCTAGATTTGGCAAAGGAGGATTTGTCATTTAATCCTTAAATAGTTCACGATCAAATGATACATTGTTACTTAGGACAACAACGTTTATCAAGTATAGATCGTTGTGTGCCATATAGGTTGGTTGTCCTCATAACCAAGGAGTGTTGAGTTATTGATACGGCATGCAAGTGAGATGTATAGGACATTTGCACCGAACGTGACCAACTTTGGGGCTTTTCTCTTGTCAAGATTAGCTTCGATGAAATATGGGTATAAATATTTCTCTGACTTGAGATCACCACGGTGACTTCCAAGCAACTCACTATATTTTGGTGTCGGACTATCTGAATTTCTAATTCAGTGACGGAAGATTTCTGAGCACAGTCAAGTACTTGCAGAGTCGGTGCGTGTATTAAGATGAGATTGACCACTCTTGATTTTAGGAGCTGTGTTTAATTATATTTCAATTTAGCAAAATCTTGGTCAGGATAGTCTTAGTGAGGAGTCACGGAACTAATTGCTTTGAGACACGACATGAACGTATTTTCTAGGATTGACAGTTTAACCCTGAGTCATCTATTACACAGAGATCATAGAGATGAATTATATGGTAACCATATTCGCGTAGGTTCTAAATGTTGCGATTGTGATTATTCGACCTATCCGAACGTCGGGTACCATTGCTAGATGGTCACTTCGATTAGTATAGAAATTGGTTTCGATGCTACCGGCTTAGGCTCGGACTTGCGGGGTTACACACATTAAGAGTTCCTATCTGATCTTGGCTAATCAAGAGTCCCATTGATCTGAGGCTTTGTGGTCAAGAGTTCCACTGGACTGGGACTCTGTGACCAGAGTCCTATTATACTGGAACTCTGAGTCCAACTTATTTAGGACTCTGATCAAGAGTCCCATTGGTCTGGGACTCTATTGTCAAAAAGTACCACTGGACTGAAACTCTGTGACCAAGAGTCCTACTGGACTGAAACTCTGAGTCCTACTTGTCTGGAACTCTCTGATCATGAGTTCTGATAATTTAGGATACTATGGTCAAGAATCCTATTGGACTGAAATTCTGTGACCAAGAGTTCTACTGGACTGGGACTTTGAGTCCTACTCGTCTAGAACTCTCTGATTAAGAGTTCAACTAGTCTAGGGCTCTATGATCGCGAGTTTGATTCGTTTGGGACACTGGGTTCAAGAGTTCCACTGATTTAGGATTCTTCAAGAGTTTCATGTTGATAGGACTCTGTTGCCCAGTAACCCATTCGATTTGGACTCAGATATTTTTTGGAGGATTAATTAGCAATTTGATTGCTGATTAGCTTAATTTGATTAAGCGATGAGGATTCGATTAAGTCTGATTGAATTTGATTCGATTGGATTTGATCCGATCAGATCATGAGATGATCTAATCGCTATGGAAGTTTTGACCCTGATTTGATCAGGACGTAGATCTAATTAATTTCTAATTTGATTAGAATTTTATTGGATTAGGCTAAGCCGAATTTGGTTGGGTTTAACCTGATTTAATTGGGTCTAGATTAATTGATTTGGTTAAAACCAATTAGGACCAAGTTAAATGAAGTTTGAATTCAAATTCTCCCATGCGCCCACCATTTTTGACTTTTCCACTCTACTTCCCACACCCTCCCTTTTGTTTGTCGAATATTTTTTGAGAAATAAAAATATGCACGAGAAGGAGAGTCCTTCTACGTGTTAAACACAAGGAAGGGGGCATTGGATAAGAATAAGAGGCTCATTTGATTTTTGAAATCAAGTGAGTGGTTAAAACCTCTCAACCACTAGATCCTTATCGTTTTTCATGCGATTTTCCCATGGTATTCACGTCAATAAATTATGAGAATTTTTGTGCGTGCAGAAGAAGGGGTTAGCATTACGTGGTAAAAATTTCAGAGTGTTTGGGCATCAGTTTTGGATGAAAAAAATCTCGGAGTGAAGGTGAACAGGATCTTGCAGCACTTTTCTTTTCCTTTATGCCTCTCTTCTCTTGTGATTTTTACCTCTTAGGATATCCTATTTTTAGATATGATCTAAATAGAGATTATAGATCTGAAAGTTATCTTTTCATGAAAATTTACCATGAAAAAACTCCACACAGAGAGGGCGTGATAGGATTTTTAGTGTCAAGATTTTCGGGTCGAGTGAAATCCTAGATTAGGGAATCTGGGTTCGGGTGGAGAGATCGAGTGCTGTGAGCATCGGATCGCCACCAAATTTGAAACACATCTTCATCATCCTCCAATATTTATGTTCTAATTTTTTAGAATATTTAAAAAATCAGAAAGTATACGATCGATCGGATCGATCGTGATCAGCCATCGAAGGCTCCGACGAGGAGCTAGCACTCCAGTAGGGCTAATCGAAATCAGAAGCTCCGTGTGGACCAACCGTAGAGGCCGAACATGTGTGCGGCTGTGACGTGATACTAGAGCATTATCCGGTGGACTCAGATTGCAGAGATCGACTACCCGCGAAAAGGTATTGTATTCTGAACACGTAGATGCAGTAAATAGTTTATTACATAGTTTTATTTTTAAATCTATTGATGTATGCATACATATTATGTTTAGATCCTAATGTGTAGGATTAAATAATCTGATATGATCAGTAGATAATTAATTAGATTAATTATTTTTTGCTGCATCATTGCTATTTTTGAAATATTTTTCGAAAGTAGAATGGCAAACCCTGTACTGTTTTCTTCAAATGGTATCAGAGCAAGATTCTTTAAACATGATATGCTTGCATATTTAGATTAATAATTTAGATTTGATCTAAATATTGATCTAATAATTAAAGTAATTAGATCTAAAAAATTAAAATCCGAATCGCACAGACTACAGGTTGTCTTGCTGTAGGGTTTACCCCCTATAGTGAAAAGGTTGTCCTGGTACGTTGCTGATCTATATCGTTAATCATGAAATTACTAGATTTGATCTAATATTTTTATGATTTAATTATATTAGGCTTTAGTCTGATTTATGATCATGAATGCATAATTAGATAGAGTTTGATTCATGATTTCATGATTATGTAGTGTACATGGTTTCAGATTAAACCCTACAACTAGTGTTGTTTGTGAATTGAGATTATTTAATTTTGAAATAAGTCGACTCAATTGATGAACAATGCTAAGTTGTAAAGAACCTTTCAAAATTAAAAATATTTTCGAAATGCCGAACCCTAACCCTCAGCCCATAAACTTAATTAAAAACTAAGTATAATGATTTAGTATCTAGAATTGTGAATTAAGACTCTAAGTCATTAATCATAAACTTGTGGGTTATTGGGTTGGCTGAATTAGGTCCATAAATTGGGTTAGACCTGAGGTTAGTTAAAAGATGGACTAATTTAGAGTAATTGATCAAATCTAATTAAATGTTAATTTAGATTAGGTCGAGGACTCTATAGACTCAATTATAATAGTTGTAGTTGGTCAAGTCCATGCTTTTAACAAGGACTTAATGGACTTGATTCAAGGCTACGCGGTCGAATCCGAAATTACTAGGTTGGTCAAATTAAAACTAATGAACCGGATGGTGTCTAAGGTAAGTTTGGCAGTTTGACCAGTGGTTTTTAATTGGGAGCTACTCGCACTGATTCGATTTTTGACGAGTTAATCGCATATCCCTTCCATTGATCTCGCTTACCTGGCCATCCTGGTGAGTTAGATTTTGATTAGATCACTTAGTGATTCGGGCTCACCCATGTCTATTAGGTAAATTAGTCTGACTGATTTAGGTGCTCCTAATGCCAACTTAGATTAGATTCTTTTCTGACTTGGTGAAGTCAGTGGAAGGATCGAAATTGGCTCGCTGAATTTTCTTAAATTGGTTAACTAAATTCTTTAAAATTATTAGGTCCTTAAAAATGAAATAGTTATATAGATAACTAAATCATAGTCTCCCATTAAGTTGAGTGATAATGGGTTCATTAGTATAATGATCATTGGAGGCCCAAAAGCCTGGTAATTATTGACTAATGAAATTATCATTCATAAAATGATAATTTGGTTGTCTTTCTGATGGTGGTTAGGTTGGCCGACCAAAGTCGAGCCTGATCATTTATTGGTTAGATAAGACCAAATATGATTATGTTAATGATTGTACCTAACCGAACCTTTTTCAGTGGAGGCCAAAGTCTATTGATTAGGTCTATGAGGCAAAATCAATGTTACTAGAAGTTGTTTACAGAAATAATTGATTTTGAATCTATCCATAGGTGCACATGAGTTGACCAACCAAAGTTGGGCTTATGCATAGTCTATGTGGATTCTAGTACCCACTAAGGAATTAAAGTAATTCCTTGAATTCGAGGTAGAGGCTACCAATTCGTATAAAATAGTAGAAGGACATTTAGACTGAAGTCCAAGTCTTTAGGGTTAATAATTCATATACTAATTAGGTTTGGTTTTCCTTTTTGTATAGACATGGCCACTAATCTATCGCTCCGATTATTGTTAGACCATGACAAATTAATGGGATCCAACTATGATAGCTGGTATCATAAGTTGAAAATCGTCTAGGAGCATGAGCGGATCCTTTATGTGGTAACGGATCGAGCACCTGAGGAGCCAGCCCCGAATGCTAGGGAAGCAGTCCGAGACACTTATCTGAAGTGGCTCAATGACCGCACCACCGTTCGATGTATAATGCTGGCAGTAATGAACGATGAGTTCAGCCATAGGTTTGAAAATGCCCAGCCACAGGAGATGCTTCAAATATTGAACGACTCTTTCGGCACACCGGACGACATTGAAAGGCACAAAATAAGTTGTGTCATTTTCAACGCTCGGATGAGGGACGGGGCCTCGATCACCGATCATGTATTGTACATGATCGAGACGATTGAGCGCCTTAGCAAGTTGGGCTTTCCCCTACACGAGCAGCTCGGTAAGAATGCGATCCTTAATTCTTTACCCAAGTCCTTCCTCCCCCTTCCTAACTTATTTTAGAATGACAAAGCCTACAGTGAACTACCACGGCTTGTTAGGATTGCTGCAAAACTTTGAGAATGATCACCAACTCCACAAGGAGATGGTGAATGTAGTGGGAGGGTCTTCTTCTGATCGTTGACCCTTTAAGAAAGAGAAGAAGAACAAGAAGAAGAAAAACAAGAAGGTGCGGTCGTATGCTAGGACGACTGCACAGAGTCAGACCAAGAAGCGCAAGCCCGACCAGAGCCAGGTAGAGTGCTTCTTCTGCAAGAAGCAGGGGCACTGGAAGAGGAACTGTCCTTTGTACATTACCTCCCTGGACCCGAACAGGCTGAGGAAGAAGCAAGTGGTTGCTGGGCAAGGTAATTATATGATAACATCTTGCAATTTTTCCTTATTTGATTCTGCTGCCTGGGTATTAGATACTGGAAGCCCTTATCATATTTGTAATTCTATGCAGGGCTTGCAAGTCAGTAGGAGATCTGATCAAGGCGAGAGGTTCCTGAACGTTGGAGATGGAAGACGAGTTTCAATTCTAACTTTAGGAATCATGAACCTTGTAATCAATTCAAATAAAATTATTCTTAATAAATGTCATTATTGTCCAACTTTTTTATTGAATGTCATTTTTGTAGGCCTTTTGGCCATGAATGGTTTTGAAATATCAATAAAAGAAAAAATTTGCAATGTTATTTTGAATGGTGTTACAATTTTGATTGGACAATTGAATAATGGAATTTATTTACTTTCTATGCCTGTTAACGTGAACGCCCTAAAATTAGTGATGTGTCTGATGTCTACCTTTGGCACTATAGGCTAGGTCATATTAATAAGAATAGAATTAACTGGTTAGCTTAAGAAGAAATTCTTGAGGTTAGTGATTGTGAGTCACTTCCGACCTGTGAGTCCCGTCTTCTTGCTAAGATGACCAAGTCATCTTTTACTGAAAAAGGTGAACGAGCTACTGAACTCTTGAGTTTAGTACATTAGAATGTATGTGGACCCATGAGCTCAAGTGCCAGAGATAGATATTTCTACTTCATAACCTTCACAGACGACCTATTGAGGTATGCGTATGTCTATTTAATGAAGCATAAGTCGAAGTCGATTGAAATATTCAAACTATTTCGAAATGAGGTAGAAAAGCAAACTAGGAAGAGTATTAAAACTCTTTGGTCTGACCGAGGGGGTGAGTACCTTTCCAATGAGTTTCTGACATAACTTAGGGAGAACGGGATCTCTCCCAATGGACCCCTTCTGGAACACCACAACATAATGGTGTGTCTGAAAGGAGAAATCGCATCCTGTTGGACATGGTTCGATCCATGATGGGATTTACTGGTTTGTCGATCTCCCTATGGAGATATGCGCTCGAGTCAGCTT
>QRFJ01000427.1:1247515-1316644 GCA_006176705.1 Cocos nucifera
ATGAAGATTAGCGCTCGAGGTCAGCTTGTTACAATCTCTTAATAAGGTTCCGCAGTAAACTGTTAATAAACACCATATGAAAATCATGGACATGGCGATAAGCCAATGCTTTCACACCTTTAGGGTTTGGAGTGTACCGACCTACGTCAAATGTTTGATGACAGACAAGCTGGGACTAGTCTGATAAGTGTTAGTTTTATGCTTACCCAAAAGGAAACCAAAGGATATGCATAATATCTTAATGAGAGCAAAAAGTGTTTGTCAGCCTAAAGACGAGTCTTTTTAGAAAGAGTTTCTTGGTGAAGGACTCATGCTCCAAGTCGAAACTTGATGAAGTACGACAGGTGAAGAATGGACACAAGTTGTTGAACCTGAGCTGGATCTGACTAGATCAGATCCAGAACCCATTGTAGAAGCATCTTAAGGAGATCTTGATAGATACCACGTTCAACCGGATAGATACTATCGTATATTTCTGTATCGGAATTAGATCTTCGACTCGTGAGAACAATCAGGACCCAATCACCTATATTGGATCAATGCAGAGATTAGACTTTGAAATGGCTTGAGCCATGAAATCCGAGATGGAAATCCATGAAAAGTCAACGATGTATGGACAAGGTTGACCCACTACGAAGGGTAATAAACCATAGGAGATTAAGTAGTCTTCAAAGGAAAGAAATGCAGATGGAAAGGTGGAAGTCTATAAAGCCAATCTGATGCAAGGGTATCGTCAACGTTATGTATTGACACTAGACGAACGTTTCTCTGTGGCAATGCACAAATCCATTGGATAATGCTTGCACATAGCTGCCGCAGATGGATAATGAAAATCTGGCAAATGGATGTGAAAATAGCTTTTCTGAAAAGGAGAGCTGGATGAAGAGGTGTATATGATACACCTGAAGGTTTCATGTGTTCAATATGAGTTTAAGGTGTGTAAGCTTCGAGGTCCATTTATAACTAAAGCAGACATCCTCGGAGCTGGAACATATGATTTGATAAAAACAATCAAATGTATGGCTTCATTAAAACGTAGAGGACCGTGTTATACAATGGGCTAATGGTCAGCAATAGTATTCCTAGATTGTATGTGATGATATTTTCTTCAATCGAGAAATGATTCTGCATTACAAGGAATAAAGATCTGGCTGTCATCACGTTTCCATGAAATGGGAGAAGTACCTACTCCTAGAGATGAAGATTAATAGAAATAGATTAAAAGGTGCTTGGATTATATTCAGTCAATACATTGACACTGTTGTGAAATGGCTCCAGCATGAATTTAAGAAAGGCTACTCTACCGATTAGGCATGAATTCTCTTTCCAAAGATTGAGCATGACATCATCTGATCCAATCAGATAGAGCCCCTCTAATCATCCTTAGTGGCCAAGACTGGTCAAGAGACAGTCTTTTGCCACCAGGTGAAACGAAGCAACTGAGTCCATCTGTATGGGACTCCAGAGCTTATCCATGGCGCATCGCCTAGGCCTTTTAGCAGTGGACTGATCCAAAAATTCTCTCCTATGGGTGCATGACAATGGAGATGTCTAAGTATCAAAGATCAATTTGACCAAAGTCCAGAAACAAGATTTAGCAGGTGATGAAAATGGAGTATGTGTCTAAATTTATCTCATAAAATTAAGACAACCCTTTTTACACTTGGACAGCTTCAGTCAGAACCAAGTAAAGTTCTGAGTGAGCCCAAAATATTTTGGCTCAGTCGAGAAAACTTTTTATGATGATTAAAGGAAGAATTAAGGCTCAATGTGTGCATATGATTTTCTTGAAACTAATTGAATCTTATTCAAATCAATTGAACTGTTAGTCCAATTGATGATATCCAATCAAACCTTTTTTGTGTGATCCAGTTAGGTTCAGTTCCATATGTAATGGATAGTCATGATCTCTATCATCACATCATCGAAACACTTTCGATGGATCAGAACTTTTCTGATTCAGACAACTAGTATAATATCATCTAAATCATTCTAATTGCTCTCAAAATCACCAATGACACCTAGTAGCATATGATGGCAACCCATAGAACTAAAAATGAACCTCTGGTGCAGTTACCTTGTGATTAATTCCTCTATCTTGACCCATCGATTAGGGTTAAGGTATCCCGTCAAACCCTAATTTTTCATATGAATTAATCATTCGATTTAAGTCCAATATAAATCTAATAGAAATCTTTCTTTATTTCATCTGCCATGGCATAGGTTATGGACTTGATTCTCATGATCTCATAAGGCTTACTCCTCATTACGAGGTAGATAATTTCTATTGGCAATCTAATTCTAAATGAAATGCTATAGCCAACATACACCTCAGCATTCTAAATGACTAGGAGAACGAGTATGGTTAGTTAACTATACATCCTCAAGTGAACTACGATGCACCTCAGGTTAAAGAACCAGACACACACAAGCATTCGAGCCAGTCATCGACGAAAGGTAGACTTCTCTATGACTGCTGAGGTAGTCACGCTCAGTGCCCTCGTTCCATGAGAGTACCTGTACTCTCGCTCGATGTCTCTACTCGTAAACTAAGACTCATCTACTAAAGAAGCAATTTACATCAACCTTCTACGATCAATCACCATCCTCATGATTCCTACGGTGAAGCATTTTATGAGTTAATAATGAAATTCATGTCTTAAATTTTCAACTCTTGAAAATAAGAACTATCATTCATTAACTCAAGGGATGTATTACAGAACTAAATACACTATTATGATAGAAAAATAACCATTTTATTATTTATAGTTAAAATTATAATTTTGCTCTTAGAAGTGTATAACAAGTGTAGCTATTCTAGCTTTTAGGGCACATTAATCAACATAACTTCCACTGACTAAAGCAATTGGCTACGAATCTAAGTCCTCTTCTTTAGGGTAGGTTTCGATCTTCTGCTGGCCCAATGGCTTTGTAAGTGGATCTGCCGCATTGTTTGCGGAGTTGACTTTCTTGATCTCGACGTATCCTTTCTCGAGGTAATCGTGGATGAGGTGGTATCGCCGCTCAATGTGTTTGGATTTTTGGTGAGACCTCAGCTCCTTAGCAAAGGTTATGGCGCCATTATTATCGCAGTATAGAGGAATGACATCTAATGGCATCACTCCGATCTCTGCGGCGAACTTCTTGTACTAGAATGCCTCCTTCGCAGCTTCTAACGTAGCGATGTATTCTGCTTCCATGGTGAAATCTGCTATTACTGTCTGTTTGGAACTCTTCCAACTGACAGCACCACTATTACACAAACAGATTTTCAGATGTCGACTTTCGATCATCTATATCGAACATAAAATCCGAGTTTGTATACCCTTGAACTTTGAGTTCTCCATTACCAAAAATCAAGAACATATCCTTAGTTCTTTTTAAGTACTTAAGGATACATTTCACAGAAGTCTAGTGTTCTTCTGGATTTGACTGATATCTGCTTGTGATACTCACAGCATGGGCTATATCAAGTCGTATACATAACATGGCATACATGAGGCTCCCTATTGCAGAAGCATAAGGGATCTTGCTCAAGCGTTCAATCTCCTCTGGTGTGTTGGGACACATTTTCTTGGAGAGATGAATACTATGTCTGAAGGGTACCAAACCCCTCTTGGAGTTTCCATGCTAAACCTCTTTAGCACATCCTCTATGCACATCTTCTGTGAAAGACCTAGCATCCTATTCGATCTATCTCTATAGACTTTGATTCCAAGAATGAAGAATGCTTCTCCTAGGTCTTTCATGGAGAATTCTTTAGATAACCACATTTTAACTATGGTCAACATAGGAATATCATTCCCAATAAGGAGGATATCATCACGTTACAGTAACAGGAAGACAATAACGCTCTCACCGACCTTTCTGAAAACACATGGTTCCTCCTCGTTCTTGATGAAACCAAACAATTTGATCACATCATTAAAACGAGTATTCCAGCTCCGAGATGCTTGCTTAAGTCCATATATGGACCTTTGCAGCTTGCATACTTTGTGATCAGTATCACTGGATGTGAAACCCAACGGCTGTTCCATATAGATATCTTCCTCAAGATATCCATTTAAGAATGCCATTTTCACGTCCATTTGTCATATTTCATAATCAAAATAGGCTGCAACAGCAAGCAATGTGCGAATGGATTTAAGCATAGCTACTGACGAAAAGGTATCCTGATAGTCAATGCCTTTGCGCTGACTATAACCTTTTGCCACTAATCTAGCTTTGAATATCTCTACATTCCCATCTACATCAATCATTTTTTTGTAGATCCATTTACACCCAATAGGTACTATACCTTCTGATGGATCTACCAAGGTTCAGACTTGGTTTGAGTACATCAAGTCAATTTCTGACTTCATTGCCTCTAACCATTTTTCGGAGTCGATATCTGACATCGCCTCGTTATAGGTTTTGAGATTATCAACATGAACTCCATTACCTACGAGGAACATTTTCTCTACTTTCTCTGAAATAGTACCTAAGTACCTCTCAGGGGGATGGGAAACCCTTTCCAATCTTCGAGGTGGAGGAGATAGTGATTGTAATGGTCAACCTGATTTGGTTCCAAAGGGTCTCTTAGCTCTTTAATCTTGGAGACTTCTCCTCTACCTTGATCTGCTTTCTAATTGCCGCCATCTTAAATAACTAACTTTCAAAAAGATGGCATGTCTGACTTCACAATCATATTGTGATCCTTTGGAAATGTAGAGAAAAATATCCTAATGACATTTTAGCTGATATCTATGATATCGAGCTCTTAAAAGACCTCTTAGTCTACTTATCCACTTGTTGTTTTTGACATGAACGGACTCCAAATTCTGAGATGACTTAGACTTTGGTTTCTTACAATGCCATATCTCATATGTGTCATTAGAACAGTTTTTAGTAAGAAGCCTATTCAGTAAATATATAACAGTTAACAAACTGTGGCCTCCAAAGAAATCATGAAGGTCTGTGAAGTCATCATGGAGGACATATCTAATAGGGTCGGCTCTCCATTCTGAAATTTCATTGAGTTGAGGTTTTAGGGAGTCCATTGAGAACTTGCTATTCTGCTTGAGATAGTCCAGAAATTCCCGACTAGATATTCACCTCCTCAATATGATCGAAAGACCTTAATGGGCTTTTCAGTTTCTTTTTCTACTTTTATGTCTGAATTTTTAAACTTTTCAAAAGCTTCGACTTATTGTTTCATAAAGTAACATACCCATACGAACAAATTCATCGGTGAAGGTTATGAAGTAGACAAAATTGTCTGATGCAATCAAATGGCCGACAATATCAGTAATGTAATAGGGCAAGTAAACCGTGGCCTTTCCGCATGTCCCACAAGGGAGTTTAGTATTTTGTCGTGAAGACATGATTCATAAATTGGATGACTCGAAAGTCAATGGACTTAATAGCCCGATTTTTTCAATTTGTTTATCTATTTCTGCTATATGACCTAGTCTACGATGCCATAGATACCTATCATTTGGACTACTCCTGGTGTTTTGATTTATAGCATTCACATTTTGTCCGATATTAAAAATGATACATCACATATGTAACTGATAAAGCCCGTTAATAAAGAACACTTGCCATTTTATTTCTTCTAAAGAATGTTACAATGGTCCTTAGAAAACTAATTACATAGCCTTCTTGTGCCTAAACATGAAAAGAAATTAAATTCCTGGCTTGCTGCAGGCACATAATAACAATCCCTAAGTACTAAATCTAAACTAGATGGTAGTTGAAAAGGGTAGGTTCCTACGGCCACAGCAGCAACCCTTGCTCTATTTCCAATGCATAGGATCATCTCACCATCCCTCAGCCTCCTGCTATCCTCAAGACCCTGCATAAAAGTACACAAATGAGCACTAGAACCAGAGTCAAGCACCCAACTGAATGCAGAAGAAACCGTAAGGTTAGATTCAATAACGAGCATACCTCCAAAAGAACCTGCCTCCTTATTCTTCAGGATGCCGAGGTATGTAGGGCAGTTCCGCTTTCAGTGGCCGCCAGTGTTGTAATGAAAACATTTTTTTTTGTCAGCGGCCTTCTTTTTCAGCTCTGCCTTCTTTTTCTTTCTTCCTTCCACTTTCTGCTTTTTCACAGACTTCTTTTTTCCAAAAAACTTTTTCTTGAAAGAAGTCCGTTCTATAGCAAATATTGAGCCTTTAGAACCTTTCATTGAAAGCTCAGCAGTAACCAGCATGTTCACAAGCTCGACCAGAGTATTTTGAAGTTTATGCATATGATAGTTCATAATGAACTGTCCATATGCATCAGTCAAGGATTGCAGAATTATATCATTCTATAGATCCAGGTCCAACTTCACTCCGAGCTTCTCAAGCTCTTCCAAGTCCTTGGTGATCATCATCAAACAATGATCTTGGACTGACTGCCCATCACGCATTTTAGCCTTGAATAGTCGTTTAGTGACATGATATTTGGCTACGCGATTCTATTCACCAAACATCTCTTGCAGGTGAGTCAACATTTGGCGGGCAGTCTTGATATCTTTATGTTGGCGCTGAAGCTCATCAGACATCGAGCCCAACATATAGTATCTGGTCTTGTTATCTTCGTCCTCCACTTGTCAAAAGCGCTCTCTGTCAGCGGATGGACAAGATGAGTAAGATGGAGAATTCTGTCCAATACATGAGTTAACTTCTCAGAACCCAAAACGATTTTGAAGTTTCGGAACTAATCCTTGTAATTGGGTCCGGTCAGTCTATGGGTGTCCAGGATATGTGCTAGTGGGTTGGATGCAGACATTTTATTTTTCCTATAAAAAGTCAAAATTTCTAGTTAGATATTGTAATTAAGACTTGACCGATTTGTTTAGGAGTTTAATTTTTAAACAAATTAGCTCCCATTATTTTCTTGGATCCCTACATTCTCTCTATAGAGATGCGAAAATTTCCACGATTATAGATTTCTAATGGTGGTGCAGTCCACCAATGACTCATCACCTACCTAACAGTTATTATTATGGTTAGCAATGAGTGGATAACTCTTATCCAATGATCTTCTAATCATGGTGACCAAACTTGGTCTCTAATTCATGAATCTCATCGTGCCCAAAATATTGATTCACTCCTTAAGTAAGTCAGATCCACCATTGCATATAATTGGATTCCTAATTGGATCTCTCACCGTATCCGGAATATTGAGCCCAATTTATCCTTCAGCCCGTAGCATCTAATGCCCAATAGACATGGTTACATCTTTCCGATGCAACTGAATCACTGTGACCAGCCGAGAATAATTAACCCCGGGAAGGGCCTACATATCTACAATGGTAGAAGACCTTAGACTTAATCTTTTCTTAGGGAGATTTGATGTTAGGTCTCTTTAAACTTGACTTTACAATAGCCATAAACAATTATGACTAACATAGTGCATGGTTAGCTCGGATTTTAACCACCTTAGATCAGGACTGGGTCGACAAATATGGCTAGGTAAGTGAGACCGGTGGAAGGAATATGCCATTAACTCGACAAGAATGCATTCGAGTCGAGTAGCTCCAATTAAAAACCAATCGGTCGTATCTGCCAGACTTACCTTAGACACCAAATTATTGAGCTAAAACCAATCGGATTAGCCTACAATCCAGACTCTAACCACTGAGCCTAATTAGGTTTTAGCTTGATCGATCACTTATGTGATTCGATCTTGACCCAGACTTAATCCTATTAGGCTGGTCAATTTAAGCACTCTTGATCCCATCTAACCAACTCTTGATTCGGTTTAATCAACCGCTAGACCTAATTAAGCTACCCAAGTCCGAACCCAATTTTATGAATATATCTTAAATCTGAAAATTCTTAATTTTTAGATTTAATATATTTAATAATCTTAATTCTTAATTAAGTTTAGGGTTCACAAATAAAACACATAAATAAAATCTTAGAATTTCAGGGTCTAGGATTTTGCAAAAAATAAGTTTTAGATTTCTGATTAAGGACGAACGCGCAGCACTCCTACACATCATAAGAACACCCCATCGAATGGGAGGAGAGGGCATTTAAACCCTACTTTGTTCTTATGACCAGACGGCCAAGGAGAACGCCTTAATCAGAAATATGAAAACTACAAAACTAGTTAGATCTACATCATATATCTCATATATAAAAATTGATCTAACTATAAACATATTTTGCATACATCTTCATGTATCATATTATGCATGTTTTTCAGATTTAAATTATCTCATAATCATCTGAAAAATCAAATTTAAATTGATCATATCAAATTAAAATCTATTCTAGACAATTATGTAGAACTATTTTACAACTAGACTAAACATGCATTCATCATATCTCATATGAACAAAAATTAAATAACTTTATTTTCTATTTTTTAGATTTTATTATAATATTTATAACATCAGAAAATAGTAAATAAATAGATCTAAGAATCATTACTTAATCAAATTAAATTATGATCATGCTAGACTATACATAGAATAATTTTATTCTACAACTAGTCATGCATGTTGTACAACTTAGATCTAAATTATTTAATTTTTTATTTTTTTTTATTTTTTTTTTCTGATTTCATATCTAATCACATCTCATGTGATATCTGAAATTATCTAATTATCATATTAAAATTAAAATAAAATTAGATCTAATGAAAAATGCAACCTGGCTCTGATACCAGTTGAAGGAAAAACCTAATTTTCTGGATCAGATTCGTTAAGATCTGATTGGATCAAGAGAGAATATTTCAAAAATTTTTCTCTTGGATCCAGATCAGATCTGAGACTTTTCAGATTTGATATTATTGATCTAATAAAAAAATAAAATAAAATAAGAAATAAATTAAATCTAATTTAATTTATCTTGTTAAGGGTAATCTAGGCTCTGATACCAGTTGAAGGAAAAACCTAATTTTCTGGATCAGATTCGTTAAGATCTGATTGGATCAAGAGAGATATTTCAAAAATTTTTCTCTTGGATCCAGATCAGATCTGAGACTTTTCAGATTTGATATTATTGATCTAATAAAAAAAATAAAATAAAATAAGAAATAAATTAAATCTAATTTAATTATATCCTTTGTTATGGGTAATTCTGATTATCCTGTGATGATCCTGAATGTCTTGTCCTGAGATTCTGAATGTAGCCACACAAGTGCCTGGCCTCTACTCGGTATCCACTCAGATAGGATCTGGAGATCTTCTTCCTTCTTTAATCATGTGCTCTCCAAAAATCAGAATCTGGAATCTGATCTTGAAGGTCTTTATCTTCAAAATGCCTTTCGAAGATCAGCTGAGTTGTCTCTTGCAGTAGTGCTGCCTTCTTCCTTTTCCTATCGTCCTTTCTCTTGCTTGGATCGCACCAAACTCAAGCCCAAAAATTTTTGGGCATGAAGGTAGGAGAGAGAAGGATCCTAGAGGGTGGCATGAAGGAAGGGAGAGGGGCTATGTGGCATGGGCAAAGGATAGAAGCTCTCAGTACTAGGCACAGATAGGATTTATATAGATCCTGCTGCGCCATGCAGTGCCACATCATTCCGACCAATCATGGCTCTTTGTGCAAATTATATCTAAATCTGAATAGGTGGGATGATATCATCTGATCCAATCAGATTAGAGTCCTCTCACAAACATTCCTTAGGTGGTGCCAAGACTGGTCAAAGATGACTCTTTGGTGCCACCCAAGTTGAATGCATGAAGCAACTGGAGTCCCATCTGTATGGGACTCCAATCCTTATGCACTTTGGGTGCACGCATCCCTAGGCATGCACCTCTTGCCTTTTTACTATTTAGCAGGGGGACAAGGGTCAAAGCTCTCTCCTATGGGTGCATGACATATGGGCAGATGTCTAAGTATCAAAGATCAACATTTGACTAAAGTCCAAAGACAAGATTTAGCAGATGATGAAAAATGGTAGGTATTATCTTAAATTTATCTCATAAATTAAGACAACCCTTTTTTGACCTGGACAAGCTTCAGTCAGACCAAGTAAAGGTTTCTGAGTGAGCCCAAATATATTTGGCTCAGTCGAGACAACTTTAAATGATTGTTAAAGAAGAATATAAGGCTCAATCGTGTGCAAACATGATTTTTTTGAATCTAATTGAATCTTATTCAAATCAATTGAACTAGGTTAGTCTAATTGATGATATCTAAATCTAAACCCTTATTTGTGTGATCCAGTTAGGTTCAGTTCCGTATAGTAATGGGATATGTCATGATCTCTATCATCAACATCATCGAAATACCTTTCGATGGATCAGAACTTTTCTGATTCAGACAACTAGTATGATCAATCATCCAAATCATTCTAATTGCTCTCAAAATCTACCAGTGACACCTAGCAGCATATGATGGCAACCCATTAGAACTAAAAATGAACCTCTTGGTGCAGTTACCTATGTGATTAATTTCCTCTATCTTGAGCCCCAATCGGATTAGGGTTAAGGTGATCTCGTCAAACCTTAATTTCCATCATATGAATTAATCATTCGATTTAAGTCCAATGTAAAATCCTAATAGAAATTCTTTCTATTATTTCATTCTGCCATGGTCATAGGCTTATGGACTTGATTCTTCATGATCATCATAGGACTGCTCCTCATTTACCGAGGTAGATAAATCTCCTATCGGTGCAATCTAATTTCTACAATGAACATGCTATAGCCAACATACACCTCAGGATTCTAAATGGCTAGGAGATCGAGTTATGGTATAGTCAAACTATAACACCCTCAAGGTGAACTATCGATGCACCTCAGGTTAAAGAACCAGACACACCACTATAGCTTCGAGCCAGTCATCGACGAAAAGGTAGACTTCCTCATGACTGCTCGAGGTGGTCACGCTCAGTGCCCTCGTTCTCTAACAAGTACCTGTACTCTCGCTCTGGTGTCTCTACACCGTAGACTCAAGACTCATCTACTATAAAGAAGCGATTGTACATCAACCTTTCAGATCAATCACATCCTCATGATGATCCTACGGTCATGAGCATTTTATGAGTTAATAATGAAAATTCATGTCTTAAATTTTCAACTCTTGAAAATAAGAACTATCATTGCCATTAACTCAAGGGATGTATCATAGACACTAAATATACATTATGATAGAAAATAATCCATTTTATTATTTATAGTCAAAATTATAATTTTGCCCTTAGAAGTGTATAACAAGTGTCAGCCCATTCTGACTTCTAGGGCACACGTATCTAACACATCAGATACTGCCAAAAAAATGGTGTGGCTAAGAAAATTCATCACTGAGCTTAGAGTAGCACTCTCTCTTGATGGTCCTGCTATATTGCGACAACTCTGGAGCCATTGCTCAGGCGAAGGAACCAAAGGCACACCAGCGGACGCAGCATATTCTGCACCGCTACCATCTTATCCGAGAGATTGCGGATCAAGGTGACGTCGACTTTCAGAAAATCGACGGAAAGGAGAACCTGATTGATCCATTCACTAAAACTATTGCGGTGAAGGAGTTCGACGACTTTAAGTTAAAGATAGATATTAGATACTGCACCGATTGGCTTTAGTCCAAGTAGAAGATTGTTGGAAATGTGTCCCAAAGCCAATCGTCAGTCTGTTGACAGTTGGACCATATATTTGTAATTGTATATGAATTATAAATTAATAAAAGTTATTTTGACATTTTTTATCACAAATTCTGTTGTCTTCTAATGAACTCCTGTATTGTGGTGAAGTCTTTAGGACTATCTAGATTCGGCAAAGAAGGATTTGTCATTTAGTTCTTAAATAGTTTACGACCAAATGATATGTTTTTACTTAGGACGATAACGTTTATCAAGTATAGATCGTTGTGTGCCATATAGGTTGGTTGTCCTCATAACCAAGGAGTGTTGAGATACTGATATGGCATGCAAGTGAGATGTATAGGTACATTTGCACTGAACGTGACCAACTCTAGGGCTTTTCTCCTGTCAAGATTAGTTTCGATGGAATATGGATATAAATATTCCTCCGATCTGAGATCACCATGGTGACTTCCAAGCAACTCACTGTATTTTGGTGCCGAACTATCTGAATTTCTAATTCAGTGATGGAAGATTTCTGGGCACAGTCAAGTACTTGTAGAGTCGGTACGTGTATCAAGATGAGATTGACCACTCCTAATTTTAGGAGCTGTGTTCAATTGTATTTCAATTTAGCAAAACCTTGGTCAGGATAGTCTCAGTGAGGAGTTATGGGACTAATTGCTTTGAGACACGATATGAATGTATTTTCTAGGATTGACAGTCTAACTCTGAGTCATCTATTATACAAAGATCATAGGGATGAATTATAAGATAATCATATTTGCGTAGGTTCTGAATGTTGCGATTGCAATTATTCGACCTATCTGGACGTCGGGTACTATTGCTAGATGGTCACTTCGATTAGTATAGAAATTGATTTCTGTGCTATCGACTTAGGTTCAGACCTGTGGGGTCACACACATTAGGAATTCCTACCTGGTCTGATGGCTGATCAAGAGTTTCATTGGTCTGGGACTCTGTGGTCAAGAGTTCCATTGAACTGAAACTCTATGACCAAGAGTCCTACTGGACTGGGACTGAGTCCGACTTGTTTGGGACTTTCTGATCAAGAGACCCATTGGTCTAGACTCTATGGTCAAAGAGTCCCACTAGACTGGGACTCTATGAACAAGAGTCCTACTGGACTGGGACTCTGAGTCCTACTTGTCTGGGACTCTCTAATCATGAGTCCTAATAATCTAGGACACTGTGGTCAAGAGTCCCACTTCAGTGGGATCTATGACCAAGAGTCCTATTGGATTGAGACTTTGAGTTCTACTCGTCTGTGACTCTCTGATCAAGAGTTCCATTAGTCTGAGACTTTATGATCGCGAGTTTGATTCATTTGGGACACTGGATTCAAGAGTCTCACTGATTTAGGACTCTTCAAAAGTTTCATGTTGATAGGACTCTGTTGCCCAGTAACCCATTCAATTTGGACTTAGATATTTTTTGAAGAATTAATTAGCAATTTGATTGCTGATTAGCTCAATTTGATTGAGCGATGAGGATTCAATCAAGTCCAATTAAATTTGATTCGATTGGATTCGACCCAATCAAGTTATGAGATGACCTAATCGCTATGGGAGTTCTGATCCTGATTTGATCAGGATGTAGATCTAATTAATTTTTAATTTGATTAAAAATTTATTGGATTAGGCTAAGCCTAATTTGGTTGGATTTAATCTGGTTTAATTGAGTCTAGATTAATTGGTTTGGTTGAAACCAATTAGGACCAAGTCAAATGAAGTTTGAATTCAAATTCTCTCATGCGCCCATCATTTTTGACTTTTCCACTCTGCTTCCCACGCCCTCCCTTTTGTTTGTCGAACATTTTTTGAGAAATAAAAAAGTGCACGCAGAAGGAGAGTCCTTCTGCATGTTAAACACAAGAGAGGGCGTTGGATAAGGATAAGAGGCTCATTTGATTTTTGAAATCAAGTGAGTGGTTAAAACTTGTCAACCACTCGACCCTTATCGTTTTCCATGCGATTTTTCCATGGTATTCACGTCAATAAATTATGAGAATTTTTGTGCATGCAGAAGATGGGGTTAGCATCATGTGGTAAAAATTTCAGAGTATTTGGGGATCAGTTTTGGGCGAAAAAAATCTCGGAGTGAAGGTGAACAGGATCCTGCAGCACTTTTCTTTTTTTTTTATGCTTCTCTTCTCTTGTGATTTTCACCTCTAACGATATCCTATTTTTAGATATGATCTAAATAGAGATTATAGATCTAAAAGTTATCTTTCCATGAAAACTTATTTCATGGAAAAACTCCACATTGAGAGGGCGTGATAGGATTTTTAGTGTGTCAGAGTTTTTGGGCCGAGTGAAATCTTAGATTTGAGAATCTAGGTTTGAATGGAGAGATCGAGTGCTATGAGCATCGGATCGCCACCAAATTTAAAACACATCTTCATCATCCTCTAATATTTATGCTCTAATTTTCTGAAATATCTGAAAAATCAGAAAGTATACGATCAAGCTGATCGATCGTGATCAACCATCGAAGGCCCCGATGAGGAGCTAGCATTCCAGTGGGGCTGATCGGGACCAGGAGCTCTGTGTGGACCAACCGTAGAGGTCGAACATGTGTGTAGCTATGACGTGATACCAGAGCATTATCCGGTGGACTCAGATTGCGGTGATTGACTATCCGCGAAAAGGTATTGTGTTCTGAACACGTAGATGTAGTAAATAGTTTATTACATAGTTTTATTTTCAGATCTATTGATGGATGCATGCATATTATATTTAGATTCTAACGTGTAAGGTTAAATAATCTGATATGATCAGTAGATAATTAATTAGATTAATTATTTTTCACTGCATTATTGCTATTTTTGAAACATTTTTTGAAAGTAGCATGGCAAACCCTGCACTATTTTCTTCAGTAGGATCTAGTGAACTGTGCCAAACTAGCTGGTTTGGGTTATATGAACCAAATGGTTGGTTACTAGCATCGTTCAACTAGTCGAATCGAGCCCTTTTCCAACACCTTTGAAAGCTCACTTCCCCTCTTGCCTCCTATTCTGATCTCTCTTTCTTCAGGTAAGTCTTTTTTTCTCTATCCTTCCCTCAATCCCGATCATCAAATCTGAAGCAGTCAAATGGCTCAAAGCCCTTGTAGAGTCCTTGAGTCCCTTAAAGCCCTCTCTCTCCTCTCGCCTCCTCTAGCCTCTCTCCCTAAAAACCATCCTCCAGATTTGACATGTCCGATAGCATCTTGTCCATGTCCAATGATGACGACGATGCCTGGCTAGATAAGTCCTCTCTCTCCATATCCCATCTCTCTCTCAGGTAAGTCTAAAGGGCTTGGCTTCTCTCTCCCCCTGTCTTGCCCCCCTCTCCTCATTCCTTCCTAGTTCCGATATGCTATGGTTGAGCATGATATGTGCTAGAATTGAACTGGCTGCCGACTAGTATGACCATTGACACCGGTTCAATAAATCCTATTTCTAGTCTAAATACATGGAGATGTATATTTAGGCATAATATGCAAAACCACTTCCAGGAGGGAGTGTGATTTTCACCTAATGTTGCACTCCTAAGGCTAGAATCCAACTAGGCTAGGTAGAGCATCTATGCAACCCAAGCCTAATCAAAATAAGAACTTTAGGCACTTCAGATTAGATTGAGGCTCATTTTTTTTCCAAAATTCTTGCCTAAACTTAACTAGAGCCCGTACTAGAGTTTGGCCCATAACCCGATTGTGCTAGCCTGGAGAGGGGAGAGAATGGAGAGGAGTGATAGAGATTAGGTGGGAGAGAGAGGAGAAAGGGAGGAGAGAGAGAGAGAGAGAAGATGGAGGAACAGGAGAGAGCTGGAGAGGGAAGAGAGATCGGATGGAAGAGAGGAGAGGAGAGAGAGAAAGAGATATGAAGGAGGAGAATGAGGAGAGAGGGTGGGGGGAGGAGAGATCAGCCAGGAAAGAGAAGGGGAGTGAGAGATTGGGAGGGAGAGAGGAGAGAGAGAGAGCAAAGAGGGAAGGGAGAGGGGAGGGAGATTGAGAGAAAGGAGAGAGTGGAGAGAAGAGAGCAAATGGATTGGGGGGAGAGAGCGACTAGGGAGAGAGATTGAGAAGGAGAGAAGAAAGAGCTTGGGTGGGAGAGAGGAGTGAGCGGAGAGAGATTGAGTGGGAGAGAGGAGTGAAGAGAGAGTGGAGAAGGGAAAGAGAAGAAAGGGGAGAAAGGGATTGGATGGGGTTTTTAGGGCCTAATTCTGGGCTCAAATTTCGTATGGGGTTATGGGCTTGGGCTTCATCCTAGGCCTGAGCTTGATCAAGTATTGATGTACTTCAGACCTTATTTTGAGACTCAAGCCCGATCCAATCTACCTTGGGCCTATACCCGACCTAGCTTGAGACCACTTCTAGCCCTACACACTTCCTTGGTAGAGATCATGTATTTACTTTAAGAAGTAGGCAAAAATTATTTTCATAATCATGGAGTCTAAAATTGGATCTTTATAGTTAATGTTGGTTTGTTTGTATGTATCGGCCATTATCAGGTTGGTATTTTCTTGTTTACCAGCATTTTGATGTTATTACATAGAAAACTGGGCTGTATCGATGTATAAGCTTGTGAACCAATGTATTAGCTAGTATGACATATATGAATTGGTATAGATCAATTTAAGTTAATAGCTTGACTACTTTAAGACACATTTTGACGACCCCATTAAGGTTTTAAGGAATATTCTTGGATACTGAAATGATATATACATCAATATGTCGACTCCTTAAGATTCGGTAATTATAATAAAATCTAAGAAAAATATGCATGTATAAACATAATGACTACGAGCCACATGAGTTGCTAAATTGATGATAAAGAGTTGATGGGTTGCTGGTTTCCATTAACAAAAACATCTTATGTAAGGTTACTTATCTTTCACATGCTATTTTTCTAATTTTTTTTCCATAGTAATTATTTTATTTTATTATTTTAAGTTGATTTTTAATTGCTTGTATAATAAACCTATTTATGGGATAACTAATTAACAATCAGTATAGCATGGGCATCTAAGAAGGCCCAATGTGCATTGTTGACCCCTTCTTTAACAAATTAAGGTTTTGGATCTCCTGGTAAGTTAACATATTTCTCAAAATAAAAAAAAGAAAAAAGAAAAAAAAAAGAAAAAGAAAACACAGAAACATGGTATCAGGGCTGGAGGTCATGGCCTGAAAACATTCAAATCCCTATTCAGGCCAATTTTAATTTAATTCACTAAATAATTGTTATCTTGAGTATTTTTTCTCTTGACTCATTCCCGCTTATTAACTGCAATCATTCTTGAATTGTTTATGTCTTCATTTGTATGGTCCAGGGCTCCAGGCTACACGAAGTGGGGTGTTAAGGTTTGATATACATTGTTGACCCCTTCCCTAATAATTAATCTTTTGGTTCTAGTGGTCAGTTAACAACACTGACACAATACCTTGTATCAGCCACTACCAGTAGAGCATCCTGTACAAGTGTTTGCACCCTTTGTTAATATAATTTAAGTGGCAGCTTATGAGGTACTAACATCAAGAACTGGTTTCCGCAATGTATCCGCATCACATTAATGCTAATCTGAAGACTTTATATTATTTCAACTTTGGATTTTTTGCAAAGTCATCACCTAGATAACTTTGAATCCTCCTGTGCTTTAATGTTGCCATTTTAACATTAGCTTCATCAAGCAACAGTATAAGAATTATAGGTGTGAAACTATTATGTTTATGGCTATAGTCAAGTTTCACACGGTTATGAATAATGATAAGACCGTAGAAAGGTACCCGTAACACATATGCTGATGTATGCAAGAATTGGTTTTCAGTCAAGTTAATATGCTAACTCTTTCTACTATACAATGGTGGGATAAGCATCCATGTCAGACTTAATGGTTCACATAGAACTTTGAAATAATTGTGCACCAATGTAGACTGGGAGGTATCATGATTTTTTCAGCCAGTTCCATCCACAAGCAGGGAATGGATAAATCAGATTGCTAATTTTGTCTGATCAAGGTGTGAAGGAGAAGTTCTCAAAGTCACTTCAGTGCTTTGCATATAAATATACTAGGGTGCACATAGCAATGATTGTCCGGTTAGATTTATCTATTACTAACAAATTCTCTTCCCATACGAAATCAAAGAGCTAGACTATTGCTAAACCTTCATAAAATTCCATGAAAGAAAACCAAATTAAAGTTTCCCTACTGCTATAGATGAAGGTACCTCATTTATGAATTGTTGAGTTCCGTCGCTAGAATCAGCAGAAACCTTGACTGCCACTTCTTTTCCATCCTTCATTTTTCCATAATAGACAGTTCCAAAGCTTCCTTCACCAATCTTTTTTGAAAACTTGCAAGTTGCTTCTTCTATCTCAGTAAGAGAGATATGGTATGCCAAATCTAGGCCTTCATCAATAATCAAAGATGCACCTCGTACAATAGAATAGGGACTTGAAGATTTAGACAGGATGCGCAGATAATTGCCTGAAGAGACTATCATACGATATCAGTAACATGTCATTTTGATATCAATAATAAATGAAAACTATTTGTGGATGAAAGTTCTAGATCACATACTTTTTTTTTCATGACTCTCACCCTGCAATGGCTTCTGTTGATGATTCCAAAGCAGCCACAAACATCCCACTAGCAAAAGTACAGCAGCAAATGCTCCAACGGCTATAACAACTATAAACTTAAGGTTCCTCTCATGCTGTCCCATTAAGCGTAATCCAGGATTGCCATCATAACTGAAAGTAAGGTGCTGTTGGTTAATGAAATGCCACTATGCTGTCAGAAAATCTAACATATTTTTCTGGTGTTGTCATGTTGAATCATTTTTATGAGTCCCTGGAGTGCTATTCTATAGAAGAAGGCTGCAAGGGTCGGGGAGTTTCAGAACCATGTAGAATATAGTTTTATTCAAGCAGTTAGCAGTATTTTGGGGCCAGAAAATGTATCTCCAATTAATATTTGAAACTAATTCAACTATGACATGAATCTAAGCTTAGTAGAATTAAATTGACATAAATCATCTACTGCATAGGATTTATCACTGTATACCGTAATCATAACAGAAGAGGAATATGATCTCTCTGAATCCTAAGGAGAATCAAGATTTTGTTTCTTAAATGAAAAGTTTATTTACTTCTTCGAGAATAGCACATGCCATACTGTCCTGTCTGTTGATTATTAGAGTTTCTGCATACTCACTTGAATATGAATTTTCCATTTAACAGTGCTGGAGGTATATCCCCGCTTAAATGGTTGTTTTGTACATACCTGCAGTAGTCAATTTATCATTGTATCATATAATCTCTTAAGAAGAAGCTTTAAGATTAAATCATATAGGCAACAAGTCAAACAAACATACAGAATCATGTAAAAACCAGGAATCAATTTACTCATATACACACTAAAGTTTAAACACACAACTTCACCTAATTTAAATAATCATGCTGTTACTTACAATTCTCTTAAGCTTGGCAGCTTGTCAAAGTAAGATGGTAACTGACCAGTCAGTTCATTGTTCTCTAGATGCCTGAATACAAACAGCATGAGAGATGTGGTTAAAGAAGAATAATGCAATTTTTTTTTAAAAATAACTTAGATGCAAAAAAATAAGAATTTACACGACTTCCAAATTTATTAGACTGCTCATATCTGGGATTGGGCCATCCAAGGAATTATCATCGAGCCACCTGAATCATTACTAATCCATCAGCTACAGCACTATCTTTCAGGATGACATTATTGCCAATTTGTACACATATATATTGAATTTGACAGCTTACAACTCTGTTAACTGCTCCATCTGCTTTATGTCTGCAGGTATTGCACCGCTCAAATTCTTTCCAGACAAAAATCTGTTGAGGAGAAGTAGGCATAACTCAAAAGTAAGTGTATTTTTAATTTAAGGTGATCATGAGTCCCACCGTCAAAACAATGTCTCAAAAATTACATTTTTGTAATCCTTGGTGGCATCCTGGAGCTGCAATTTATCCATTCCCAGTGAGCAGGGGTACAAGGATCACCATCTTCATAGGTCCATTCTCCCTGAGAAGACATGGATTGGAATGCATGCACAACAGCAGCTTCCAGCCACAATGATTATCCATCAGCTCATACATGAAAACAACTCTCTTTTAAACAAGTAGGCATCCATCTAATAATTTTCAAAAAATGGGGAAGAAAAAGTGGTTTGAACTAGTGGCAGGTCCAGGTTTTGGCCTTTCAGGTGTTAAAATGTTATTCTCATTTGCACACTCAATAATTATATGAAAATAAACCAGATAGGAAAGATTTCACAATTACCATCTTGGATATCTGTCTTTGGTATAATTTGTACATATTTGCTGATTTCAATCGCATTCAGAAGGGGACCACGGGTTGAATCCTGAGTCTTGGAGAATAAGCATGATAGAACAAAATCCAGTGATACATTCATATAGCTGGGTTCATAGAGCGCATAGCTCCCATTGGCATTCTCAGCAATATTGACAACTATATTATCATAACCAGGAATATAGGGCTGCTTCATCGTAAATTTTCGAGTGTCATTTTTACCTAAATCTTCAATTTCAGCTAAATATGCATAAGCTCGAGCATTGGCAGGGAAACCATCAAGATTTAGCCTGTATGAAAGGATTCCCCTCGTTCCAACCACAGCAGTCTGCATCACTTTAACTGGTGGAAATTCCCGTGTATTTATTTTTATGTTCCTCTTAGTACTAATTCTTCTTGTACCAGGAGCCATTCCCACAAGATAGTTCTGCCTTCTATCTAGATCAGATTCCCATATACGGTCATAAGGGTCATCAGGATGCCTGTTATATCATGGACATTTAGAAGACTTATTTATAATCTCAAAATGGAAGAAGTTTCAAAACTACATGAATTCCTAATGGTGACAAAGAGAGATTTTTCAGTGGAAAATAACAAACTAGGAAAATGAAGAAGGACAATGAAATAATGAACATGATAACTCTGAACATATTGAAAGAATGCATCTGTTATTATTGCTTGTTGGACAGACATTGATAAGGGATTCACTTTTGGAGCACACCTTGTATCTTTTCCATCCAATTTCTTCTGAAAATATATTGCAGGTTCTTTTTCTTTCTTTTTTATTTGAAAACTTGTGTACAGCATATAGACAAAAGCCTGCTATCATCTTCCAATACTCTTTTGCTGTATTAACCACATTTGCTCTCTGAAGTCTAATGTTACCAACTACTAAGGTATATGTGCCGGACAATAGTCCTCTTTGGTTCAATGTACCCCTCAAGGAGGAATATCCACACGAGTTAGAAATCCCGAAAAGAATGGAGGATGGACTACTAGAGAATCAATATAGATGATACCTAATTGTAGAAATCTTGGATATGTTCTGAAAATCTCGAATATGTACCAAAAACCTTCGATACAGATGGTACCTCATTGGATCACACTACAAACCTAGAAAATATTGGATATGTACCAAAAATGTTGGAGAACAACAAGAGGTTCCCAAAAATTATACTAATGGATTTTGTGACAGGATTTAAGAGAGCTTGTTTAGACTGCAGATTCAGGTCAACAAGTGATTATTTAATAAATGTTTTTAGTTAGTGACCCATGCCACCTTAAATGGATAGGACTGTAATGACCCAGTACAGTACAAGGCCTTGGTATAGGCCGTAACAACAAATGATACTGTTGTTGTGATGACTCCAGCAGTGTATCAAGCATCGGTATGCACCTTACTGTTCTGACCCAATCTGTAGCAGTTAGTTACTGTCCTGTACCGAGATAAAAAACCTTGCAACTAATAAAGGATTCATAGAAGGTAGAACTATAGTAACTTGGTTAATGCTTGTGAATCATACTGCAATTTTAAGCAAATACCTTGTTCCTATGTTAGTAGTCTTGTATAGATATTTCACATTACCAAGAAGATTCTGCTTACGAATATAACTGGTGTCGGACAAACTGATACAACTCAGTAACTTGGTAGTACTAGTTAAGCACTGAGTCGGTATGTTTCTTCTTCAAGGGTAACTCACTTTTGTGTCAATTCCCTGACCAACAGTTGGTAATGCATTAAAGCACTGCAGATAGCCACCTGTGTCTTCAAATGTATATGTCAAGTTGTTGAACAGTGGGCTATTCTCATAATCTTACATAGAATCCAACGGAGGCTAAAAAAAAATTTTCAAAGGAATTATTATAGTGTATAACAGCTTTGTTACTTAGAGGCTGCACATCACACAACCATATTTTATCAAGAAAACATTTGGCAGACACCATGACACAAGAAATATGCAATTACTGAAAGATGTGCCACTGCAAACTAAAGTATACTAAGAAAACCCTTTCATTTTGAAGTAAGGAACCTATCCATTGCTTTCTAGTGAATAGAAGATAAGTTTTGAAAGTTTAAAAAAGGCATAAAGTTATATAAATTGCTGATAACAGGCCTAAACATGTCTTCTGAAGAAATTGAAAAAAGAGAAAACATGAATCATCATTATAACAGAATGAACAGACAATAAAAGCTCAAACAATCAGAGAGAGCACCCAACATGCACATAAAACTTCATGTAAGGAAAAAATTATATAAAGCAAGTTGATCACAAAATGAACCTATTCTGGAGTGTATCACACAAGAGCTATGATAGAATGTAATCTAGGTTGATAGTTGATAACTTGATACCACCGATGCATGATAGAAATCACATATACCAAACTTTATTTCTTTTACGTATGATATGGCTCTTTGGGAGTAATAATGTATGAGCCAATACTATAATCCTTACAATCTATTAAGTCAAAGCAAAACCCAGACATAAAAATAGGGAGACACTGCAAAAGGCTTTTGTTGCCTTGAAAATGAGTATGTATAAGATAGTGAATTTTGGAAGCAGTAAGCAGATTGGTGGGCCTGGATTCTCTTGTAAAGAATTTTATCATGAAAGGTACTGTGATTTGCAAGATGCTAGTCAGGACAATTAATGCCTTAAATCATCACTGCACATACCGTATAGGTTCATCGCTAAGAGCTCCGAAGTTTACTCTTGCTGCAACCTTGAGGTAAAAATCATCCTCATAATTTGTAGCATACATTGATACATTCAATGGCCGCAGCTCAAGGGTTGATATGAAAGGGTAACCGGTGGATGCACAACATAGGCAGACTTGTATATACGTAGAAGTTGCCCTGATTATCATCTCCTCAACAAACACTCTGGAAGCTTCTTTTATTGTTACAGTGGACCAGTAGGTGCTATCCATGAATAGCTGGAACATCGGGTAGGGGTTTCCAGAATCTGAATTTCCATACAGAAATGTTGCTCGCACAAGATATCTCCTTCTTTCAGTAGTACTCAACGTATAACAGTACTTCTTGCAATCTGCAGGAAAATACCTATGAAACTTATACTGTGGTCCAGTTTTTCTTGAAGTTCCTACTTCTGCCACCTTTCCATATTTGGTTAATCCGGCATCTGATATCCAAGTAAGTCCAGTACTTGGGTCTGTGTGGTTACCTGTGCCTCCACAATCTATGCTAACAAAATCTGCACATGAAAAGTGAGTTTTATATCAAGATTTTACATGAATGAAAAATCTTCAAGAAACTAATGAACACTGCTTCATCATGTTGTCAATTTAATGTTTTATTGATGATGCCAATAAAATATTCTCAAAGAATAGAAATGAACATAATTCCTGTCATACATAAAGCTGATACCAATACCAAAGCAATATTTCTTTTTTCTGTTTCTCGTTTTTTTTTGCAAGGGGGGATGTTAGTTGTCAGTTCTTCATGCTAGAGCTCCCCATAAACATAAGAAACTCCAGCTTTCAGCCTTGCATTGGATCTGATTATAATACTTTATGCACTGAGAGCATCACTTTGGAATTTCTTCCCCTTACATGACATTGTAGCAATCTTTACATTCTCTTGTTTAGTAGAATATTATAAGAATGCAAAATCATCCTACCATATCAGTTAATATGATATTTTCCTATACTTTCTTAATGCATTTGCCGTGCAATATATAAATGCAATATAGGAGAGTAAAGGATGCATCAGGAACCTTAACAACATGCAGGAAACTGATTAAGTTTTCCTATGTTAGTACTTATCCTCCGTATGGCTTTCCTACAACCATACTGAAACTTTTTTAAAATCAAAATGAATTTGGTAGCTGAACGAAGACCATCAGGAGGGAAGGTGCATTTCAATTGATTGGATAGTAATTTTTGAATACCCAAACTCTGAATAGATGGGCATTATTTGAAGCTATAGTTGTAGATGCTGGTTGCATACACCATAAAATTGGTAGCAGACTTATATCTCAGTGCCTTTAAATCTAATTCTTCTTTTTCTTGCTTAAAACCCTTTTCTAGAAACAGAATTTGCAAGCTCAATTTTTGGACATAAAGTTTTGATTAGGACAATTGTCCAGCATCATGCATGTTTGGGCAAAAGAAAATTTCATCTAGTATTTTTCCTGCTTTTGTTTATTATGAATCAAAGGCATATCCACCATATCGAAGACCATTAAACCAAAATATTTCATTTCCATTCATATTAAAGTGAAGGCAGGCCATTATCATCAAAATCATTAAGGAGACTCATGATAGTGTGGGATCCAGGAACCAATAAGACAATGCACGGATTATTGGAGTTTAAATTCAGTATCGTAAGCTGACAGCTCAGGTCAGGATCAAATTATGTTTTTTGACCACGACCAGCTTTGTTCTGACTGAAAAATAAGGCTAGGACGAAGGTGCAGTTGGGTTATGTGGGAGTACTGTGGTGTTTAAACACCAAACTTCAAAGTGCATCACCAGACTTCCTTAATTCTACTTGTCTACGAAAGCCTTACAAGTATACTGATTTCTAGTCCACCTTGAATACCAAAAATGAAAGAAAAAAAAAATCCTACTCTGACTTACTTTGTTACCTCCAGTTGAACTTCCAATAGGAAAAGTCCTAATTTCTCTAGTCTATAGTATTTTCTTCTACCTTGATCACCTCTCATCCTCCATTATAAACAAATAAAACATGAATACCAAATCATTACCAATGAGATACAATCTTCTACAGGATAAATTAGGTTTATGTCCAATTGCCAACATTGAACGTCAATTACAAAATATATATAAAAACAACATTAATCAGGGTTGTCTTTTCTTTTCCATCATTCAATTTCAAATTTTATAGACCTTGCTATCACACTTGAGCATTTTGGTACTTCATTCATAAATTATCAGGCAAAATTAAGGGAAAAAAAACATAATGAAAAGAATATCACTGGCATAAATCTAGAAAAAGCATCATTAACATAAAAAGTGAATGGTTTAATTTGATTATTTGATATGTACTTCAAAATTTGCGTCCACCAATAATCAGCATCAGTTTCTATCCCATATATCATATGGTAATTAATAACCAATCCCTGAAATAAAGGATTTATCACGCAAGATGTCACAGAAGCACAACATACTTCATTACGATGCATGAAGGGTAATAAAACACAAGAAGCATACCTCTCTCTTGGCCAGAAACAGAAGGAAACAAAAACAGAACCAAGAGCAACAAACAAGGGAGAAGAGCCATGACGAATTTGAAGAGGATGAAGTGCCCCTATGAGAATTGGCTTTGCAACAAGTGCTAGGGCTGAACAACTAAACTCTTTGCTATATATATAAGAAATTAAGAATCAGAAAACCATGCCACTGAGCTTTCAAATGGTGCACAAAAAGAGTGGAACAAGGGTTGGGGGTCCATCTAGCACTCACCAGTCTCATTCCATCTAAGAATCTGCTTTCCAAAATGTATACCCTTTAAGGAAGAGCAATTGATCAATCTCGTGCTTTTGAATACCATAAAGAGAGAAGTGCAAGCCCGGTGGAACGCTGTTAGGTGCTCAGCGCCACTAACACTGGAAGTTTCTTTTCGTTCCTTGGTGTTTCCTGGGAAGATGCTTGACACGTGGGTCACTGAGACCGGAGTAGGACAAGTAGGTCCGGTTTAGATGGACCGGTCAAGTGTTTGGTTTGACCAGACCGGACCGGACTCCTGCTGTGGGTGTGGCTTGGTGCGAGATCCAGGTCCATGTCTGAGACCTGAATTTGGTTCAAGACATTTCAGTTCCTGAAAGTTTGCGGTCCCTTGCCTCATTTAGCTTTTTGAGGAGAGATCAAAGGGATAATATAAGAGGGACTTGGATGAGCAAGTTCATGCGAGAATTATATGACCCATATTGTCGTGCGAGTTCTTGTGAGGCTGAACCATTTAGATGAGACTCGAACTCGATCAAATTGGAGAATTTGGATCTAGGTTTAGGGCTCAATTCGACTCGGTTGAACTCGTGGGGTGGTTTGCGAACCAACGATTTCATCAACATACCATCATTGTTTGTAGGATTCGAGAGCCACATGTCCTTGTCTCCAAAATTTGATTATTATTAAGGGTATGGTGTGAACAAGTATGAACGTAAATTCAACTTTCGACTTTAGCCATGCAAAAGTTCTAAAGAGGGTTATCCTTAGGGAATGACGGGATGGAAAGGCAAAAAGGGTGCTTTGAGTGGAGGGATGATGCGTCCTTCATAACATGAAGCCATCAACTTTTCTAGCGTCATCTTCTTTTTGAGCACAAAGCCATCATCTCTTCTTTGTTGGTCCCACAATTTAGCATTATTTTTCCTCTATTTTTTCTCGTCATAAAGAGCTTGAACAATTTCCTGTGTCCATACGAGCAAAGCCAGAGAATTAGACATCCGTAAACTAAAAGATTGAACTCTGACTCGTGGAGAACTCAATTCCAATCTAATCAAGATAGAGTTAGGTCTATAAATACTCCATTGTAAGCTTCACCACGGTGCTCAGTTTTTTTGGGAACTACTTTGAAATCGGCAGTTACCGACTACGTTGATATTTTGTATGGTACATCATTGTCACAATATAAAAATAATTTTATGGCAGCATGCATATATATATATATATATGTGTGTGTGTGTGGATTGTACTCAATTGATTGGATCTCAGTTTATATTCGATCGGATTCCTAATCGTTGAATTCAACATGCATCTTCGAAAATAGATATCTAAAAAGATGAGCCTTCAGAATTGAAAAAAAGGCATGCATTTAAAAAAAAAAGTCTGAAGGCGCCTTCGGGATGCTGGAGGCGCTTTTAGGTTTTTTTTTTTAGGTGACGCCTATTTTTTTTAAATTTTTTTCAGTCCGAAGCCATTTTCATCTTTAGAGCTAAAAAAAAACTGAAAAAAAAAAAGGCGCCGTGCTTGAAAAAAAAAAATCATTGAAAAAAAAAAAAATGTA
This sequence comes from Cocos nucifera, assembly GCA_006176705.1. Classification (NCBI taxonomy): domain Eukaryota; kingdom Viridiplantae; phylum Streptophyta; class Magnoliopsida; order Arecales; family Arecaceae; genus Cocos; species Cocos nucifera. The sequence goes on from QRFJ01000427.1 coordinate 1,274,360, forward strand.
TCTTCAAACATCTGAAGGTGCCTTTAGTTTTTTTCAGGTATAGATGCACACCTATTTTTTTTCAATCCTTAAGGCGTATCTTTTCTGATGCCTATTTTTAAAGATGCACGTTAATCTAACGATTAGAAATTCGACTGAATATGAACTGGAATCTAGTTGATTGGAGCCCAATCTATCCAATAAACAAAAAATCACCAATGGAAATAATTAACAAGGAGACCAATAAACTGATGGAAGCTGATCACTTGGCCTACAATATCGAATTGCAACCTTCAAATGGTTGCTTGTGATCATAAATTCGTCACACCAGACAATTCTTGCTGGTCTACCCATCCGATGCTCCAATATATATTTTTCAAACACTTCCAATTTTCAAATAATTCAAGAGTTGATGCATGAGAAAGAAATTTATAATTTTTAGTAATCTGGTGCACTAATAGGCGTAGCCTTCCTATCATTTTCGTTTTTGAAATTTTAAGTATCAGCTTCAATGGGCTACCAGCTTTGTTGGAGGACAAAGTCTTCAGGGCCCAATCTTTGTCCCCAAAGCAATGATCCATTGCCACTTGTCTGCAAACCCACTGCATGCCGTCGTGAACCCATGAATGGCACCAATCTCTTTGTACCATGGGGCATGGTGCTATTTTCAGAACGGCAACTTTGGCGCTTTGCCTTTGAGCATTTTTTTTTCCCCCTTTCCACTTATCAAAATTGTCGCCTCATATTCAAATCAATGTTTCGTCATTTAATGAAAATAATAACCTTCACCAAGGTTAATATATCTAAGCCTTATAGTACGTAATTCGTGCAGTTAGCACGCTCGATCCCTTGATGAGTCACTCGGTGCAGATTTCTGCAAAAACCGCCATAATTATGTTTCTTGACCTCTTTTTGATTGATCAAGCAAGTTCCGTGTACAGGAAATGATACCAAAAAGTAGGTAGGATGGTTGATTATCTTAAGAAAATACAAAGATGACGAATTCTAGCCAGTAAACACATATCTTGATTGGAGTTCCATGAACTAATACAGAAAACTAGGCAAGATAAATAGTCCGGTTTTTATATCTTAAGAAAATATAATTACGGCAAACTCTAGTAAGTACATAGAGATCCTACGATTAAGTTTGGTCAACAGGACTGAATGGAAGCCTGGATCTTTGGAGAATTTCCCCTCAGATTTATTGTCTATTGGTATCTAGATTATGAGTCCGACGGGGCTAGCCTAGATTTAGTCGGGCCAGCAAATTACATGTAACACTCGTTACCTAAATGGTCCGATATTATATATCCTATCGTATAAAGTTGGGAGCACTTCATTTATGTGCAAATCTATAATTTATATAAAGTATAATATCATTTGAATTTGTTAGTTTTGTATAAGTATCCAAGATCTTCTTGATAAATAACGATGTGGAACTAAATATACACTCGCACGGATTCTCATGTATTCTCACTATTTAAGCTCTGGCATCTTCACATGATTAAAGATTCAAATTTATTTAAATTTAATTATAAATATCATGATTGGTCAGTGATCTGCCCTAATGAAAATATGTTGTAGTGTTTCTTAATCTATATAAATCATGAGTCAAATCGGCTTTGATACCGAATAATCAATATGAGATTAAATATATATACATTTATATGAATCTTCATATAAAAATGAGAGTTTTTAGAAAAAAATATTAATGTGCATATTAGAGGGATCATATAGAATGATCTTCACTTTTTCCATATATCCTCTTAAAAAAAGGAAATACGTAAAGTGCCGTCTCTAAGGCTATCTTTCCATTTCCATCCGTTCGTGAGGCCTTTCTATTAACATGTTTTCAATGTGGGCTTAATATTTAAATTAAAAGTTGGTTAAGAATCAATGGTTTGTAACTCCGAGGACTTCTTAAAGGTGAGATCATTTTAAGAGACATGTCCAATGGTCAAAAAAATTATTAAAGTATGGCTCTTGGTATGGGCAATAATATTCATGAAGCTATTAATAAGGAGACTCATGAACTACTATATAAAGAGGTGCTAGATCCCTCCCTTAGATCCTATTTGAGATTGCCATTGTCAATAGAGTTTTTGGAGATTTTGAAAATAGAACTTTTGATAAGTAGAACTTTTGAAAATAAAATTTTTATAAAAAATTATTTATTATTTGGTAACCATGGTTATAAAGTACTTTGAAACTTTAATATATGTTTGGCAACTAAAATAAATTATATTATAATATATAATATTATATAATATAATAGATTATAATCTAATCTAATAATAAATTATAATATAATATAATATATTATATTATTATAATATAATAATATTATTAATTATATTATTGATTATTATTATATCAAATTATATTTTATAATATAATAATACTATAATAGATTATATTATATATTTATAATATATCATAATATTAATTTATTATTATATATATTATATTTATAGTATAATGATATAATATGATATGATATAAGATATAATTATGAGATTTGTTAGTAGATATTTTGGTCATTAAAAAAATTATTTAAATCAAAATAACTTTCTAATATTAGTCAGAAAGTATTTTTTTAAAAAATCTTCAAAATAAAGTTTTTTTTCAAATAGACTTTTTTTAGCTTTCTGGCAAAGTCAAAATAATTTTTTAATTTTTTATCAAATGTCACTATATCATCTAAATGATGGATCAGAAAATACTTTCTGGTACTCCAAAAGCTTAGCTAAATAGAGCCTTAGGGCCTATTTGGCCAAGCTATGAAAATTAGCTTATTTTAAAATAACTTTTTTTTAAATTAAGTTTCAGAAAAAGTACTGTAAGAGAGAAGCAGTTTATATTTGACAAAATTATATGATAAGCATTTTTATTAGTATTTGAGAAATAGTTTGTATTTAAAAAATTTTTAAAAAAATACTTTTGACTATGAAATTATGAAAAAAGTACATATATAGATTTACGTTAGAATTAATATTATTTAAATAAATAAATAATTTTAAATATTTATTATGATTAATTTTAATTAATTTTTTTTATTTTTATTTAATTAAAATATAAAAAAATAATAAGGTAGTTAGGCAGCATGAAAATAATAGGAGGGTTAGGTATAAATAAATAGGGATAGTTATGGTAAATAATAATTTTGGATAAGGATATTTATGTCTTGAAAAATTAATTTTCTGCTTCTACTTATATTTTCAAGGAGAAGCTTAAATTTTTTACTTCCTCTGTGCAATAAAAAAACTGCTTCTACTATCACTCAGAAGTAAATTATTTTTTAAAATAAGTTTGATCAAACATCCTATTTTTTTAAATAAATATATTTTTTAAAAAATAATAGCTTCTTTCTTCTCAAAAGTTTGACCAAATCGGTCCTTAGTCTGTAACAAAAGAACATAAGTCTTTTTCCATTAAAGAGTTCTAAAATAGATCATAAGGGAGAAGCATTTAGTGCAAAATCTTGCTTCTACTGATACTGCAATGGAGTCTAAAATAGGTCCGTAATTTTAGTATTCTATGCTCTCATACATGTATTGTGTGTAAAAATATAACAATTAGTATTAGAACCTAATGTATGATCATGGAATCTATATAGTTTGTTGGATGGACTTGTTGTTTGATAGAATTTGTAATATCTCGGTCTTATATAGAATTTTTAGGTTACATGTGGTTTCTTTGGTGTTCGCTTAAGTTTTTAGGATTGACCTTGTAAGCTACTTAATCTTAATTATAAATTATTTTGAATTAAACTTACTTTGTCAAAATTTGTTGAAGCCATTTAAGCATAAATTATGACTATCTGTCATTTCGAATACTGAAAATTTTCTAAATCTGAAATCTAGCATCTGTATGGGGAGCTATATAAAATAGATATATTTTTAAAACTAAAATTGATGGTAATTAATTCTTAGATGTTGGTAAATCATGGAGTGATTTTTAATGAATTTTGAGATCCTTTAATCTATTCGTTTTGAAAGAGAAGTTTTAAAAGTTTCAGATTTTAGAGAATTTGAACTAGAATCCAAATTTTGAAATTCTACTCTTGAGGATTTTGATTTTTTGATATTTTTATTGAATCCAAATAGAAGGATATTCCTCATTTATGTTTATATTTTAAAGTTGATATTAACTTTAAAAAAAAATGTAAGCGAAGTATTAAACAAAGCTGTAAGAAGCTGCGAAGAGAGTATCAAATGTATCAATAAGCGGAGTATTAAATAAAGCTGTAAGAAGCTGTGAAGAGAGTATTAAATATATCAAAATAAAATTTTTTGAAACCTAGGGGTTCGAGAAGTCTCGGTTTGAACTCGAGAGCTCTCGAGTTTCAGGCAATATAAACTCATTTTTATTTTTCTGAGAGCGAGACGTCTTGGTTCAGAATCGAGAGGTCTCGAATTTGTCGAGAGATCTTGATCTGAAAGCGAGATGTCTCGGTTTACAAAAAAATTTGGGAGTAGGTCTTAACCGACAAGGGTTTTAAGTTATGAGTTTTAAATCATTTTTCATGGGATGACAGAGTAGCTTGAGAAAATAGATAAAGGGCTAGAAAATTATCTGGACAACACCTTAGTACGTCAAAAAACTTAAGTGGATTCCCTACAAGTTGACACCTAGCAAATTTCTTTTTAATTTATTTCTTTCTAAAGTAAAAATACCAATGGTTCTCCTGATTGTTGGGACTTTTAAGCTATAAAGAGAAGTTAGCTAGGAAGGGATGAACTGGTGGTGAGTTGATAATATATTCTATGGCATGTTCGAATATTCTTTGAATTCTCTTGGCATGCTTATCTTGGTTTATCTATTCCTATGAAATCTTAGGTATCGTATGCTATACTCTTTTATAGTTGTTCAGCAAATCGAAACTTTATGTTAATATCCTATTATTAGCATGTTTGCTGTAATGACTATCTTGAAAACCTATCTTATTTCTTTAAAAAAAAAAGGCTTTGAAAATACTCTGACTTTCTTAATTGCTAGAGTTTATGTGAACCTTGGGATAAGCACCTCTAAACCTTCCCTTTTGATATATGAAATTGGTGGTGAATTTTGGTTTGGTTATTGTGCATGAGAAAATGAGATATAATTGTATTTTAGACAGATAACAATAAGATTTTATGGAAAAAATTCTGATCGACCACTATAGCTAGCGGTAGTTGGCGTTAGTCTTGGTGCACCATGTTTTGAATGACCTAGCTGGCAAGAGTGGTGCCAGCCCGGCTTATTTTGACCAACATGGTCAATTTTGTTTTTCTAGCTGGCAAGAATGGTGCTAGCTCGGCATGTTTTAGCTAACATAGTCGGTTTTGTTTTTCTAGTTAACAAGGACGGTGTTAGCCCGACGTGTTGATACACACGTGCGGTTTTGACGAAGTTTGGGACAAGCAAGTAACTATTTGATTTCGGATTAAAGATCTTCCTTCATGTGTTGGATATATGATTATTTAAAAGAAAAATTTAGTATGTTAAATCTGACCTACTCATTAACTATTGTTTAGAAGTTTGTTCGAAAATGGATGTTAAAGAAATATTTTTACTTTTATTTTTATTTTGTTTGACATTTATTCTGTTATTCTACTTGATTGAAAGTATTATTATGCTTATATTTAAAGAGGTTGTAAGTATGCTTTGATCCTAGCGCTCGTGCCTGAGCTTAACCTATTTCCATTATAGGTATATTATTTTTCATTAGGTCTTATAACTTACTATATTATTTTTTTTCTTTTTTTTTCAGATTTTAGTATTGGGCAAGATCCAGATCACACAGCTTGACAGGAGTAGTCATCTTTTGTTTTGGTGAGCCTAGCACCTGCGTGTGTGGGGAATTTACTTTGGCTATCCTAAAGTTGTGTTTCTTTTAACATACTTTGGTTGTGTTTAAGCTTTAGATATGCTCCATTACCTACAGACAGGATCTAGCTTCCACTGTATAAGTTTAAATGAAATGACTGTAGGTTTGTGTATGAACTTTTGTTGCTCAACGTGTAGATGTGGTTGGTTTGTGTGTGTATATATATATATATATATATATATATATATATATATATATATATATATATATATATATATATATATATATATATATATATATATATATATATATATATATATATATATTATATATGCATGTTTGTAAGAATATGCGAGGTTGAGCAGGTGATTGTATCTTTGAAAATGCCCGACTTTTAAGGAAAACTATATTAAACTTTTAGTAAAGTTTATATTTGAATTAATCTATTTGATATCTTTGCTAGGCTAGGTTGGCTAGTTCATTCTATGCACCGGTCATGATCCTGAGCTTTTGACAGAATTCATTCTATTTTTTTTTTTTTTTTTTTTTTTTTGGAGCATTCGGATTGAATTCCTTAGCCTTGTAATCATGACGTGATGGCATGTTCTTTTTTTTTTTTTTATTGATATTAGTTGCTGTTTAAATCATGCTATTTCGATATGTGTTTGAATTATTTTGGTATTTGTACTGGGTAAACTTTATATTTGCACCAGGTTACCTGTTTTGAATCTCGTGGGTCGTTCATTGGTCTCGAGACCAACGGCACTGTGTTGTGGCTTGGGTGACGGCTCCACATGTCCATGCTGCTCGTCAGCCGAACCATGGCATTCGGTGGCATCTCTAATGCTTCCCATGGCGTGGGATACGGCAAACCCCGATTCTGATCACCTAATGGTGTTTTCCAATCGGGTTTAAGGCCATGAGGGTCTCATGGGTATAAGAAATAAAAGAAATCTGAAAATATTACATTCGTCAGAGCATCCCTTAAGTTTTTGGGTGCATACGGTTTGGTCCATAAAGTTTAAAAGTGACCATACAGAACCTAAAACATGACAAAATGGATCTTAAAGAATTCCAAATTTTCAAATTAATTCCTAACCTTCATAAAGTTATTTTAGCATGCATTTAAGTGTGTTTTGACTATAATTACAGAGATATGTATGGTTAAAATATCTCATAAAGATAATTATGATGTTCATGCTTTTATTCACTTTTGGTGAGTAATTTATTTTTTTAAAAAAATGATGAGTTATTCCAATATATATATATAGTAAAGCCATGTTAAAATTTGCATGCAATAAAGTTTATATTCACTCAAATTAGAAGACATATTTAGTGATGCATGTCTATAAGGAATAAAATTTGAGTTGAAAATGCATGCATAGACTAGTAATAATTTGATTAATCAAAATTACAATTGATACGGCTTCATATGACATATAGTGAGAATTTTTGGGTTCTTGAATTCTTATAAGGTTGAAGTCATATGATTGATTGTTAAGTCCCAAATAAAGTGCCATCTTGTGAAGGTGATATAAAGATGTCCCGTTGTGGGAGAGTTTCATGAATTTGGTTAAACTGTAGCCACCAAAGGGACCAGTTTACCAAATTTTGTAAAATTTTATTCTCGCATGTTTAGGGATGTCTTTGATTGAGTGCATAGCTATTCTGCCCAAAGGTGTTGGCTATGTACAAGATCTTGAAATGAGACACATAAGACATATGGTTGTGGATTGACTGATTTAAGTGGTCTATACATCTAAAGGTGGTAGATTTAGCGAAAATTGAAACATGCTCATTAGACCGGGTTATGTGTAAGAATTTGAGACCGTATATTATATATTCTATTCAAAGGTGTTTCATAATGATGTGCTTTAAATTTTTGTCAAAGATACCATTTATGACTTTTGGTATCACTATCACCTTACATTAAGTTAATAATTGCACATTTTGATTATTTCAGTCATCTTTTTCATCAACAATAGTATGGTCACTAGTGAATTGTTGACGGGCTCTAACTTTAAGAAGTGAAAGCAAGATGTAGAGTTTGCTCTCGAAATGGCTGATGTGAATTTGGCCATGACTACTGTTAAGCCTGCTGATCTGGTTATTATCAGTACTGATGATGAGAAGAAGGCTTATGCGGCTTGGAAGAGGTCAAACTGTATATGCTATCTAATAATATAAAGAGGTATATTCCAGAACATCTGCTAAGTGGACTTTCTGATACTATTGTAGCTAAGGATTTTCTAGCTGCGGTGTCTTTAAGATATAAAGTATTCTCAAATGCTGAAATTGGTATCCTTCTGAAGGAGCTTTCCTCCATGTGATATAATGGAGAAGGCGGAGTTAGGGAGTACATCATCAAGATGGTCCATATCCAGACTAAACTTAAGGCATTAAATCTTGTTCTACCTGATGCTTGCATCATGCATCAAGCATTGAACACTCTTCTTACTGAGTTTGGAGTCCTTGTCACAATATATAACTCTTAGGATGAGGCCTGAACCATCAATGACCTCATTTCCAGGTACATCGCAGAAGAAGAAAAGCTCAAAAGTGAAAAATCCCAAATTGCTCTATTTATATTTGGTAATAAACATAACAAGAAGAAAGGTAAGAGTTTCAATCCTGCTCAATCTCATAAACCCAATCAGAATAAAGGAGTAAATGGTCCTATTGGTATCACTAAAAAGACCATCTGTAAGAAAAAGGGTCACAAGAAATCTAATTGTCCAAAGTACAAAATTTGGTTGGCAAAGAACGAACATAAAGGTAACTCTTTGGCAACTCTTTGGCTCTCGTCTTGCATGAATCCAGTTTGGCTATGGCCCCATGTAGATTCTGGTGGCTAGATAGCAGAGCAACTAACCATGTTGCTTATACATTGCAAGGACTTATGATCAAGAGGAAGCCAAATAAGGAAGAGTCTAAGCTTGTAGTTGGCAACAACGAAGAGGTGGATGTTGATGAGTTTGTAGGAGTTGTCTATTTAAATTTAGCTTCCGACTTTAAACTTGTTTTGGATAACACATTCTATGTACCATTTTTTAGACGAAATTTGATTTATATTTCTATTCTTGACAAAGAAAGTTATGCTTTTGAGTTTAAAAATAGTATCGTGAACTTATCTTTTGACTCAAAGCTTATTGGAAACTTTTCTTTATTATATGATTTATATAGAATATATTTAGCTCCTATTGATATTTATGGCATCTCATATAATGTTGAAAAGGTTGTTGCTAAAAAACCTCTTATTAAGGAACAGTCTTCTATGTTATGGCATAAAAGGCTTGGTCAAAGGTTGATAAGGAACAACATCCTTCTTGCTCTTGACTTCGATGACCTACATGCATTGACTATTGTATGGGCAAGTTAACCAAGACTAAGAAGAAAGGAACTACACATAGCTCAGATCTATTGGAGATCATTCATCCTGATATCAATGGACCATACTTATCGATAATTTACAACTTATGATATTTTATTATTTTTATTGATAATTATTCAAGATATGGTTATTTGTTCTTAATTAAAGAGAAGTCTAAGACTCTTGACAAGTTCAAGATCTTTAAGATTGAAGTCGAGAAACAGATGAAAAAAGTTATCAAAATTATGAGATCTGACCGAGATGGTGAGTATTATGTCAAATATGGGCCAGCGGATAGGTCAAGGGTCTGTTTGCTAAATAATTGAAGAGTTATGGAATAATGACTCAGTTCATTATGCGAGGTAGTTCTGAATAGAATGGTCTAGCTGAAAGATGGAATTACATCTTAAAGGATATGATGAGAAGCATGCAAAGTAGAATAAATCTGCCTGACTTTCTCTAGGATGAGGCTATTAAGATAGCATTATATATCCTCAATAGAGTACTTAGTAAGTCAGTACCCAAAATACTTTTTGAACTATAGACCAATAGGAAACCTAGCTTATCCCATTTTCGTGTTGGGGGGTGTCCTTCTAAAGTGAGGTTGTACAATCCCACTGAGAATAAACTACATCCTTGTTCCACTGATTACCACTTTATTGGTTACCCTAAACATTCAAAGGATTATAGGTTCTATTGTAGGAAAGGAGGATCTAGAATTATGGAATCACAGACAGCTAAGTTTCTAAAAAATGATGTGGTTAATGAGAGTGGTCATTCTCAGATCATCGAGAGGAATGAGCAGACTAGTATCATGTATATTCTTTTTCTCATCCAGTAAGAGACATCTATGATTAAAGAGCCTTTACAGTCACAAGTTGTGAAGGCTCACCACACACAGGATGTAGTAGCAGAAGTTTCACTAAGAAAGTCTACTAGAAAAAGGTCTGCCATCTCTTCTGATTATGTGGTCTATTTGGAAGAAAATGACTATGATATTGGTCATGTGGTGGATCCAATGACTTTTCAAGAAGCTATTTCTAGTCCTCAAAAAGATCTATGGATGGATGCAATGAGGGATGAAATGCAGTTTATGTAACATAATAAGGTTTGGGAGCTTGTTGAGCTACTTGAAGGTTGCAAGCCCATTGGTAACAAATGGGTTTATAAGACTAAAGGGGATCTTAATGGAAAGATTGAGAGGTTTAAAGCAAGACTGATCACCAAAGGATATACTCAGAGAGAAGGAATTGACTATATGTTGATTTATTTTCTTTCGTATCCTCTAAGGACATATTTAGAGTTATCATGGCACTTATAGATTATTATGATTTAGAGTTACATCAGATGGACATTAAAACTGCATTTCTAAATGAAAACCTAAATGAAGAAGTCTATATGGAGCAGCTTGAAGGTTTTAAGGTAGTTGGTAAAGAACATATAGTTTGTAGACTTTTAAAGTCTATTTATGATTTAAAACAAGCTTCCAAATAGTGGTACTTGAAATTTGATAAGATTATTACCTCTTTTGTTTTCATGAAAAATTGAATATACAGATGCATATATCACAAGATCAGTATGAACAAATTTATCTTCCTCATTCTTTATGTGGATGATATTTTGTTTGCAATTAATGATTTGGACGTGCTACATGAGGTTAAGCAGTTTTCATCTTGGCAATTTGATACGAAAGACCTTGGTGAAGCATCATTTATTCTCGGTATTGAGATACACAAAGATAGATCTTGGAACTTATTTGGTCTCTCTCAGAAGGCATATTTTGAGCGTGTCTTAAAAAGATTTAACATACAAGATTACAAACCTTAGCGTATGCCCAACACCAAAAGGTGAAACATTGAAAATGGCACAATGTCCAAAGAATGACATTGAGAAAGAATCCACAAGAGATGTTTCATATGCTAATATAGTAGGAAGCCTAATGTATGCTCAGTTCTGCACTAGGCCGGACATCGCATTTGCAGTTGGTCTGCTGAAAACATTTTTATCTAATCCTGGGCATGACCATTGGGTGGCTATAAAGAAAGTTTTGAGATACCTCAAGTTGACTAAAGATAACATGTTGACCTATAGAAAAGTTAAGAACCTCGAACTAGTTGGTTATACAGATTCTAACTTTGTTGGTTCTGAGGATGATAGGAAGTCCACATTCGGATACATTTTCATATTAGCAGATGGTGCAGTCTTATGAAAAAGTGTTAAGCAGACACTTATGACCTCTTCTACTATACATGCTAAGTATATAGCATATTTTGGTGCTTCCATATAGGTAGCCTGGCCGCTTAATCTCATTACTAAGATGTTAGTAGTTGATTCTATTATGAGACCCATATAATTATATTGTGATAATCTTGTAGCAGTGTTGTTTTATAAGAATAATGAAAATATCTCTAGGGCTAAGTACTTGGAAGTCAAATACTTGATAGTTAAACAGCAAGTAGTACTGAAAAAAGGTGAAGTGACCATGGAGCATATTGGGACTGACTTTATGCTAACAGATCCTCTGACCAAGGGACTTCGCCCTAATGTATTTAAGAGTCATATTACTCATATGGGATTAGTAGAATCTTTTGATGTAGTTGGATAATGGGAGCTCTACATAAAGTGTTAGCATATCCTTGATGATGTAATTTATGTTTGGTTATTTTATAATAAAGATTATATTTCGGTCACAAAGAAATGCATCTTGATTATTAATTAAAAGTCTTAAGATATGTGTCAATCTTAAGAAAAGGCTTTGGGGCATCAACAATATAGCTTTAATTTCTATATGTCTTATGATGCATAAAGGTTATCTCGAGATACATAATGTTGCTTTATAGACATATAGATATAAAGAATTTCTTAGGCATGCCTGTGCTGCATAAGAAGAGATATCATGGACTAACAAGCGAAAACAATATATTTGGATCTTGTATTGTTGCTTGCTATACCATCACACTTGATTCATATTGATAAGGTTCATTGATGATCATGACCATAAAAGGTCCTATATCGTATGAATGATGTAGTTACCACCGTGATTTGACATTGAGGGCCCTATTGGATAGAATATTGATTTGGAATTATTACATAACCATTTATTTTCAAAATCGTGCATGCATAAGTTTTAAAGTTATTATAACTAAATATTTTGTTTTCAAAATTTTAACTAGTTAGTATCGTCCAAGTGGGAGAATGTTGACATTTTTTTTTGATGCGGACTTACATCAATTGGATATTTTAATTAAAAGCTCATTAAGATTCAATGGTTTGTAACTCTAGGAACTCCTAAAAGGTAGGAATTCTAAGAGACATAATTCCAATGATCAAAAGATTATTAAAGTGTGACTCTTGGTATGGGCAATGGTATCCATGAAGATATTAATGGGGAGGCTCATGAACTACCATATAAAGAGGTGCTAGGTCCCTCCCTTAGTCTGTAACAAAAGAATATAAGTCTCTTTCCATTAGAGAGTTCTAAAACAGATCATAAGGGAGAAGCACTTGGTACAAAATCTTGCTTCCACTGATACTGCAATGGAGTCCAAAAAAGGTCCATAATTTTAGTATTCTATGCTCTCATACATATATTGTGTGTAAAAATATAACACTTTCTCCTCCTCCCCAAATCATTTTCTTCTCCAAAGAAATATGAAGTTTCTTCCTCTCCATTGCTATGGACCATGTTCATTAGTATAGAATAGATGGTCAAATAATATACACCTAATAAATTAGTCATCCAACAACTCATACACATTTTAAGCAAATTGATCTACAATTTTCAGAATATCTTATTTACCAATACACAATATATGTCTAAATGATATACACCTTAGAGATTTCTAATATATACTTTAAACTTTGCGACTCAGTACAGACCTCCAAATAAATTGAATATCCAGATATTTGATACATTATTTCTAAACATCGTGTTTACCAATACACAGTATATGTTCAGTGATACATATTCAATGACTTAATATATTTCAAACAATTCGATATATATCCAGAAAAATTGATGCATAGTTTTTAAAATATCATGCTCATAGGTGTATAATATATATCTAGGTGATACATGCTCGATGATTTTTTTAATATGTTTGAAGTTTTTTTGATACATACCCAGTAATGACTTAATACATACCTTCAAGCAAATTGGTACATAGTTTTCAAAATATGGCATTTATCAGTACATAATCAATGACCACGTAATACATATTTGGGATGGATGCATTCACAAAGAAGAAGATCTAAAGGAGGAGAAGGGGGTTGACAGCCTTACAGATGGATTGAGAGAAAATGATGGTTTAACAAGGAAGAAGAGACCCTCCTCCATTGTATCTGAAAGTCAATTTCAATGGGAGTGTTAGAGGCAGATATAGTAGGGCTGGTTTTATGATATGAGGGCTTGGTTTTAAATTTGTGGCAGCTGGAGGGAATCACTTATTGGAACCTTCGACCACTGAGGTTGAGTTTCCTATGGCCTGGGTGAGGATTGTCTTTGCTAGATAGGTTTTGGGGGCGACTCTGCTTGTTGTGGAGGAAAACATAGTGGTGACTTGACTTCCGAGATGTACCCACGGTGGAGCCATCCATATTTTTTTTGCCCGATGCCTCAAGGTTGCTAGGAGGATGCACTATGCTGATTATCAGGTATATTTTTCGTGAGGCAAATATGGAGGCTGACTGGGTGGTGGCTTTCGTAGCTGAGCATATTGGAGAAACCGTCTGGACTGGGATGGGGGTCATTCCTAGGCGAATTTAGGATTTTTTATTTTTTTGATTTTTTTAATTGTATTCATTCAATAGTTTTTTGAATGAACCATCTTATCAAAAAAAAAAAAAAAAAAAAAAAAAAAAAAAGAATGGAGAGGGGAATATATATGCTTCATGAATAAAGCTTCACATTCTTTTTTTATTAAATTCATGGGGTTGATGGATTCTATGAGTAGGAGTTTCATTCCATTTTGGTTCTTCAATTTTTATTTTAAGATGAATATGATAAGATACACGGCTAAAGAAGCCTAGTTACTTCCTCAACCAAGCCCTGACTACATCTGCAGGATGAACTAAACTTTGATCAGAAAATGAGCAACCGGTCGAACTGAAAGCAGAACTGCTATGGCAGGCCCAAGTCCAAAATTAAGTCTTGCACCGTACGTGCTGGGACTAGAAGCCTTGATGCAGGCCATTAACTACTTCAGCGAAGACATCAACAAGGACATTCTTGATTGTTCTTGACACAGTAAGCCAACTAGACAATGCCCTGACACCTGGACCAAAACAACACTGCCCGGACGGTTGGAAACCTCATGGATCCACACTTTGTACCCGTATCAGCTGCTCGGTGCTGAGGTTGCCAGCATGCGCTTATTGAAACCAAGTACTAAAAACTAAAACCAGTACATATAGTCTATAAAACGCTTAGCAAACACAAAGCATATGGTACAAAACATAAACAAACCAATGGAAAACACCTAAGAAAAAGAAAAAAATGATAGAATTACTGACAAACATGGTACAGACAATAGCCCTCTCAACATTAATTCTTCCAAAGGAGAATAGAATTGTGAGGGATCGTATGTCATTATGTTTGTCACCATAGCATTGCACAACAGAAAAGACTAAACTAGGGGAATTAATAGAGGAGATCACCTATCAAACAGGTGTGGATGGAACCTCTGCACTAGCAGCAGAGACTTGATTTTGAGCCTCATTCATCATCTTCCTCATCTTCATCACCCACTTCCATCCCTCCACCACATAATCATACAAATGGAGGATTAAATACATTGCCAACCCTGCAATAATTCCGTTCGCTATGGAGTAGGTGAGTGGAATCAAAATCATCGTCACGAACGCCGGCACAGCCTCCTTCATCTTCGACCACTCGATATCCATCACCATCTTCGACATCAAGACTCCGACCAGCACCAGCGACGGTCCAACAGCCCATGGTGGAACATTGGTAAACAATGGTGTGAAGAAGAGTGAGAGAAAGAAGAAAACACTGACGGTGATCGCCGTGATCCCCGTCCGGCCTCCTTCCCTCAGTCCGGCGGTCGACTCGAGGAATGTCGTCACTGTCGTGGTACCAAGCGCCGACCCAACGATCGTCGAGCTCGCATCCACGATGAACGCACGGTATTCCCCCTCGAAACGCCCGTTGTCGTCCGTGAACCCGCCGTACTGCGCCATCGAGTACATGGATCCGGTGGTGTCGAGGACGTCGACGTAAAGGAGTGTAATCACTGCGATCCAGACCTCGCTCCTGTTGAAGCCACTGAAGCTTATCTTTCCAGCTGTGCCTTTTATCAAATGGAAGTCCACCACCTTCTTGAAGTAGTCATAGTTAGCGTTCCCTGTAGGGTTGTCGGGGAAAATTGTGACACTGGTGCCTCGAATCCAAGACACCAAGGTCACAAACACAATCCCATAGATCATGCTGCCCTTGAGCTCGTTCGAGAGGCAGATGGTGATGTGATATATAATGAACCCAAGGGCACCGAGCCAAAACATCGGGCTTTGCAAAGTCCCATTGATGCACCTGTCGGTTGTCGGTTTGGTCCTGGCGCATGCTGTTATTTGGACAAATGTCGACGAGCTCGATCCAATAAGGCTGATTCCCTCACTACCTTAGAGGCCGGTGAAGGTTAGGAAGAAGCCAATGCCGACGGCCGATGCGAGGCAGATGTTGCGGGGGATCATGCAGGCCAATTTAGCTCGAAAGCCAATGAACAAGCAGCATGATGAAGATGTAGCCTTTGAGCATGATGGCGGTGAGGGCAATGCCATAGGGGATGTGGTTGGAGCCGTGGAAGCCGACCATGTTGTAGGCGAAGTAGGCATTGGAGCCCATGCCGGGGGCCAACGCGAAGGGGAGGTTGGCGAAGGAGCCCATGGAAAGGCAGCCGATGATGGCGATAGCGACGGTGGCGACGACGAGGTCGCTGCGGGTGCGCGAGAGGCACTGCAGGTAGCCGGGATTGGATTGGAACTTGCACTCGGGGCCGGGGAGGGTACGGTTGGCGGAGGGGAGGTGGGGGTGGTCGGGGGTGCAGTCGTGGACGGTGCATGGGCCGCCGGAGTCGGTGAGGATGGCGGCGTTGACGGAGATGATGTAGGCCATGGTGAGGAAGGTGGAGAGCCCGGCGCGGAGCTCCTTGGTGAAGGAGGTTTTTCGGGCGTCCAGCTTGAAGTACCGGCCGGCGGGGCTCTCGGCGACCGCCCGGTTGAGGGCCGACTCAGCTCGTCGGCACGAGGCCGATACGCTCCTATAGGTGGTGCATGGGCTCCCTCCCATCTTTCCTCTCTCTCTCTCTCTCTCTCTCTCTTCCCCACTCTTGCACTCTATGTCACTCTCTTTACCGTGATTATCTCAGCGGAAAGAGGTAACTTGGGATGAAACTGGGGCTGGGAATGGCAATGGAGTGTTTTTGGCGAGGCGATAAAGTTATATAGAGCGGATGAGTCAAAAGGAAGGTGGACGAGAATCCTTTTTTCGCGCGAAAGATAGGAGAAATTATTGATTGGGGGTGGTTCACAGGGATAATTTATTGGTTAGAACGCATTGAATATATCGTAGCCCGTGCCGTTAAGAAGGGAAAAGCGTGCTGTAAAGGATGGAAAAGATACTAATTATCCTGGTCCAGGATGAGTTGGTCCAACGAATAATTTTTAGAACCGTAGACCCCCGATCCCGTACTCGCGACCCAGCCACCTAACCAACGGTCGGGGGAGCATCTTTCGCGCCAGCTAAGGATTCGCCTTCCTTCCGAGAATCCACAGTTGTATTATCCACTGATTTTGTATGACGAGGTATATCCAAAATCGATACGTTTTCGCTTGCTTTTGTAGATTTGAATAAATTCAAATGTTTTACGTTGTTTCCAGAGGTTTTTTTTTTCTTTTTTAAAGCTTATTTCCTTGTTTGTCCGTCTTGCTCTGATAGCTAATAATATATCCAAAAAACTTGCGTGAGCTTTGGTACGCGATTTGAGAGAAATATCAAACACTTGATTTCATACTTTTTTTTGTATAATTTATTTTTTTAATGTAATTTATACTTGTATGGTACATGAAATAATTAAGCTTTCTAATGGTGTATGGCATGTGTAATTTAGATAAGAATTGAGTAAGAAAATGGAAGTCGAGAAGAAGAATGAAGCTTGTTTTAAGGTGTGTGCACTTGAGTAAGATCATGATTTATTATACCAGACCGAATTGATTGATATAGAATCAATCGAGTCGGATCGGTAGAAAATCAGAACAATTTCGATTGATTTTTTGGTTTTGTTAGTTCGAATATGGTACAGTTCGGTACAGTCTGATTTAGTTTGATTTGGCTTAATTTTTTATTTTGATCATTGAATAAATTTTTTTTAAATTTTTTATTATCGATACGGACTGGTACAATATGATACGGTATTGTACGATATCATACCGATCATCAATCAGCATGGTATCCAATACCGATTCGTAAAACCTTGCGAAAGATAGTTTCTAATGGATTTTTAGCCACAATGGTGAATGGGAGCTCTTTATTAAGTGTAAAGTATGCCTATGTGATTTAATTTTCAATTTAACACTCTTATAAATTTCTACTATTTTTCAAATTTTTGTTATCATGTTAATAATATGTTAAAATTAGAAATTTTACAAAAAAAAAAAATCTGACTCTCAAATGCTAGCCATGAACATAAAACAAAATTGAAAATGCATAAATTAGTATTTGTTATTATTTTTAAAAATATGCATATGAAAATATTTTTATGGCTATGAATGATGATATTAATGGTATATGACATGTCCGAAAACTTATTTTGCATGCTGGATTAACTTGTGTTCATTCCAAGTTGTGCGCATTGTTCATACCATTAAAATATGCATGCATAAAATGTGAAACATTATTGAAAATTTATACACATGTATATGAATGAACTAGAATAATTCTGGGTATGATAATTTACGATGGAATAATTTACATAATTTTCATTATTTTGAAGAAGCATGATTTTATATATACATAACATGCTTAGAAATGTCTAGAATTGTTATGTATTAGTAAGAATATCATTGATAGAACAATTATAATTTTTCCTCATATATAATTTTGCATAAAATTAAATTAACCTTAATAATAGATACTTGTGGTGTGAGCGGCAAAGGTGATGGAGCAGGTAATGCCGTAGGAGGAAGGTGACGGGGCAAGACATGGTAGGTGGTCTGGATAACATTTTCATAGCAGATAAGCTCATGTTGGAGGCTATCGTCGAGGGGATCGTGGAGGCTGGTCTAGTCAAGGATATCATGGTTTGTGGTGCCATTGGCTAGTGATGGAGCCAGGGGAGAATGGCGGGAGGAGTCAGAGAGGAGGTGGGCGAGAGGGTCTGGGGGGACATGATCTCTCTCGACCACTTGCAAGAAGATGGGAAGAGAGATGGGAGGTTGAGAGCATGAAGAAGGCTAGTCTGATCAACTTTAGAATAAGAATTTTAGGTTAAAAATTGTCAAATCAAACCAGATTGGCTGGTTTTATTTGGTCATCCGGTCTTCCCAGATTTGATCGAGATTTGAACACTTTTAGAATATCCTTTGGATCGGATCGGATAGAGATAACCATTTCTTTTTAGTATAGGCCTAAATTATACATATGGTTGACACATTCATCACCTTTTATTTATTTGTTCATTTATTTCTGTACGTTGGGATTTACGATGCCCTATGCAGTAGAAATAGTTCTTCCTCATTTCTCCCCCGCAACCATGACGATGAAAAGACTCTAACGCAGTTCTGATACATCCATCGACTTTGCAAGCTGGCAAAATAGACATCTTTACGTGTCAGGCACCATAGAACGTAATATCCAACAATATAACCATTTAATATGGAATCTCAGTTAGAGTAGGGTAACCAAATCTAGCTCCAATTGCTTATCTCGGTAAACAAGACTAAGACAAATTTAGCACGATCTAATGAATAAACGGATCAAATATAAATCTAAATACGAAATGGCTATTGTTTGTATATCGGTTTGTGCAAAGTTAGACCCTTCTGAAACCAACCCTTTCCCATCTCTCTAATTGCCTTTTTTTTCCTCCCCTTTTCTTTTTTCTTTTTCCCTAAATTACTCTCTAAATGCCATGCTGGTTTTTGCTGAAGTTCGAACCAAAGTATGATGGGTATCTATTTCGATGGTGGAAATGATGTTCCAACCGATTGCCATGTTGCATCTCCGCTGCATGCATCAGTTTCGAGCTACATAATGGTAGAAATGATGGAAATCTTTGCAGAGAAAGCACGTAGGAAGGTAAAAATTGCCATTAAACGAGACCTAAAAAGAGCATTCCTTGGAACTCGCAGGATTCCATCTTTATCTTATTTAACATTTTCTTCAGTACCTCTATGTCTCTCTACTTGCAGAATATTTTATTACTGAAGTACTATAAAAGTTTTGCCTTCTTGCATGCGTATGGCAGGGGGGATTATCGTAATGTTGTGAGGGACTGAAAAGCATATTCTTTTGAGAAAAAAAATAGCAAGAGTACTGAGGCACCTAAAGAAAGAAAAGCTTAGAAATGCGACCAAAGCCTCACTTTGAAGTAATAACATAATGATACTTCAAACTACAAGTAGGAGGGGATTAAGCTATCATATGGCTCCTATCATTCTATATTAATATATGTCATATTCAAATAAAAGTCCACGTCCTCCAAAGCTTATCAAGCTTTCTCTTCTTTTAATGACCTTTCTTTTAGGAGGTTTTTGTAGGTTTATTTAAGACAATCATTCAACCCATCGGTTCGTGAGGTAACCGTTTGATACCGATGTGGCCGCATGTGGACGGCATGTCTCAGTGGTACGTAGTTTTGGATTTCCATTTTAAGAAAAGAATCTTAAAGAGATTTACTAATTGTCCCCGTCTCATAACACCCAGCCTCACACCCCCAAACTAGCATGCTGGTCCACCCCGGATCAAGAAGATCAGGGGCCAGACATTGCAAACAGTGGGTGCACTACGCACTGCTTATCTAAAATATCAAGCATCTTAGGTATGTAATGGAGAGTTGTGGGAACTTAAAGAGTCAGAAAACCACGCTACTAGGCTTTCAACTGATGTACAAAAAGAATGGAACAAGGCTTAGGGGTCCATCTAGCACTCACCAGTCTCATTCCATCAAAGAATCTGCTTTGCAAAATGTAAACTTTTTTTTTTTTTTGGGTGTACATAAATGTAAACCCTTTAAGGAAGACCATTTCGACAACCTTGTGCTTTTGGATGTTATAGAGAGCGAAGTGCAAGCCCACCGGTATGCTGTTAGGTGCTTGCACTACCAATGCTGGATGTTTCTTTTTGTTTCTTGGGGGATTGTTTGACACCTGGGTCACAGCTGAGACAGGAGTCGAACAAGTAGGTCCGGGTTACATTGACCAGTCAAGTGTTATGTTTGATCAGCTCGGACCGGCATGGACCGCTGCAGTTGGTGTGCGATCCATGTCCGTATCTGAGACCCGAATTTGGATCAAGACATTTCAGTTCCCGTAGGTTTGGGGTCCTTTGCCTCACTTAGCTTTTTGGGGAGATGTCAAAGGGATAATGAGACAGGCTTTTGTAATCAAGTTCTTGCGAAACTTAGGTGACCCATTTAATTAATTGTGTTATCTGTTGAGAATTATTATATATCCAACTAGAACTCGATATTTTGTGTGTGTCCTATTTGAAATAGGGCTTTACCTTTGGTGCTACTCTATTTAATTATTAATGGGTCTTTGGTTTATGAGTTTAAATGGGAGTTAAAATCCTAACCATATAATATCTATTTAAAGAGGCCATTGGTGTTTCCTTCTTGGTGTGGGAAGAAAGAGAGAAGAGAAATTATTTGCATGTATGGAGACTCTTTCGTAAGGTATCATTATGAGATTTTAGTTTTTATTCTTCTTTAAATAAATTATTTTTTTAATTTTTTTTTCATAATTTTTTTCTTATAATTTTTCATAAATATTTATTTCATTTGATATTTATTTTGGATTTTAGACTAGCATGATTGATCGACTACGTATAGCATGCCGTCCTATATGGTATCAGAGCTATAAACTTGAAGATTGGTGCTAGTAGCTTCGCATGACTGAAGAACTTCTAGTAATTTATTTTACAGTGGTGCAAACATGTAAACTCTCATCTGATGATTCAATAATTGAATCATCATAATTGAAACTGCTACAGTCAAATTATTGAACAACACTAATTTTGCATTTTCAAAGGCCGGCAAATATTATTTTGATCGGAAAAGATTAATGAGATGTGAATGGGATAGATAAGGTACATAGGTTAGATAACATCAAAATAAATAATTTTTTTATTTTCAAGAATTTTTAGTTATATAAATCATAATCATCAGTACGGACCTTCAATTGGATGCTCAGTATTGATTTCAGATTTTATAAGAGTAGATACCTCTTTCTCTTGAACGAAGAGTAGTCCATCCCATATATAAAGATGACACACACACAACTATATATATATATATATATATATATATATATATATATATATATATATATATATATATATATATATATATATATATATATATATATATATATATATATATCCATATTTGAGGTTCTTGGTATAGAATTGAGATTTTAGTCAAATCAAAGAAAGAGAAATTAATTAAGACCCCTAAAAAGGATCAAGGAAAGGAGATAGCATCGACGTAACTAACCTCTCTATATATAATACAATTGATTTGCAACAGATAATAAGATTTGAGACCTTGCAAAAGACTATTGTATGACTATTGAAATAGTAAAATTAATGTAAATTGAAACAATAACTTGCATAAATCTAAACAGTATAAAATTGAGATTAATTAAAATAATAATTTGCATAAAAATTTTGAAATAATATTTTTAAAATTGAAACTGATACAGGACGAACGTCTGGGAGGTTCTCAGAGCTTAGAGATCTGCTCTTCTTATTTTAGCAGGAATAGAGGCTGCGATCCTTCCCTCTAGCATGCCTCGAAGGGCTTACAACCATTGTATATACTAGGTGCTTGATGTGCTTGAGTGATATATATATATATATATATATATATATATATATATATATATATATATATATATATATATATATATATATATATATATACATACATATACATACATATATATACATATACATACATATATATACATATACATATACATACATACATACATACATACATACATACATACATACATACATACATACATACATATATACATATATATATATATGTATGTATGTATGTATGTATGTATGTATGTATATGTATGTATGTATGTACATACATACATACATACATACATACATACATACATACATACATATACATACATATACATACATACATATATATATATATATATATATATATATATATATATATATATATATATATATATATATATATATATATATATATATATATATATATATATATATATATATATATATATATATATAAACATATATAAACATAATCCTAATCATTGTTGTTCAAGCCCAAAAGAATCAACCTGCAATAATCTGCAACTTGCAACCAAAAGAGAACAAATCTTGGATATACTCCTCGATGTCGTAGAGCAACACATTGATTTTCCAAATCCTAATCCAAATATTCATGATAGAAATAATCTTACAAGCTCTCAAATAAGTAGGACACCAAGTTCGTAGGTGTCCTTTTAAACATGCCTTACCCATCAAAGGCGGTATTTGAATCCATCGCAAAGACTGGAAGATGGATGTTATCTATGATGGTTGTGTAGAGTTCAACTTTATCAAACCATCAAATATATTGATATTACTTTATCAGAGGTTTATTTTTAGTCGGAGTACAGATCAATTAAAACATATAAAATTCGATGCGTGTTAGTATGGGCTACATCCAGATGGATTTAATTAGAAAAATTATAATATTTTTCTACTTAATTCAACCTAATACAAGTATCTTCATTTTAATTATTTAAAGCATTTCAAAAAATCTTTAATAAAATTTTATCTAGAGTTGATAATTAAAATTGATGTGGCCATATTTAAAAAAATCAATTTCTCCATAGGATATGCACTCTATACTTGATTATAAAATAATCATTCGTACGAATTATAATAGCAAATATGTTATCAATCAATACATGATCTTCCATGTATCATAACACTAATGACACCTCATAATCGAGTTCTTTATGTAGAATTTTACTTTATGAATGGACGAAATTTTATGCCTATTTCTTAGTCATCTTTATATCACATAGTAAATAGCTAATCAGTATAAAATAAATTAAACTTTATTATAAAATTTAATATGATAATTTTATACATAATATCCAATACATATCATAAGCTATATCCTATATGATCTATCCGATCCTCAAAATTCTAAAAATAAGTCCTTCCGTCAGCAGATCTATAATTAATTATCAACTTTTCTTTAATATATTCCATAGACACTATATCTTTTATTCTCTCATGAAGAGCCAGTACTTAATACCAATATACCTGCTAGTGCTCACACTATTCATACTATAGGAGAATTATATTGTAGAAATACTATCATAGAATATCTTTATCGATATGCTAATAAAGTCAACAACTTCAAGTCTTGTAATAAAATTTTGCAATCTTATAGCTTATGAGGAAGTCTAATAATAGGCTATATTCTCTACTTATATAGTAAAAGTACTAAACAAGACTTTATCTTACATATATTTATTATATAACACCTTTTATAAGTAGAAAGATATTTCAATAATAAACTTTCTATTATCGATACATCCAGCAAAGTCTGAATTCTAATAGCCTATTACTTTATGATGATCAGACCGACTGTATGTAAGCATATAAACTTTATATATATAGATAATGCATGACTTTTTTTTTGTAGCTTTTCAATGCTCTATCTCTGGATGCTCCATTTCTGGATCACATTAATGATGTCCAAATATCAATGCAGAAAAAGCAATATTTGGATGCATACAAATATGGGCATAGACTCCTAACATTAGATGCATAGTTATAAACCTTATTTTCTCTATCTTTGTCTTAATTCTTGGATTTTGAGCTTCTTAAATTTATCATCCTTTACAATATGAGCATATCCAGAGCAATATTTTTTCATCCCAAATTTAGTACCATAGAGATGTCAGTCCTTTGAGAGAGTTGAAATAATCATAAGGATCTATCTTTGTAAATCTGAAAGTCAATAATTGAAGCGATCTCATTCATATCTTTCATCTCAAGATTTAGGGATGGAAATTATTTGGTTTCCTTAAGTGGACCAAAATAGCCAAGCAAAATATTAATCACATACACTAGATTATAAACTTACTTCCACTGACCTTCGGATATATATAATAACTAATAGTATTTTTTTAGTCCTAATTAAAATAATTATTTCCTTAAATTCGAAATACCATGGTGTGAAAGCCTGTCCAAGTCTACAAACTATATGCTTTTATCCACTGACCATAAAAATCCTCAGGTTGTATATTTAGATCTCTTCCTCTAGATCACTAGTGAGGAAGGCTGTTCTCACATTGATCTGATGTAGCTCTAAGTCAAAAATGAGCTACTAGGTCATGACATTCCCAAAAGAAGAATAGTCAATGCCTTTCTTTTGTATAAATTTCTTTGCCACAAGTCTAGTTTTATATTTTTCAACCTTTCCATTAAGATTCCATTTGGTTATGTTGACCCTTTTGCAACCTATTAGTTGTATCCCTCAAGTAGGTTAATTTATTTTCAGATATGGTTGTTATCCATAAATCCCAGCTCTTCTTTTATGGCATAAAAGTATTATAAGATGTTCACATCTTTTATGGCTTGTAAGAACATCTCAAGGTCATCAATCTTTTTACCTATATCTATCAGATACATCACATAATCTGGAGATATAGCATATTTTTTTCTTTAATAGATTTCTAGAGAGCTATCCCTTAATCTGCTTATGACGGTAGTTAGACTTTACCTTCGGCAATAGAAATCTTATGGTATAACACCCCATCCCTAAATCTAGATGATAGTGCTACATCCCATCCTTATCTAAAGGTTAAGAAGATTTCTAAACTATAGTTAAGCTGTAATATCATTTAAACATACTTAAATAATTAATCTGATCAACTCTCTCATTAATCACAACACAGGCATTTCAACCTCAATTTCTTAACCTGCCAAAACAATATCAATACTTAACTCAACAAATCACATAATCAAACTTAAACTTTCACTATTAAACCATTCTTTTATACATGCCTTTTGGAAACAACCTATATATATATATATACTAGTTTTAGATTCAACTAACTCAGCTGTACAATACTTCTTAAATTATATTTCTTTCACAAACCATTATCACAAAAATACTTTCTCCACTAGAGGCATAGATACACCAGCCGATATGAATTTCTAAACTATACTACTCCAAAACTACAAGTAGAAAGAGTGAGGGGTGAGACTTGAAAAAATTTCAGTGAGTGTATCCAGCTATCAATAAAAAATATGCTGTACTTGTTATATTGCAATGCATAGAATGTATCAATAAGCTGCTAAACAATTGAATGAAATTGTTGACCCCATAATTAATTTTGATAATTGCCAAATCTTGAGTATATTATGTATCTAATCATGTATTTCAAGAATGTGTATAGAACTTTTCAAGTGCTTAAAATGAAAAAATTATCCATAGAAGAAATCCGCTCATAAGAAGAAAAGTCAAAGAAAAGAATAATTTTAAACGCTTAAATAAAGCTCAAGCAATAAATTTTTGGAAGCCTCAATGGTGGAAAAGACTATAAAAATTAAGGTATAAAAAGACCTCAAAAATTGAATATAAAAAGCCATTCATGCAGAAAAATATGCAAAATTATTGAAGGTTGAAAACTTAGATGATCTAGTGAAAAACTGAGCTGGCTCAGTGAAAAACTTAGACAGTCCAATCTCAGAAAATAGAAAAATAGAAAATTGATTTTTGAAGTAAACTGATACTGAGCCGACTCAGTAAAAAATCGAGCCGACCTAGTGACTGTAATGGCTAGTTTTTTAAAACTTTAACTTTTTATCCACAACGACTTCTAACGGCTATTTCAAAGGCTCCAATGGTCAAAACTCATTCTTCAGTTACTTTGAAGCATATAAAAGACTAGAGACTCAATGGGGAAAGCAAGAATATGGATTAACAAGAAAAAATCTTCAAACTAAGAGAGGATTATTGAATATCATTGAGAAAGAAAAAAAGAGAGGGATAGAGTACACAGAATTGAGAGCTTTTTAAGAATGATCTTCTCCAATATCCTTGACATCCTTTCAAGCTTTGATTGAAGAGAAGTCAAGCTTTAAAATATCAATCATTCAGCTTCTTCTTTGTGCTTCAAAATAGTTTTTTTATTTTTTATTTTTTTTGTGCTGAAATTATATTTTATTTTCTTTACAAGTTTTCTTGGGGGAAAGAAACTTAGGATAAAGGCCGGTCTAAGCCCATAATTGGATGTTGTATGGTTTGATTGGTGAACCAAAGTTAAAACCAATCGAGGTTGATTGTTAGTCCGAAAAAATAATCATTGTATGGTTGTAGTTGGTGAGCCAATGTTAAAACTAACTGGATTATTAGTGAATCCAAAAAACTAACGGTGTTAGATTTTGGTTGGTGCTCCTATGAAAACCAATTATGTCTGTTTGTGAGTCTGAAAAATAAACACACTATAATCAAGGATGGATTATAGTAAAAATCTCAAGAAAAGCTTGGAGAGTGGACGTAGGTGTGGGTTGCACCGAACCACTATAAATCTTGTGTGTTTGTATTATGATTTTACTTCTTACTTTCCTTGCTTTCTTTACTTTACTTTTATTTTTGATTTACATTATTTAGTATTTTGATTTGCATACCCTATCTCAAATCCACTGTTGCTTATATCATACACATCTCAACCACACCACTTAAGTTAAAATCAAGCATATAGTTATTTAGAAAGCAAATTTGAATAAAATTTTATAAGAACCTAATTCACCCTTCCTTTTGAGTTGCTACCTCTGGGCAATAATTGGTATCAGAGCATATACTCTGTTATTGATTATTGACCTAGCCATCTAGAGCTAAAGATTTTGGCGACCAAAAATAAAATTTCTTTTTAATGATGGTCATTCTATAGATAGGCCCCCATTTTTTAATGGCTCACATTATAGTTATTGGAAAGCATGAATGCACATCTTCATACAAGCACACAATTATAACTTATGAAAGATTATAATCAATGGCTCACACACTCCCAAAGCATTGCTTGAGCATGATAAAGAAATGAACCAACTAAATGCTAAAGCTATGAATATACTTTATTATTTATTAGACATAAATGAATTTAATATAATTTCTTCATGTATTTCAGTAAAATAAATTTGGGATCAATTGGAAGCAACCTATGAGGGAGCAAATCAAAGAGAAATACCAAGCTTCTAAGAGGATAAGCAAGCTTACCCCAGCATATGTCTCATGGCTCATGAGGATGAAAAGAAGAAGAAAAGAAAAAAAAAAAGAAAAAGAAAGTATTGATTAAGGAAGAATAAAGAAAAGAAGAGAGAAATGAGAAAGTGGAAGAAAGAATTACAAATCTTTGTCTCATGGCCAATGATGATGAGGTAAATCTTAAGAATTCTTTTAATTTTACTTTTAATGAGTTGTTTAAAGCCTTCAATAATTTAATGGATAAATTTAAAAAATTGAGACTCAAAAATAAAGATCTCAAAAAGTCTAATCTTCTTTTAGTTGATGAAAAGAGTAAACTATTAATTAAAAAAGAAGATATTTTGAAAAAAATAATGCTTTGGCTAAGAAAAAAGAAGCACTTCTTAAATTTGAAAAATTTTTAGTTGAAGAAAAGAATAAACTCTTAATTGGAAAAAAAAATTTCATGAAAGAAAATAATTCATTTGCTAAAGAAAAAGAAAGTCATTTAAACTCTGAAAAATCTCTTATGGAAGAGAACTCAAAACTAAGAAAAAAGATTGAAAGACTGAAACCTATGCTTAACAAATTTACAATTGGCTCTCAAAAGCTTCAATCTATTTTAATCAATCAAAAAACTATGTTCGATAAAGCTAGAATTGGCTATAATTTATTAAAAAATAAAAATTTATGAACAACATGTTTAGCAAAGCTTATTCTAAAAATCATTTTATAGTTTGCTTTAAATGAAATAAAATGGGCTATAAAATTTTTGAATGTAATGCTAAAAGAATTGGTCATAATTTGACTAAGCAAATATGGGTTCCAAAAGAAACCATGTGCTCTAACATCCATGGATCCAAGATAACTTGGATACCAAAAATTAGTAAATGATTTTGCATGTACATAAAGAATCCAATGGAATAAAAAAAAAATTATGGATGGATGTCTTGAAAATGAAAATGGATGGATGATGCTTGGTAAAATCAAAATTTTTCTCACATCATACCATCAATATTTATTTGATTAATTCTATTAATTTTAATAATCTATTTATGTGATTTCATATCATATTTACTTGCTTGAAATATTTTTCTTATTTTAATAAGATTGGAATAATTGATTGATTTTGATGCTTAAAATGATTTGAATACTTTGATTTTTAAATCAAAGTGCTCTTCTACAAGTATCATATTTTGAATCTATATAAAATTAATTTATCTTGAAATTTTGCATGATATCTCATTTTTTTTCTTTATCTATTATATATTTAAGAAACTTAAATCAACAAAAACTTAATTGGCTATGAATGTCTTTGAGTGCAATAATTGCAAATGAAACTAATTTTTGATATTCTCCGACAAGATGTTTAAATGTTGAAATATCCTAAAAAAATTGCATGACCTAAGTACTTGAAGATAAGACATTCAATTATAAAAGATCAAGTGCTTGAAGTATTGATTTACATTGCATCTTAGATTAACCCCTATAGATTTTGAAACTTTCTAGTTGGACTGAACTTATAGAGCTTTCATCTAGTTTTTTCTTGATTTGATCTTATTTTATTTGATTATTAGAACCTCCCAATGGATTAATTTTTGATCCCCCAAATTGATTTGAATATTTTTCTTGATCATCAATTTGATTGCCCTTTTGATCTTAAAAGAGAATTTATTAATGAATATTCATAATTTGTTCTAATTAATTGATTTTAAAAATTGAATTGAAAAAATAAACTTTTTGAATCTTTTGAAGTTGATATCAAGTAAGATATTTCAAGAAAGTTATCATTTATCTTTAAAGACTAAACTTTTAAAGAGAACTTCAGTTTTAATTATTTAGTATCAAACAACTTACTATTTGCCATGTATTTGATTGATTTATCTTTTGATAAAAAGAGAAGAATATTTTTTATTTCAAATCTAATTTTGCATAGCTATATATTTGATATGATATCATTTGAAACAAATTTAAAATACATATCTTTTTTGAACCTAATTGCTTGATATTTCTTAAGAAAAGAAAGAGATAATATTTTTTAAGAATAACTAAAAATTTCTTTATGATTTGCCTCAAGTAATTTGCTAATATCAATTGAAATTGATTTATCATTCAAAATTTTCAAAATTATTTGATTTGAATCAATTCATCTTTACCAATTCAAAACTAAAATCATCGATATCAAGCTGAATTTATAAATTAATTTTTAAATGATATTTAACTATCAAAAAAATTATGATTTGATCTAAATTTTAGTTTAATTAGTATCAAAAAAATCTTTCAAAGAAATGATTTTGTTTGCTAAAGTAAGGTGAAGAAATTATTAAAGAAGAAATGATCAATTATTAGTTAAATTCATGTTTAATCTACTTGATTTAAAAGAAAAAGGGGAAGAAAAATTAAAAAATATCTTTATCCAGCATTAATTATGAAAAATAAGGGGAGTGATATTATATAGCTTTGATTGAAAACTCTAACTAGCTTATATTAAGAAAAATGAATATTGATTTCATTATACTTTTGAGCCTTAATATGATTATTCTATTTGATCTATATCCTTTTGATTATCAAATCATTTTTGATAACTATTTAGAGTGAAAAATGAGTTTGAAATGTATTCTTACTCTAAATAAATTGATTTAGATATATTTTTCTAATTTTGAAGTTCATTTATAAATATAATACTGAACTTTTCATATGCCAATCTTTTAAACATGATTTGCATGATCATTCTTGGTAAATGATTGGAGTTAAATTAAATTTACAGCATATTTTTTCTCAAAAATGAATCTCTAAATCTAAATTTGAAACTCATCTAAAAATTTGAATTTGAGACTAAATTTTGGATGTGCATTGCAAAATTCTTATGAATTATTTATTTTAAAATAATTTTTACTTAAAGTAATAAATTTAAAAATATGGCTATTATTTATTTTGATAATATTTATTTTATTTTGCTCGATACATATCTGATACATATCTTTTTAAAACTTAATTAACTAAATTTTTTTTAAAAAATAGAAGATTGAATATTAAGTATATACTATACTTGATTTCATATTCAAATCTTTTGAAAAACTCTATTTCTTTTAAAGCTTAAAAGAACATATTTGAAAATCTGATTATATTCAAAAAGGGGGAGAGCATATAATATTTAAATTCAAGCTAATTTTTAAAATTAAAATAAATATTTAAAACTTATTTTGAGTCAAAGGATAAATTTTTAAAAGGAAAATGATTCATTTAAATTGATTTCATGAATTTAATACATCTCTCAGTTTAAAGCTTTGATGTTAATTTTGATGATTTCTTATTTTTTTCCATGAGCTTTTTGATGTTGTCAAAAAGAGAAAGAAGTATATTGAGTATATGAAATATATATGTACTAATGATGTGCAATAAATTATAGGCTCATTAAGAATTCTTTCATGAAATTTAATTCATTATTTTTGTCTTGATTCACATTAGTTTTTTTTAGCATATACTCAAAGTTTTGCCATCATCAAAAAGAGAGAGATTGTTGACCCCATGATTGATTTTGATGATTGCCAAATCTTGAGTATATTATGTATCTAATCGTGTATTTCAAGAATGTGTGTAGGACTTTTCAAGTGCTTAAAATAAAGAAATTATCCATAGAAGAAATCTCCTCATAAGAAGAAAAGTCAAAAAAAAAAAATTTCAAATGCTCAAATAAAGCTCAAACAATAAGTTTTTGGAAGCCTCAATGGTGGAAAAGATCATAAAAATCAAGATGGAAGAAGCTCTCAAAAGTTGAAGACAAAAAGCCATTCATGCAGAAAAATATACATAATTATTGAAGGTTGAAAACTTAGATGACCCAGTGAAAAATTGAACTGGCTCAGTACTTAGTCGGCTTAGTGAAAAACTTAGATGGCCCAGTCTCAGAAAATAGAAAAATAAAAAGCTGATTTTTGAAGTAAACTGATACTGAGCCGACCCAATTAGATTGAACCGATCCAATGAAAAATTGAGCCGACCCAATGACTGTAACGGCTAGTTTTTCAGAATTTTAACTTTTTGTCCATAATGACTCCCAACGGATATTTCAAAGGCTCAAACAGTCAAAACTTATTCTCCAGTTACTTTGAAGCATATAAAAGACTAGAGATTCAATGGGGAAAGCAAGAAAGTGGATTAACAAGAAAAAATCTTTAAACTAAGAGAGGGTTATTGAATATCATTGAGAAAAGAAAAAAGAGAGGGATAGAGTGCATAGAATTGAGAGCTTTTCAAGAGTGATCTTCTCCAACATCCTTCACATCCTCTCAACCTTTGATTGAAGAGAAGTCAAGCTTCAAAATATCAATCATTCAACTTCTTCTTCGCACTTCAAAAGAATTTTTTTATTTTCCATTTTTTTATGCTGAAATTATATTTTATTTTTTTTATAAGTTTCTTTGGAAAAAAGAAACTTAGGGTAAAAGTCGGTCCAAGCCCGTAATTGGACGTTGTATGGTTTGATTGGTAAACCAAAGTTAAAACCAATCAGGGTTGATTGTTAGTCCGGAAAAATAATCATTGTATGGTTGTAGTTGGTGAGCCAAGGTTAAAACCAACTGGATTATTAGTGAACCCGGAAAATTAATGGTGTTAGATTTTAGTTGGTGCTCTTAGGAAAACTAACTAGGTTTGTTTGTGAGCCTGAAAAACAAATACACTGTAATCAAGGATGGATTATAGTGGAAATTCTAA
The DNA here is from genome assembly GCA_006176705.1 of Cocos nucifera. Classification (NCBI taxonomy): domain Eukaryota; kingdom Viridiplantae; phylum Streptophyta; class Magnoliopsida; order Arecales; family Arecaceae; genus Cocos; species Cocos nucifera. Next base: position 1,306,713 of record QRFJ01000427.1, read on the forward strand.
GAAAAGCTTGGAGAGTGGACGTAGGTGGGGGTTGCACCGAACCACTATAAATCTTGTGTATTTGTATTATGATTTTACTTCTTGCTCTCCTTGCTTTCTTTACTTTACTTTTATTTCTAATTTACATTATTTAGTATTTTGGTTTGCATATACTATCTCAAATCCACTATTGCTTATATCATACACATCTCAACCATACCACTTAAGTTAAAATCAAGCACATAGTTGTTTAGAAAGCAAATTTGGATAAAATTTTATAAGAACCCAATTCATCCCCCCTCTTAAGTTGCTACCTCTGGGCAAAAGAAATAAATATGAATCACATGAAATATTCTTGTAAAGCACAAACCTTCACTTGCCACGGATGATATCTTAGTAACCTATTTTCATAGATCCGCATGAGTATCTATACCACAGCCACATATGGGTAACCATACCATAAATGCATCCATACGTGAGTAGTCCCATGACACACTCTCACATGGAGCAACCAGCATACAAACCATACCATAATTTTATCAACACGTGAGCAGTCCCATGACATACTCTCATATGGAGCAATCATACTACCATCATAACATACTCTCAAATGAGCAGTCTCCCCATCATGACACACTCTCAAATAAGCAGTCTCTTGACACTCTCGAATGAGCAGTCCCTCCATCATGATATACTTTCAAATGAGCAGTTTTTTGACACACTCTCAAATGAGCAGTCACAAAATATCACCAATATTAATAAACTCTTATAGCACATAAACAAAAAATAAACTATATAAAAGATTAAACCACATAAGAGATCACCATATAACTTATTTAAAATTTAGCAAAGCCATGCTATCAGAACTGTATGCACCACTACTGGCATATGCAACACATGTTAGCTATTCAGAAAGCATACCCAATTCCATGTTTGTTTACAAATATACAAGCTATGAAATACTAAGGAAGCACCTTGCTTTTCAAATAAAACTCTTTCACATAGCAAAATACTTTAAAAATGCCATAGATAGATGGAAATCACTCACCTCAACAGGCTATTAGTTAATCGGGCTTATTCAAAACACTTTTCCAACTCTTTTTCTTTCCTCAAACTGCTACAACCTTGGAGTAGTTCTAAAACCAAGTTCTTTCTTTCCAACTGCCAGCGGTCTTTCTTTCTCTAAACCAGTTTATTTTTAAACCATCTCTTTTTTTACTGAATCTTATGAATTTGTAACTAAGAATTTTTCCTTCTCTAGCCCTCTTCCTTTTTTTTCTAGCTATTCTAACCAAGGAACTTCCAAAAGAAGAAAGAGAACTAGTGGTTTTTATTTTAGAAGAAACACAAACTTTGCTTGGTGTCATCCCTCTAGAAAGCCAACACATCTCTCTCTCTCTCTCTCTCTCTTCTGATTACGTGGCACACTTTAAGGAAGCTAGCTATTAAGTTATTTCCCAAAGAATCTATTTAAAAACCATCCCACGGCCAGCACCGCTTTTCCATTCCCACTGCCCGAGCTGGCTCGGCCTCAAATCGGGTTAGCTCGAATATCAGCTGAGTCAGCTCGAACTTAAATCGAGTTAGTTCTCTCAGAAAGATAGAACATTGATTTCTTTTGCTTGAGACTCGGGTTAGCTCGAATTTAATTCAGATCAGCTCGGATACTCCTGCTCTTCAAAATTTTACCTCTGACCATATTGCAAGTTAATATCTTTATTTATTTTACTCTCCATTAACTTTAAAATATAAATATAAATAAGAAACACTCCCTATTTGGATTCAATAAAAATATCAAAAAAATCAAAATTCATAAGAATAGGATTCCAAAATTTGGGTTCTAGTTCAAATTATCCAAACTTGAAACTTTTATAACTTTCTTGCTTTTGAACGAATAGGTTAAAGAATCTTCTTAATTCGTTAAAAATCATTTTATAACTCTTCAACACCAAAGGATCAATTATCAAGATTTTTTATTCCAAGAAAATACATATTTTATATAGCCCTTCTTATGGGTGCTAGTTTTCAGACTTAAAAAATTTTTCGGATCTGAAATGATAGATGGTCATAATTTACGGTCAAATAGCTCAAATATACCATAAATAACTACTATTCCATACATGCATGAGCATAAATCTTTTAATTCCTTATTTTGCTGGTTTGGGATGTTACATATGGGATGGAACTTTGATAAGGTGGTGATCCCTCCTGAATGTTGTTCCAAGGAATAACTATATGAATTATCACTTCAGTCTGCCATTCAAGCATAGAGTTTCCTCAAAGACAATATCTTAAGATTCTTCACTTCTACTAAACATGCAATCATCTAGAAATCTAGCTTTATTAGTTTCTACTATCTATGATGTAGGAGATAGGCAATAAAATCTATGCCCTTTTGATTTCTCTAGACAACCAATAAAAAATTATTGGTTGTTCTGAGATCAAATACCTTTTTTTTGTGGCTTATAAACATTAGCTTCAGTCGGATAACCACATATATGCATATATTATAAAATAGATTTTTTACTACTCCATAACTCATGGGAGTCTTCTAAACTACTTTATTAGGGATCTTATTTAAGATATGTGTAGTTGTCTTTATAGCCTCACCTCATAAGTAAATAGATAGAGTGGAATAATTTATCATATCCTGAACCATTTCTTTAAGCATCATATTTTTTTTCTTTTAGCTACTCCATTTTGATTTAGTATGCCAAATATTGTGCACTAGAATATAATACCCTATTTCTTTAGGAATTTCATTAATGATCTAAACTTTTGTCCCATCTTTATATCAACCACCCTACTTGTTACCTCTATCTGATATGACTACTTTAATTACTCTTTCTGATTGTCTCTTTATCTCTAGTTCAAAATTTTTTAAATACCTCAAAGATATTATCCTTATCCAATAGAAGGTATAGATGCTAATATTGTGAGTAGTCATTAATGAGTGTGACAAAATACTTTTCATACTACAACAATTCTGACTATTAGCGATAATATTTTAGCCATCGCTAATAACCTTGCTATTGCTAATATCATCATAAAATTTAATCTAAAATTTTTTTATCATTAATTATCATTATTAGCAATGGCAAAAAAGATCGTCACGAATACTTTTATGACAAAAAAATTCTATCTCTAATAATTTTTTATGCTTAAATTATTTTTTTTAAAAAAATATTAGTGATGATAAAGTTGTGGCTAATGCCATCGCTAATACTTAATAGCGATAAAACACTCTATTGCTAATGCCATCTCTAATACTTTTAAATTTAAAAATAAAATAAAATAAAATATTTTAAAAAATATTAGCAATGGCAACTCCATGATTAAAGTCATCGCTAAAAATTATTAGCGACCAAACTAGTCATCGCTAATACCGTCACTAATTTTTATAATTTTTTAAATAAATAAAATAATTTATTTAAAGAATTATTAGCAATAGCATTTCATATCTAAAGTCATCACTAATATTTATAAGTGATGACATTTATCATCGCTAATACCGATGTTAATAGTTAATTTATTTTTTTAAAAATTAATAATAATATTTTTAAAATCTATTTTAATTAATCATAATAAATTATAATTTATAATATCTATTATAATTAAAATCTAAAAATAATTTAATAATTAAATATTAAAAATTAATTATATTTTATTAAAAATATAAATTATATAATTTTTTTATAAATAGTATAAAAAATATAATACATTAAAAAAATATAATACATCCAAAAAAAATTAGATCCGATCCTCATCGTCACCTGCCTTCTCCTCCTTCTACTCCTCTCTAGCAGCTGATGGATAAGAGCCAGATGTCCCAGCATTTTGTTGTTGCCCAGCTATGCAACCCAAGAGGGGGGGGGTGAATTGAATTTTTAAAATTTTAATGCTAATTTAAAGTTGTGAAGATTGAATGATGATATGCAAGTAGTGTATGTGAAGCAATTTAGATTAGATAAATATATAAAAAATTAGAAAATAAGAATTTAATAAATTAAGAAAAAAAGATAGCAAGCACATCATAAATAATAAATATTTATAGTGGTTCGATGCTTTTCTTGTACCTACATCCACTCTTCAAGATCCTACTTGAAAATTTAAAATTACTAAATATATTCAATAAGAATACAACATCGGTACCTCCGATCCTAGCTATCTCAAGCTAGCAAACTTATTTTTCAAAAACAAGCCAGAAGATAAATGGTCTTCCTCCTCTGAGTGTACTTTGGGATATTAAAAACATTAATTCTTACTTTTGATTCCAAAAAAAATGTCCATAGCTCTTGTCTATAGTTGATATTGCATTGGCGGTCGCTAAGAATGGACGTCCTAAAATTATGGAATTCTAGTTCAGCTCTTAGGATGGTTCATGTCAAGTATGAGAAAGTCTACTGAAAAATAAATATTTGTCTACTCTAACTAGAACATTCTCAATTAAATCACGTGTGTTTAATAAGATCTATCCAGTTAATTGAAAAATATCTGATGTGGGTTTTTAATTCTCCAATCCCAAATTTTCATAAACCGAGGTGGAAGTAAGTTCACCACTAGCTTCTACTGATATCTAGTAAGCTCGATTAAAGTTATGCCTCCTATAACACATGAAATTAAGGAAGCACCAGGGTCTTTCATCTTTTTGAGGTAATTAGATTTAACAGGACCACACTTACATCCTTAGATAGCATAACTCTTTTGGTGGTTCGTGGCTCATGCTTTTGGATTCAGAGTTCTTTAAGAAATTTAGCATAGGTCGGGACATGCTGAATTGCATCAAGGAGGGATAAATTAATATGAACTTATTTAAATAGTTCCATTAGCTCCTTGTTGCGTACTTCTTGCTTTTTATGAGAAGAGCCTGCTTCTAAAGCCGAAGAAAATAGGGCTTTGGGTTTATATATCTTGACTAATTCATCTATTCTTTTCTTCCCTTTATCTATCTTATTGGCATCAGTACCAGTTCTAAGCTTAGGTTTTTCTATATGATTAGTTTCAATACTAACCTCTTCTTCAAATTTTTTATCTTGGCTAACATCAGTATTAGCCTCTATCACCTGGTCTTGGTATGAGTCCTTAAGAATTCTACCACTTCTAAGTTCAGATATTGCTTTGGCATTTTCTAATTGAAGATTCTTAAGTGGGATGTTAGATGGATGAGTAAATCTAGGTGGTTGATAGACATTGGATGGATTATTTTTAGAATGCAATTGATTGCTTGATAATTGACCTGGTTTTCTCCTCATGCTAGACTTAGCTAATTATCCTATTAGCCTAGCCTGGTGATTGATATTGTTGGCTTAGAATCAATTGTTGAAGTTAATTGAATTTATCATTGGCTAGATTGGTCTATTGAGGAGGTAGGTATGAGGGCTGATTATAATGCAATGATTGAGAAGACTGACTAAGCTAATCCTTATTATAGGCATAGTTCTGGTACTAGAGCCTATTTTGATAATTTTGGATTGGTGGGATTTGGGTCTGAGCCTAAGTCTGTTGTGGTTTCCAAGATAAATTAAGATGGTTTCTCCAACCAGGGTTATATGAATTTGAATATGGGTCATTAAGTGGTTTGGAGTAACCTTAAGCAACTTGGACTTGTTCTTAGATAAAAGGTGGTAATTGTGCAGCCGTAGGACATTCACTTACATGATGTATTAGGCTAGCACAAATAGAGCAAATCTTCTGATAATTAAAAGCTGGTGTGTATTGTGCAGGAGATTGTTGATCTAGGTTTAAAAATTGATCTAATTTCTAGGCAATAAGATTGATTTTATCTAATTTTTGTGCTATTATATTCAAGTCTTTCTTAGAATTAAGTTCTAGAGTTTTGATCTCATAAATTTCTGCCCATTTTTGTTGAGAAATTGATCTTTCATAAGAGGATAATGAAGCATGGTTAATAGAGTTTTCACTTAAGGTTTCAAACAAGATATAAGCTTCATCCTCACTTTTGCTCATGAATGCACCCCCATAAGATGCATCAACCATCTACTTATATTGATCTTCTAAACTTTCATAGAAAGCTTGTACAATTTGCCACTTAGATAGACCATGGTGTGGGCATTTTCTAAGAAGTTCCTTAAGTTTTTTCTATGATTCATGAATTTATTCTCTTGAAAGCTGAGCAAATTCCATGATGGCTCGTCTCATGGTATTGGTTCATCCTATGGGATAAAATTTCTTAAGGAATTCATGTTGCATCTCTGCCCATGTTTGAATTGTTCTTCCTAACGTAGAGCAGATTTTTAAGGGCATCATCTCTTCCTAAGGGCATCATCAAAAAAATTCTAAATTTTTACCGTAGAGCAGATTTCTAAGAATTCATCCAAATATTTGTAGGGTCTTCATTGGTATTTCCATAAAAAGATTGGAGCATCTAGATTGTGGTCGACTTGATCTCATAGTAGCTAGCAGGGATATCAGGTAAGTGGATACAAGTCGATGGATTGTAGGTGGAAGGAATAAAGTATTCCTTCATCTGTTTAGATGGTTCTTCATAGTTTTCAACCATTTGATTATCTGATTTTATATGAATTAGTCTTTCAATTTTAGGATTTGGTTTAACTAGGTCAAGTAAAAGCGATCTTCTACTGTGCATGTACTAGTGCAACCCAATATATGGTTAAGATATATATTTTTTATTTTTTTATTTTTTTATTATTATTATTTTAAGAAAAGAGGAGAAAAATAATTTATTTTTTTATTTTATTATTATTATTATTTTAAGACAAGAGGAGAGAAAAAAGAAGAGGGTTCTAAAGAAAGATCCTAAGGAGTCTTAAATCTAGAGATGATAGAGAGAAGAGTTAATTTGTGGTTTATGTTTGATGTTATTTAGCAAACAAGTTAGGCAATTAATCCTGACCAAGGGTTGTCTTAGGTCTAGATAGCTCCAACTACTAAGATCACCTTTGAGCCCTCCAAGTAGAGGATTAGCCAATTAACTGGCCAGGTAAGTATAAGGTCGATGGGAGTCTCCCCGTTGCTTGCCTTAGACACTAATTGTGCTTGGCTAGGTAAGTGAACGGAATCAATTAACTAACCACCTTCCTTCAGACCCAATCATCCCTGAATCATTTTTTTAGATACCAATTAAACTGATTAATCTTAACCCATTTCAATTCAAAGGTTTTTTTGTCCTATTAAGCTCGAATATCCTTAAGGGTCGATGTTTAATTGATTTTAAGAGTTAAGATTTGGGTTAATGCAATATGAGGGTTGGTTATTTGTAGGCCAAAAAAGGATGATCAAATCTCCATCTTATCTTATTTCATGAGTTGTGTCCTTAAATTGATTCAATATGATATGCATATTCAGATTTTCAAGTAAGGGGTTCTATGCAATTAAACTAGATGCATGTAATTAATTGAATTTTTGAACAGCTCACCTTGCCTCCAGCAATCATCAAAAATAAAACTGATATGATGGATGCTCTAAATAATTAGGATTTCTAATCTTATGATGAGATTTTTAATTAGATTTAAGTAGAAAATTTTTAATTAATTTAAAAATAAAATAAATATTAAAAATAAGGAAAGAGATTTTGGGTTTAGGAATGATCTCACCAAATAGGATTGAAAGTTTTGGTCGTGCCCAAATCTTCTTTGTTCTTTTCTCTTTTTTTTCTCTGCAAAATAAATAAGAAAAATAATTAGTAGGCAATAAAAAAATCAAAGAAATGAAAAAATTTTAATTTTTATACCTCTCCGACAATAGTATCAAAAACTTGATAGGAATGCAATGTTGTCGTTAAGACATCGTATTTATTAGTTTAATCTAATTTTTTAAATTAATTAAAAGTTATGAAGAGAGTAGTAAGTCGGATCGAATCCATGGAGAGGTAATGATTTAATTCTAAAATCTTTGATTTTTTTTTAAAAAAAAGAAGGATTTTTTTAAAAAATTTAAAGTCAAAAAATAGATTTATAAATAAAAATAGAATTTAAATTATACAAAAATAAACTTGATACTAAGATCTACTATTTATATCTTAGCGGCTACTTACAACAAAATTAAAGAGAAATAAAGAATAATTAATTTAAAAAGCTAGAATTAAAAAGAGCAATAAAGCTTTCTTTATTAAAATTAAAACTCAAATTCAGAATTAAATATAAGAGATTACAAAAAAGAAAAAACTAGAAGGAGATCATAGATTAGTGTAGGTATGGAGATGGCGTAGAAGACTGGCTCTTCTTCTCAGCACCGTAGTTTTGAAGCAACCTTCAACCCTGAGCTTGGCTTCCATCCTGTACCTTGGCTTCTCTCTCACTAGATTTATTGATTTTTGGAGGCCTGGAGTCCTTTTTATAGAGCTAGGTGGGCTGGAGAGTTTTCTTCTAGACAATGTGGGACTAAGAAGCTCTTTGATCATCAAAATATAAAAAAATTTGAGTAAAAATTGGATTAAAAAGAGTCTTGATTGAATTCTACTGCCCTGGATGAATTTTAACCATTCAATAGGAATCCAACGAATCAAAAATCATCAAAATTGGATGCGTATCGGCTCAGATCAGGTTGGATTAAATTTTGGCTGTTGATCGTATGTTGATGGAAAAAATCTGATAGCTGATCGCGCGTCGGGAGTCTTGATCACCATTGAAAGCATTTTAGACCGTCGAATCATCCCCTGGATCGAGCGCTGCCATTGGATGGTGATCCGTGTGAAGCTAAGTTCGAATCAAATCCAAAAATAACGACCGTCATCAGATCTTGACCGCAATCAACCAAATCCATCCCATCGCATCTTTATTATTCCCATGGACCGCGTGGACCGACTACACCGTACACCACAACCAATCAGTGCCTCCTGTCGTCGGATGAAAAGTCCAAAATGCCCTATGAGTTGTGATAGATTTTCTATGAACCCTTTAAGGGTCTAGGTCCACCACGTGTCGCTCTGTGATTCGCTGGTTTCTATTGAGCTGACGGTCCACACCTGGATCGTAGATCGACTAACGGCTTCTACGGCTGAGTCGGCTTGCATGGCTGGCTTGGCGCACTGGCTTCGTCGGCTTAGTTCGGTGCATTTGGATGCATCGATTGATATGGCACGGCAACTTGAGCCGATTGAGCCATTTTTTTTATTTAATTTTTTTTTTTATTTTTTTAGAAATTCATATCATCACCATTTTAGCTTCGTTTTATAAAAAACTTATTTCGTTGTGATTAAAAAAATAAGTTCTTTCTATTAATTATAAAATTTTATTTTTTACTTTTTAATTATTTTTTAATTAATTTTTTAATTAATAAAAATATAAATTTCTTAAAAATATATATCGATTAATTATTAATTCTTAAAAATAAATATAAATTAATTAATAAATTAATGCTTTTATAGATAAATTTATGATACTTATCATCGACCTCAGGGTCAATCTCTGCTGTTTCGAAGGCTAAAAATATAGAACAGTCGATTTTCTAGATTCTATCTCAAAGATCGATCTCAAGATCGACTCCTGTGCTAGAAGTCGACCCATGAGTCAAATTCTATGATGAAAATCTTCTACAATGGCTAGTTTTATCTCATTTTGGTAGCTTTTAATACATTCTTTAAAGTCTCCAATGGCTATAAATTTTGCCCAGAATTCTCTCCTCCATCCATTGAAGATTTAAAATACTATAAAAAGAAGAAAAACATAAAAGATTTCATTATTCAATTTAGCCCTAAGCAAAAAGTTCTTTTCAAAAAAGAAAACTTTCATTTTTAAGTTCACCAACCTTTCAAGAGCTCATTCAAGTCTCCAATAATCTTGAGAAAAATCAGAAAAGCTTCCTCCATTATTGTGAAAAGCATTCTTAAGATTTTATTTTCTTATTAAGGGAGCTAAATTTATATTTGATTGTCATTAACTCTTATACTCTACTTTATTATTTTGATTTAAGTTTTGGAAGGATTCCAAAACTTGGAAGGATTGATTCGAACCTTAAATTGGAGTGTATAGGAT